>OX104070.1:7240314-7331014 GCA_944474145.2 Dicrocoelium dendriticum
AACACACAGACTGTGAGTAATACCATTATGAGATCACCCTGCAAAAGCCGAAATCGACTACTGTACATTCTTAGAGATTCCCGTCTAACCTGATAGAGCAGATGAAAGATGCCCCTGAATTTCTTGGTTGCCCTTCGTTGATTAGTCTCGAGAGCTAAGAGATTATATTTCTGCCACGGCTCCTACGCCTGAATAGCATAATCCAAGTGCGGGTCGCACGTAGGCGTTTAACGCTCTTGGAAAGATTGTACGTTCTAACCGACCGAAGGTTCTGCAAGGAGCCCGAAATGTGGATTTTCGGTTTCCGTCCTCTTCTCTGCTTGTTTTGAACAACCGAGATCTTCTTGTACTAATATACCCAGGTGAGGCTGCTGAGAGACCTCTAATTTTCAGTCTCCAAAGTTGTAAGCACTCACCGGCTAGTGCCGCAAATGTATTATCTTGCATTCAGCTATTTTTAATTGAATCAGGGTTAAATTTGCGCATTATAAATGCAGTCGAGGTCATGTTGTGGTTGATCGTGATCTTCATGGTTATTAATCACCCGTCATATATTAACGTCGTCGTTGCAAAGCAGGAAATTTATGGAGATACCTGCTGCCCAGCCGTTGATAAATACCAGGAATAAGCGCTGTCCTAGCACTGAGCCTTGTAGACCACCACACTCCACCTTAATCGGCTTAGAGAGTGATCCCCTAAGTCGCACCTGAATCTTACGTTGGTTAAGGAAGGTGCTGATCCTTCCAAGTATAGGATCACCGCTTCGGTAGCTCTGTAGCCGTTGAAGTAGGACGCGGTGATCCAGGCGTTCGAAAGCTTTGGAGAAGTCCAGATAGTTGACGTCAACTCCAACCCATCATCAGCCAATTTCGGCAAACTACCTTGCGCAGAGAGTATGTTGGTGATGCATGACCGGTGTTGACGGAAGACATGCTGCTTCGGTTCCAAAATATTGCATTTCTTCAGATAGTCCATTAAAGCCTCAGCGACGACCGCTTTCATCACCTTCACGAGCATATGAAGGAGAGTCACTGGAAGATAGTTTTCAGGATCTGAACGGCTACCGCCTTTAAAAAAAGGTGATATTGCCAAGGTCCAGCATAGTGGGGCTTGTTGTTCATCAAAGAATCATTGGAAAAATATGTAACAGCGGTTCAGGCAGCTTGTTGGTCACAGCATTCAGTGCCTTCGGGCGGATGTTGTCTTCTCCCGGACAACTATGCTCACGCAGTGAGAATAACTACCTTATCACATTTGATAGGTTGGGAATTACATTTGTAAACAGTGCCGCCGGTAATGTGCATGACATTATGGGAGAGGTAGAGGCTGCGTATTCAAAAATCGGTGCGTATTGCAACTGCAGGGCATTAGACGCTTCTTCGGCGCTTTGTACTTATTCGGCTGTCGTAAAAAGTGAAGGGATTCCATGCTTCACTTCGCGAAGATTGCTGACATGCTTATACAGCAGTTTGCAGTTTATCATGACGTTTGGGCTAGACACTGTTAATAAATTAATTTGTCCTCACAGACAACTGCAGTGCAATGGTTGTGGTGGGTCATGAAATGGCCTCATTTCTCTGAGTCTGGGTTAATCTTGTAGGCACGCCATGACGCATCCGTTATCGCATAACATTTTCGAGTACTGCTCCATAGAATGGTAGGCAGTTTTGCGAGACGAAAGTGCTTTGTCCATGATGCTCTCTTGACGACGTCGCTGTGTCTATCAGCAAACAGTGTCCAAACCTTATCAAGGGGACTTTTGTTTGAGAATTCCCAAGCAGCTGCGTCGACAAATTTTTCAATAAATGGTAGTGTGTAATTGTATGTTTTAGTTCCAATTATTCAGACGGATACTCTGCATAACACATATAGTTGAATGTTATTAACACATGGTCACTGCGACCTAATGGGCTATCCAACAATAACTTGCTGACCATGAGCTCTTCATTCGTGAGCACAACGTCACATATGGAAGTTTTGGTCGCTGTCTTAAATATATAGAGGGAGTGGCTACATGATTGTACAAGGGAATAGTAGCGAACAGTTAATGCTGATCTGTTTTGAACTGTTCAATGGGTGATGCCGATAACTCCAGATCGTGTAGATTGAAGTCCTCTGAAAGGTGAATGTGGCTGTACCTAGCACGTGTTACTCATTTCGGACCACGTACCAAGCGGGTATCCATTTCCGGAGTAGACGTTGAGGGTTGCTAAACGACAGCTGCCAGACATGTATCGCTGTGTCTTAGTCGGAGACGGCACCAAAGTTAGTCGGTAACGCGCGTTTCCAGATCAGCAACTACTCCATATTGCAGATTGCTGCGTTAGTAGAGTAGGATCCCACCTTCTCTGTTGGGGCGGTCATTCCGGATGAGTGAAACTCCGGCTATCTCAACCTCAACATCAGTTAAATTTTGGTGTACCCACGTTTCAATAATGGAAATTAGGTCCCAAACGTTCGCAACATGACGTAGCCAAAGTTCGGTAAGTTAACTGAAGAGCCTTTGGGCGTTAGTGTACATACATCAAAGTTTCTCAGGTTTAAGCAATGTTTTGCAGGTTGTGCAACTCATAGGTGAAATTTCCCCGACCATTGAGTGGCCGGCGACTAATCGTTTTTGTGATTTGCGCTTGCTGAAGGGGTCAATGTCTTATTCGTCATCTGTGTAGTTAGTCCTATCCCTACTTTTCTACGTACAGTGAAAGGTGTTTGGTCAACCTCATCTTCTACAGGTGTATTGTTCTTTCATAGATCCCATCGCGTTTGGTTCTTTGGGTGACATCTCATCTCTAGGAGGCATAGCGCTGACTGTCTTCAACCGAACTCAGATTGTAGTCGGTAACGGAACACCTACCAGCATTTTAGCAGCCGTGTTGACATATGTTTTGACTGAAGAACCACCTTCAAGACTCTCGGGTCACTTCTTTTGTACATCGACCAAAAACACCGTCGTGACACGGATTTCGCCAACTCATCATACAAGCAGAATGTTTCACGAAATTAACACTACTGTTCTTTAACGTGGGTTGTTAGTTTATGCTCATCAATTATTTCAATTTCAGGAACCCGTGAAAAGGTATGGCTCTGTTTGAAGTTTCCTTCTGGTAGTCCTCTAAGGTGCAGTTAACTCGCTAACGCTCGCCCCATGGGATGTTTGGAAAGATACTGATGAAGCAGTGCTTATTACTGAGTCTACCTGTCAACAGTAGTAATGACACTACTTCATTGGCGGAGTTCAGCACGACGCGCGGAAGTCTTGGCTCTCCGAAAATCTTAGAGTTGTGGTGTCGCGTAGTAAACGATACGTGTACAGCTTTCAGTACAACTCCGATTGGATTACTAATAATATCCCACTAATGAGGTCAAACACCTGCTTGCCCCTTTTTGATCCCGACTTTGATTCTAGGATATTGGAGCAGAGTACGCTCAGTAGAGGTAGTTGTACCTTTACACCTTTCGACCTGTCGCGATTAGGTATTGAAGTACTCGGTGATCTACCGCAGGAAATTGGTGGTGCTTGCACCTAAAAACCTTCGCCATGCGCCTTAGTTTCCGACCAAGCTGTCGGTGATGTAGATTTGAAATGTGGTCTCTTCTTGGAGGCAACCGTAACCCAATTTTTGCTAGTAAACGCTGGCTCTTTTGTACACACTTCGTCGGAAGTTTGGAAACTTTATGACACTAAGGTTTGTTCCCAATTACTTGTGGGACTTTTCAGTTCATTGAGGCCAGACTTGTGCAGTTCCCAATATACTGGGTCCAGATCTGGGTAAACAATGATCTTTAAAACTGTTAGCCTACTTAGGCAGGACCAGATCACTATTGGATTGGCTCCGTCCACAAAAGGGAGTCGCTTAGACAGATTTGTTGATCACATTGCTTTCCATGACAGGTAATTGCCTCACTTTTGCCGACTCCTTTAAAAGCTTCAAGGAGTCTGTCAAATGGACCCGGTAAAATTCGCCTTCGTAATCATAGCGCACTTGGTGTGATTGATCACTTGACTCCTGGGAGTGGGACAATACCATGCTGTAACGCCTCTGGTCGGACGAGCCTGACATGGCCGGGCGAAGTATATTACCAGCCTTAGGTGGTTTGGATAACTGTTAACTTAATGGTTAAATAAACAAACAACTAAACGTTTGTAATGGAAAATGGAACAGTACGTAAAAAATACACATGCAGAGGCTGGCATCCCACAATAAAGTGTTTTGCCTGCACGAAATTACATGACACTTTGTAATTAGACCTTGGTCAAAATACCGGGGTGTCGTTTTCAGATGACAGTTGGTCGAACTAACCATTGCAGAAGTGAAATTCTAAAATTATTTAATTTTGCGCGATGGTGAATGTGGTCCCGAGACAACGTCAGTTTGATCTAAATGGATAAGCCAACACAGCTTATGTCATTTGGCACGAATGTGCCTGTAAACCACATCAATTTTTCAGAAATATTCCAAGCGATTTATCAATTTTGGCTCATTTTATTCAACCTTGCACATGGACACTCACTGACAAGGAACTAGCTTGGTCTACAGTCAAAAGTAACTGATTGTGCATTTGAAAAATTGCGAAATGCGTCTAACTGTGTAATTCGCGAGCACCTGCTAGTGTAGTGCCTCAAGAACCTAAGTTTCAAACGTTAGGTTTTCCTGACAAGACGTAATATTTTGCCACATATGTTGAGACGCCCTATTGTGTAACTCTTTGAATTTTATACGCTTTCTCTCTCTTCTTTCTCTCTCTCAAATTTTATATGTCCAGTATGTCGGGCATCGATGTAAAATAAGGCTTGCATAGTACACAAGCTATCACGTCGGTGTAACTTCCAGTGAGTACTATACCAGATCGCCAGACGACATAAGTGTATTATAGTCTAAATCAGCAACCGCAAACTACGCAGAGCATTGGAGTTCGTTGTCAACCCACCTCCTTGCAATTTGCAGGATGGGAAATTGAGCAAGTTGAAAGGTAAATTTTGAATAGAAGGACAATATAATGCAAACTGTGGTCCGAAGTAGATGGATGTCCAGCTAGTCTGTGTGACAATTTTCCTTGGCACAATGCCAGATTTCGTGCCAGTGTCAGCAAACACAAAATGTTACATGTAAGCTTAACATGTATGGCAATCCAAAATAAATCTGGTTCATCATGCTGCCAGTCTATCAGTGTTTCCAGCAGTGTTTGGCGAATGTAAAACTCGGATAAGAGCTAAGAGGAAGGGGACCAAAGTAAGATATTTTGGTGTGCAAAATGTATGGTTTATGAGACCCTGACTCAACTGATGGTACACAAATAAGTACGTCTTGCTCAGCAACTTCGTATCAGTCTAGTTGTTTCCACTCTTCGTAGTAACTTTTGCTGGAACAATGTCTTCTTTCAGTAACGGCGGCCCCGTGATGTTAACTTCCATTAGGCGAATAAGGGCTTGTGCGATTTTCCTATTAGCCAGCTCTGTATTGTAGGTAATAGCGACCAGTTTGGCAGAGCCAAGGTTTTAAAGAATTGGGCGATAACAAAGAAGATATAGATGACCAACGGTGGGACTTGAATATACTGTTGGAGCCATGTTGATAAACAGCTCCCACATAAGCAACAAATTGTAAGATTCAAAGAGTAGATTTGCGTTGAACAATACCGATGTTTTGATATGGGCGCCTATAAGAGCAGTTGAGCGATGGACTGCAAGGGCTATAAGTTTAGGCTTACTTAGCCGACAGAAATGTAAGCTTTTATTGGTGTCCTGCTTTCCTAATGCTGAGACATTACATAGCGAAGCTCGACGTGACCCAATCGTTTGTTCATATTACAACAAGAATTTAGCTGGCCGTTCCATATCTCCGTAATAATAACTGTTTCCCTCCCAACCCAAAGGCTTTCTTTCCGCGCTCTCTGTTTTCATTTATTCTTCAACTGGACGGATAACTCCTTGTTCCCGACCCCAAGCTATCCTCGTCTGACCAGTCTCCTGCTTCTTACCCGCTTTTGGACATCCAAAACGCAAAAGATGGGGGCTGTGCAGATCCAAAAATCTGTGCCCAAAATACTGTGAGACTTGCTAGACTTTTGACGCAATATTCCTATATCCAGTTAAAAGCCGAACGGTACGTTTTCGTCTGACACTCCCTAGTGTTATACCTACCATAATTTGGCGACAGCATGAATGAGCTGACTCTTCCGGGCTTCTCTGAATGGCCACCTGCCTATTGATCTGTCCTAGAATATTGAGATATACATGATCTAGATTTAACTGCTCAAACTCCTTGTAACCGTTACCTCAAGATTATTATTGGTTATGGCTCATCAATAGTATTATATCCCCTTTCATCCTTAACAAGTCTATTACAGCCGAGGTTCTCTCTTAATATTCAGATCTGAATAATATGGCTAAAACTCAATAATCCGACATTCCAATCTCGTCTAAATAGTCTCCTGCCTTCCGACCACTATGACAATTATTATCAGGGTTCGGCAGACCCAATGGCCTGTGAACATCACACCGAGGAGGTGGTTAGTTTTCTAAGTCTCCACGAACATGCCTTTTCCTTCCTGAACCTATGATATCATTTCCGCGCTTTCTGTTTGCATTCCTTATGCAAGTGGACTGATAGTCGTTCGCGCCAGGCACTGGTCAAGTCTCGTCTCCCCAGCCTCATTCTCTTCGACTTCTTCCAGACATTTGAGAGATAAACGAACTAGGCACTTCAGACCCAACGCTCTTTGCCCGTCATCCTGAGCGCATTGTTGGGATTGCAGACGCAACATACATAGGTCCCTTTTAAACCCGAACACTTTGTTCTTTTGACATAAACCACTTTTGCTTCTACTTTAATTTTGAGGCCAATCATTAACGCGCGGAATTCTCTCGTCATGTCTGAACATACTCCCGCTTCCTGACCTTGCCCAGGCTTCCGGTAAATAAACGATCTAGGCTCCACGGACCCAACGCTTTGTGGCCATAAGCTCATTAGCTTTGCTGACCATGATTCAGCCTTATTATTTTATCCCCATTTCATCCTTAACATGTCTATTTCTGCCGACGTTCACTGTTAGTTTTCCGATTTTGTAATAAGGTTTAATCTCAAATAACTGACATCCCATTTTAGTTAAATGCCCTCCAGGTTTCCGAATACTGAGATATTACCGAGGAAGAATGCACAAATCCAAATATGTTATAGGCTTTCGCGGTACTATTTCATATAGCCCTTTCTTTCCGGACCCTATAATTTTCCTTTCCACGCTCTCTCTTAGCACTGTTTCTTTAGATGTACGGATGTTTATTCGTGCCTGATTCTGAACAAGCCTAGACTGCCCAGCCTCCTGCTTTCTGACTGTTTGTATACATCCAAGACGTAAACGATCTAGGCTCAACGAACCCAACACTGTGTGCTCCTCATCCTGATGGATAAGCATCGCATGTTTCCTATCTATTCATGTAGCCACTTTCGTCAGTAACTGTTAATTATCTGATGACATGCACTACTTTTATTCCCACAATAAGTCGACGGCCTTGCATCAACACGATTACTTATCCGGTCTTGTCTAAACGGTCTTGTGTTTTGGTCCTCCTCAGATTTCTGCGACTTAATCGATCTAGGCTCTGCCCTCCCAACGCAAACTAACCCTCAGCACAAAGCATTGCCGATCATGATCCAGCCGTATTATTATATCCGCATTACGCTTCACCGTATCAATTTGTTTCGACGCTCTGCTTTTTCTTTGACATTAATAATACGGCTTAAACTCAGTGAGCCGAAATTCTGCTCTCATCTCAATAGTCCCCTGCTTTCGGGCTAGAGTGCCTATGCTGTAGAAGTTTCGGGAGACCAAACGGTTTGTTCACGTCAACTTGATAACATCGTCTATTTTCCACTTATCCCCAATATAGCTCTTTTCTTCCAGATCATACGCTTCCTCTTTCGCACTCTCTGTTTGAATGCTTTCTTCAATCAGAGAGATTTATTTTTTTGCCCTGCCTAAGTCTAGCCAGGTCTGATCAGTGTCCTGCATTCGGACTGTTTCCAGACATACTGGAGGTAAACGATCTTGGCTCTGCAGACGCAACGCTCTGTGTCCTTCGTCCAGAGATTCTTGCGCGCCATGCTATCCACCTGTATAATGTGCCACTTATATACCTAACTGCACTTTTCTGCTGACACTCACTACTCCAACTTTCTCCATCTTTTGCCGACCTAGCCTCAACTCGCTGACTTGTCTCGCCTGTAAGTTTCCTCGCTTCTTTATCTATCCCAGTCTTCTGAGATATTGTTGATTTAGGCTCTGCTGACCCAATGTTCTGTAACCCTTACGTCGCGTGCACTGCTGGTTGTGTTTCATGCTTACTAGCAATGAATAGAATAAAACATCACCTGCGCATCTCAAAAACGTCAGCTTTTTCACTTCTCCTCAGCAGAGCCTTTCTCTTACCGACCCTATGCTGTCTTATCCATGCTCCCTGTTTGCACTCCTTCTTCACTTGTCGTTAACTTACTAGTGTCCAACCAATTTATGGCTGGGGCTTCGTGTCTATATTCAACACCTCTCGTCCGCCTTCCTCTGGTTTTCGACAGATTGTGCTAATTTACTTTTGGACAACTCAAACTCTATTGACCCGCTCTTGTCTATCTATTATTTGAAATACATTTCCATCATTTACTTATCAGTTACCGGCTCTCTTCTCGACGCATTTTGTCACTATTATGATATACTTGGATATGAGATTTACAAAGAACAATTATGTGGTGCAGGGGTACGATGGTTCAATCACTGCTGAAATTTATTTTTTGCTCGACATCGTTCCAGATGCATTTCTTTCGTCTGTCCGGGTGGCTGCGTTTACGCGTCGCAGATATCATAGAGATTGTGAGAGATACCGCATCAACCACCAGAGCAATCGTCCATCACTAAGTCAATAACAACGATAGCAACACTATGATGCACAACCTTCCTTTACCTGTATATGCGTGAAAGAATATCCGCCGTTGTTGCAATTCCTGACGGGACAAATTGTTCATGATTTTACAGGGAGACAACTTCCCGGGGACTAAACAATCGTGTTCAGTGGGCCTAACAATCGAACTTGCACATACTTCTTGCCTGAAGCTTTCCTGTTGATTTAGGGTGGTCGACGTGAGCAGCGATGCAAATAAATTATTGATTAAACAATCCATATTCATTGCTGATATTCACTTAGGCCAGAACAATTGGATGCTGTCACTTTCACAGTTAGATAATTCATGTGCTTCTCATTTATCCGGCACTCTTCACTCCGCTTAGACGGCTAAATTGGCCGTGGATGTCTATATTCCCAAACTATCTTACTACTTATCCCGGGAGGACCGTCCGAGTTGTTTTTCGGGGCAATATGCTATCCTGCAGGACTTCAACAATAATTCAAACTGCTTCATTGGATATCCCTTGGAGAATTCCACGTGGTTCTACAGAAAAGCAACATATGGCATTCAAAAACTATTCCATTCCTTACCTACCAATCGTGTTCAACCATTCAGGTGAGACATGAGTGGGACCAGGATCGAAATATATACTCTCCGAACGCATCAGCTAACAAAAAGATACATGCAGCTGACTGCGAATAACCGAGGAAAAGAACGCTCAGAAAGAAGCCTATACAGTTACAACTTGCCATTTAATTGAACAACGGCAGTGTTCCAGGACGTGGTAGGTATTCGCCTAGCAAGAACTCTGCCTATAGAAAACTGCAAAGGTACGCTTAAAACCATTGCGAGGTGGCGGAGGTTATTCGCTACCGATTAAATTCACAGCCCATGACTTCACACTGGCTCTTCTACATCTGCATATGCTGTACTATCTACCTTCTATGAGTTCACACATATATTGTGACCACTTTTATTTCTACGATTTCACCGTTGATCTTTGCGGTATGTACACACCGGCTCCGTATAACACTAAATCTCTCTTGATCATGCTTTTCATTAATATGCTAATCGATTCTTCTTGGTTTATTTATCTTATATTGGCTGATGTATGAGGGCAATAAATAGCAGGCCGATTACGTCTTTTCTAATTTGCCTGGATCGCACGACAGCCAAAGTATTATTTTCTAAATTAGCACCATTTTAATATTTCAATCATGCAAGCTTAAACAATTCAGGGTCGCTGTTGCATTTGCTACAACATCTCCGTACAGTTGCACCAACTTGCACATGCCTCCATGGGCGTGCCTAACATAGTCAAGAATAAATATTTAGTTTATTGCTTACATATGTACGCTTACACGAGCCTTTGTTCAGTAGTTGTCGCAAGATAAGAGTTTTTTAAATTTGGTCCACTTAAGCAGAGCCGCAGGACAATGTAGTTATTGGGTGATAATGGTAATGATGAAGGCAATGAAATGGTGGTCGTTATGGTTTAAACATATAATACCTCAAAGCAAAAGTGTTTGCCATTGCGCTCAGTATCATTTATAGCAAAACTGAATACTAAATAATGAAAAGTGCCTCCGAAATTATTCCCTACGAGATCTAGCGCTTGTGAGCCATCGTGGTGAAATAAATCCAATGGTTTAATAGAAAAAGAAAGTATTGCAAGATAGAGAAAAGAATTGGGACCTAACTGATGGTGGCCTACCGAATGAGACACCAGAGGATATAGGAAGGTGTGTCGTAGCTCAACTTGATTCTTGCCAGAGATGTACAACCGTCCAATTAACAAATGGCTGCCGCTATCTTCCCAATAGTTACAATTGTACCTATTTGACAGCCAGGCTTTGAAGACGGTTCATGAAGTGTAAGTAAGCTTTACTGTTTAGGGTTATAATTGACAAGCGGTAGGTCTTAGAGCAAATTAAAGGGGAGAAGGAAATGATGGCCGATATATATACCGCTACCTGCGGGAATGTCATATTCACAGGACATGCGTATTTGCCATTCTGTTCAAGACTGGTAGGCCAAGTATCGCTCTAGTTGCGCCGTAATATGATGGCAAGCGGGTAAGATAACCGTTGAGGTGAAGATAAGAATTAGGTGCAATAGGCCGCCTTTGAAGCTGTCCTTACTACGACAATATGAGTTTTTAAGACCTTCGCGACTGCAAAAGCTAGAAATGGTTCATGATGGAATGAAATTTGGTGAAGTTAATAACATACACGGATTTGCAACCTTAGGTGCGTGGGTTGTCGTGCAATGGAAACAGACGAGATATCAGTAGTGAGAAGGAGAGATATTAGGTTTATTATGACACAAATGCCACGTACCAAAATAGGGCCAGCTTTATCTGAAAATCGCTCTATTTTACCCAGCTACACACCGGAGTTTGATACACCCCATCCGATAGCGTATAAAGCGAACTAATGCGTCACAGAAGTGAAAAAGCGGTTTTAAATTGTGCAGGAACAAATACTATTAAATCTGCAGCTTTAAAGCCTGCAGGTTCCGGATTCCTCACAGCGTTGTTGATAGTTTGTTCAAACAAATTATATATGCATCTTCATCATGATAGTACACACAAGAATACATCAAAAGGTAATGTAAAATCATAGAAGCCAATATGCAGACCCTATAAAAACTAAGTAGAGCGGGTTTAACACAGAAAATATTAGGGAACGATGATATAACCCTTTACATATAAGCATTGACCGTGGTAAACATTTAAAAAGTGTAAAGTTATAGGTATCGTAAAAGCAAAAATAGATACAACTGAGAAGAGAAATGCAGTAAAGCTAAAAGGGTTTAGAAATTATATTATTACTTATAGCTACTCGATCAGTATAAGTAGCAAAAACTTAATGAAACGCTTTTAATGGTTAAGCCAGCGTGATAAATTGGTTAAATCGGTAAAAATGATAGGTTTAGAAGGAGATACAACGAAGACAATTTCAAGGTTACTGCGCAGAACTATATAGCAAGTCAAAAGATAAAAGAAACTATGTCTGGGCGCATTAAACGAAATATAAGAAGGAAATAAACAACAAAACGCCACTTAGGGATAAACGTAGATCAAACCTTTTACAATTTGTGATCAAATTATATCAAGAATCAGATAAACGTGTAAGATATATAAACAGTAAATAGCAGAAAGCTAGTCAAGTGACCAACCGATTTCACTTAAAATGACGCGTTGAAAGAATCTAATGATGTCCTAATTGCGATTAGAGTTTAAGAAGAACAAACACAAAGTCAAGCCTCCATACGGTCCCTATATGAAAACGTTCAATTGTAAATTACCAGCTAACAACTTGGCTGGCTGTGATATATTATTCACCAATCTGCGCAGCGGCAAATTCTAACATAGCAGAATATGATATATAGGCTTAATTTAATATATTTGAATTTGCAACTTGAAAGATCTGAATTCAGTGAAAAAACCAATTTTATATCCAACTAAACGCAAAAGCACTAAGCCTAAATGAGCAGAAGCTAAAAGTCTAGCGATAACAACGAGAATTAATAACAGTAGATGGAATTTAGCAGACTGTGCTAACTATTGTTACCAGCTACTCGTGCCCGCCTTCCACTCTTCAGTAGTGTATGACATTTTTTCACATTTATTGACAGGCCGTTGATAAATGTTTCTGTATTTTGTTATAGCAGCAGCAACCCAAAAAGGGGAATCGGTTGCTATATTGTAAAATAAGTAATTTGGTATGTGCACTCGAAACACATCACAAATGTAAGAGCACCACAGAATTCGTCCGGCGCTTGATGGTATTACGTTTCATGCACATAATGTTAAACGAGAGCGTGGTTTTCTCCTCTCTCTACGCTAATAATATTACTATTGCTTTTTCTGTGGGTACATTCCGCGCCATCAGTCATCTTATTACGGAATGTGGACATAGTTATAGCTTACCTTGTGCAGGAAGCATTAGTGATGAGCAATGTTTAGCAGCCACAGAGGTTAGTGTCTAAGTTGACCACATCGCTGTCTGTAACTAGCTCACAGACTGCATCATTTCGTAACCACATTTGTGCATACGTTTTCAGTACATTCGGTAACGACTTTTAATTGGTGTATATCGTGGATTTATGTCCTTCCGAATAATGTCGGAAATGACGCACATTGAGTTCGCTGCTAAACGTGCTATAAATTCATTAGGAAGGCTGCATTTTCTTAAAAAAATGGTAGGTGGTTACAATTCGCCTCTATGTCTTTGTTGAAACCAACTACAGCAACATCTGAGGCGTCTACCGTTAACTGTAACGGGGCGTTAGGATCCAGATGCACAGGAAGAGTGACATATGCTAGCTAGTGTTTTAGCTAGCTGATTGCGTGTTAAGCTGATTCATTAAGGCTGAATGATTTAGCATTTTATTTGAGTAGTTTGGTAAGTGGCTGCGCTAACTTTAAACAGTGCGTAATGAATCTTCGGTAAAGTGAACCATGTGAACAAACCGGCGTAACTTTTTGATGGAATCAGGTATGGGATACGCACTGATAGCTGTCACTCTGTCCGGTAGGGCTGCAATTCCAGCGGAATAAGCACGGTGACAATGAAAGTCTACAAAATCAACTTCTAAATGACTCTTGGCGGCGTTGTTAACTACCCTATAATTCGCAAATCGTTCGAAAAGCTATCGCGTGGGACGCAAACGTTCGTCATGATTTCGACTTGCAAATAAGACATGGTCGATGAAGAAGAAAACAAATTCCAATCCACGGATGACCTGATCCACAAAACGCTTAAACGTCTGAGCTGCATTACGAATACCAAAAGGCATTCGCAGAAACTCAAATAAACCAAAGGGAGTATTGGCGGCAGTCTTAGGTACTTCTTGAGGATGCACACGAATTTAACGTTGTGCCCCTAATAAACCTTTCTTCTAAGCCCTTTCTTTCCACACAGCGAAGATGAGAAATCCTGGAGTTGCAGAATGGTATATCTGTCTGGGACGGTGCTGGCGTTCAGTCCCCTATAATCCCCACATGCTCTCCAGTCTCCGGGTTTATGCTTCAAGACTATTTGTAGCGGGAGCTGCCCACATACGTAGTATGCCCAAGTGTAACATATGACCGAACTCGGCCTCCGCTACGGAAAGTTTAGCTGGCGCTGGTCTTTGAGGACGATGTAATACTGGACTGCTTGCGGTCGTTATCCTGTGAATGATATCATTTTAACGTCCCCAGGATGATATCCGGGCACCGTTTTGCTAGGAAATTTGGGAAACCGATCCATATACATCAATGAGGCTTGAGGCGGGACAAGCTGCGGACCAATAGATATTATGGAACTTCTAAAACTAGCCTGTGATAGTTGAGTGAAGCCACCTGTGATCTGACATCACTTATGACCTACGATATTGCCACAGTGCGGAAAGAATTCAAGGCCTAGTATTGCAGTGGGCACTTTAGCTATGATGAAAATCCAAGGAACCGAGATCCAAGGAGACCGGGATTTAAAGTGCTGGAATGTTCTCCAAAGGATCGAATTTTTGTGCCATTTACTGCTTGGAGGCTTTATATCGAGCAGTGTTTCAGGTCTTCTGGACGTGGCGGAATTACACTGATTTGGGCACCCTTGTCTACGAGGAATTGCATGCCGGATGTTACGTCCCGCAAGTAGAATAGACGACCTGGCTCGCATATGCCAGCTTGCGTCGTCGCCATTACGTGCTGGTGTGGTCGCTTCCGCAATCGGAAAACTGACACGGTTTCGCGAACTTTTCGCCTTGTTGCGGAACCTACGGTGGTACCGGCAAATGCAACGAAGACGACTAACCGTCCGAGTACGCCGTTGATTGGATTGAGAGTTGCTTCTTCGTCTGGTGATGGAAATGGCAGCCAGTTGTTGTTGCAAGGAGCGTACAGTTGTAACGGGTTCGTCGTCAGGTTTAGGAGGTGATACGTTTGCGAGGAGTAACGTTTGTATCACCATTACCTTATCAGCTATAAGGGCTAAACCTCTTAGTTCGTTATCCTAGTAGGAGTTAGCCAGTATCTGTTGCACATGTACAGGAAGCCATTGCATAAATAGGTGCTTACAAATGGAATTCTCTGGGGGGTTTACACCTACCAAAGCTTGCAGGGCTCGTAATAGTGGCGTGGGCGTGCGAATGCCTAACTGCTCCTCATTAAGTCGACGGTGCATCCTTTTACGCTCGCTAATATTAAGATCACGAATTAACAATTCCATTTATTGTTGGTATATATTGCCTATTTTAAGGATGTCCTGTGTCCGGAGCAACATTTCTGCCGGGAATCGGGAAATAACGTGATGAACCTTTAAGACATCCCTCTGTGTGCACATGATTTCAAAATATGCCTTAGCCTGCATAAACCATACCTGAGGTTACTGTATCCAAAATGTTGGTAAGCAACTATTAGATACAGTGTTAATTTTCCCTGGTTGCTGGTCAGTCATATTAGCAATTATGACAAGGTGGAATTGTGACGAAATCCGATACGACTCATCGGATGATGTTTGCTGAGTCGAAATATCCGAACTCACGTCGGGTCAACCATTTATCGGATTTTGGTAAGCACGTATGGTGGTAACGAATTTGGGTTGCGGAGTTCCTGTATTAATAACCCGAAATTCTTGGATGACAAGAGGGATTGAACACGTGTATTCCCGTGATTGTATTTTGGGTCTCCGAGATGTTGTACGCGATGTGGTCTGTAGTCAGCCGGCGATTCAAAATAGAATGTTGGTCGATGCTGAAGTGTGGACGTGTTTGAAAGAAAGGTCGTTACAGCTGGTGATGTTATCAGCTGATCTGAAGGTTGCGTAGTAAAATGTAAAAGCTACAGTAAAAATTATAGGAAAACACCAACCGCTTCTACTACCGCAAGAATGTAATGGCGACCTAGCAGCAGCTACACAGTGATATACGTATCCTCGTCTCGAATGTAGCGGCGTCGTTCGGAAAGTTAGCGTAGGACCTGTGGAACTGCCATTAGCTTCCGGTTGGCGTGAAGCACGAATCCATTGTGCTATCCGATTTTTAAACGGCAGCAAAACGTAGACGTTATACAGGCAAATTGTGATATATATCGGGCGTTTCCATAAACAGTGTTCACGACGAAATCTGCGCATCGATTGGTACGACAACTGCCGACATGGTAGTATTGCACCGAAGTGGAGTATATGTAGTTGACTGCATATTTTTGCTCAGACACCTGAGATGGCTTGGTCATGTGTGGCGCATGGATTCAACGTGGGTACCGGAGCACCGATTATATGGTAGCTGAGGGTCGGGAAGCGGCATATGGAGAAACCAAAGCTTCGTTATCAGAACATGATCGAAATGAGCCTCTCAGGTTCTAATTTTGATTGCAGGTAACAGGATTAAAGGCGTTTGCTCTGCTTGCAAGTCACGATCTAATCACGAAGACCGTTGGCGATAAACAAGGGAAAATCCTCATAAATGCAGAGAAGAAGCGGTAATTGTGGAATCGGCAAGCGCCTATGTGTTGTACTCCTTTGACATCGAGCGCATAGTGCTGAAGCACATGCCGTCACGTGTGTCTGAGTAAGGCAGATATAGTGGGCCATGAGCAAGACCACACTGGTCCTGCAATGTACGTAGTCAGAACCAGCGCAGAGATTGTAGATTTGCTGCATTCGTGTTACTAACCGCTTGCTTGCAAGCTAGTACCCTATATTTCAGGTGGTGGGTTTGCTTTATTGTCCCACTAATGTCTACATGAACTACCATTTATTAATGTGCATATCTTGCTTAAGTTAACTGTAGTTAACTTTGATAACGGCTTTATGTTTGCGGCATTTTCTGACGCTTTCAAATTATCGCAGAATTTGGTAACCAATGGATTTTATACGTTCATTTATTGAAGAGCTATGTCAGCATATATATTACATCATTTTATTTATTTCATTTAATATTGTCGTTTCTAGAGATTCGCTGTTGCTTGATATCCCTGGTGTGAGTGCGCATAATGTGTATGTTGGGAAGGTGCCTACCGTTCTACAATTTACCACCTGTCCTTACTAATTTCAGGAGACAGTTAGTCGTTGCTGAATGAGGCGGGGTCCACGGTCCTTGTTGTCGTGCTAGGCTCGAAAAGTGGTTCAATGCAGTCAGTGTGGAGCGGACTACGGCCCAGCCACCGCCTTATGTGCGCTTGATTCCAAAAATAGAACCGGCCTGGGCTAGCCCGGGAAAAAATGTGCGTCGGCTCTGCTGATGGTGAGGCGGATTTTGCATTCACAGTACTTGTTTACAGCTATTGAGCCAAACCAACATACATCTAAACTAGGTCTTTATAAGCTGGATAAATTTCATTCCACGCTATTTGATTTGTTCTGCCTACCTGATACATGTTCAATGAAATTACACACGTCACTTACGCTAATTGTGTTTAGCTTCGTTGACATTATTACGTTTGTAGCAGTTTTTGATTATCTTCTGAGTATTTTTCACTTGTCGCGGGTTCATTACTAACCAACTTAATGCATATGCTAATTTAGTAAATGTCATGTCAATATAACCAGATGCTTTAACATATATATTTTATTTACTAATGTTATTTCATGAGCTTGTCTGTTGTTTGACAACCCGGGGTTGGCTGCGATCGATCTGTTAGATAACAAGATATCTATAAGTATATTACCCCCTACCGCGTCCATACTGGCTTTAGGCGACATTTGATCTTTGCTGGATGGAACCGCATACCCTATCCTTGTAGACGTGCTAGGCTCAAAGAGTAGTTCCATGAACTCAGTGTGGATCAGACAGCCGTCCAGTCAACGCATTGTGCGCGCTGGATTCTCAAAAATACAGCGTGCATTTGTGTGCCTGTGTAGGATGCGGGCAGTATCCGTTGAGGTTACTTGGCTACCATCCACATGCTTCGGTCTTAGTCCTTTGGGTTTAAACTGCATATGGAGTGTGGGGATGGAACGTTGGTTAATGCAGCGCAAGCCACCCATGGTGTCTTTGTAGATGCAGGCGTATGGTAGCTAACCACAGTGACAGGCAAATCCGAAAACGGATACCGCCATTTATATCCGTCTAACCCGATTTGGTGTGGTTGGCGAGTAAAATGTTCGTCCGCCTCGTGTTGACACTTAGTGACTAGAAATCAGACAAAGATCTCTAAATGCTGTAAAATGTCGTCGAGTCCTTTACTAAAATCAGGGCGGCATGAAAAAAGACGGAATAGTGTTGCACGGCTGCTTATCACCAAGAAAAAATATTTTCTGTGCCCTTCCACCCGACTATTGCGTGGCAAGATTTGACTTTTTATCCTCCAGTTCCATGTTGCGGCTAAGATACTGGAGGTAGCAACAGGAGTGACTGCGGATTTTCAACATCTGGAAGGCTTGCTAGAAGTTACCTCGTATTCAGCTGTGTATTCCGCTGTAAAATCCAAGGGCTTTCAGCTATTTATGTAATCTTAAATGGGACAACCCAAAACATTTTGTTGTTGCCTGACGCGCTGCGGTCTACATGGCAAAGCGATTGTATTATAACTAGCCTTTCCTGAACTGGATCGAATACTTCACCTAAGGCCTCGGATATGCATTGCACATTTGATGGAAGATTGAGGGAAAGAACAGCCCGAATGCCCTCCCTAACAGGCCAATGATGGGTTTGCGGATATAAGCGCCTTCATGGAAAGCGCCGAATAGCCGAATTCGGTCTATCACCACTACAAGATCTTGCTATTGTAAGGCATTTTCCGGCACGTCATGTGCATTTTATATGCGTACGTGAGCTTATGGTGGATGTGCACCGTTTTGCGCTTCTTCGCGTTAAACGGAAGTGCGCAAGCTAACTTGCTTCGCAACATCTTGTGACCTATCTGACAGCCAATTACCCGATATATATTGATGTCATAAGCCAAAGGAGAAAATTTGGTACGATGACAATCGAAAGGTGGTTACTGAGGAACAAGAATAACCGCGGCCCGAACACGGAACCGTTTTAAACACCGCAGTCTAAATTAATTTGAGCGGAAATTTAGCCATGCACTTTAATCTGAATAAGACTTTGAAGAAAACGTTTACGGTTTATCCAAAGACTGGGTTGAGAACTTCGTATGCTTTCAGCATTTGGAGAAAGATAGGGTGATCTATGCCGTCGAACTCTTTAGGAAAGTCTAGCTAGATAACATTATTGTCAGTCCCAATTTTGACTATCCCAGTCCAACTGCTACGGGCAATATGTAGGTTGGTAGTATATGAACGATGCTAGCGGAACACGTGTGCTCTAGTGTTGCGATTTTAGACAATTCAAACTAGCCTATTACAGCCTCAGCTATGATCGATTTCATAACTTTTGAGATCCCTGGGGAGTATGATTTGACGATAGTTGGCTGCATTTGAAAAGATAATGTTTTTATTAATCCGGGTAATGATGCCTTGATTATACATGATAGAGACCTGTGGTTCTTCCAGGCATCTTCTGAAACACCTCTTTAGTGGTTCAGCTATTCTCGTAGCTGCAAACTGCAGTGCCTGCGGGGGAATGTTGTCAAATCCGGAGGAAGCTTGTGTGCGCAAAGACAGCAGTTCCCTCAACATGGTCACTGGACTAAAAGTCACATGCGTAAATACCAACATCTGAGAGCAATGGACAGGTAAGTAGCAAATGCTGGTAGCACCTCGGAAAGTGGAGCATATTGTTGATGCGAAAAGTTGGCTCCATGCTCGGCGGTTCCTGCACATCCATCTTCGTATTTTATTGTGGGAACACCAAGTTTTCCACTCCAGAGTCCGTTCAGGTGTCGGTAGATAAGGTTTTGTTACCACAAAAAGTAACCGCTGTAATCTGCTGGTAAACTAATTTGTTCTCGTGCACAAGTGTGGCGCAGTGCATCCGACGCACAGCATAGTTACTCCAGTTATCAACGCTAGGGCTGCCTTTGTACGCATGACAAGCCGCGTCTTTCTGTCATGCGTTGTCGGATTTTTACTCCAAAAGTTGGGGCTTGGGGACCAGTGCAGATTTAAACAGTTCACTGAACATGCCAGTAAAATCTAACAAAACACGTGAATGCAACACTCGTCCCGAAACTACCTGCTGGCAGCTCCCACAAGTCTTAAAAGTATGTCGTGGTGGGTGATGTTTCTAAGGAGGTTAGCATGTTTTTTGTATACTCCGCGCACACGAAGTTGGAAACTAGAGTTACCTGGTCGTTAGGCCACAGAAGGCTCTCCAACCTTGGTTCCTCAAGCATGAGCTCTTCATCGTGAGCCCTAAGTTGAGCACGGATGGTTTATTTGCGGCTTTGATTCAGCAAAGCAAACTGCTTTGGCTGAAGGACGGAATGCTTGCAATATCTTCTTGCCGGTAGACCTTAAACTGCTCCTTGGGACATGCTGGATATTCAAACCATACATGTTGAAACAGGCTGCGATGAGAACGTGACTGTACCTTATTCAAAGGACCGTTCCATAGGATAATGCTAGACGGGGTTCCAGCTCTGGGATGGATATTGAGTGAACATAACTACTGCCAAAAACCAAGTGTGCTTGCGTCTCAGTCGCAGACTACACCAGTGAGTATATGATCAGCGTTTTCGCACTGGCTACCGGTTCGAACTATGGGTCGCTGCGGTAGTACAACATTATCCGCTTTTGATAGGTTGATCCGATTGAAGAATGGACATATCATTTATCGCGATCTCTACATTGGTAACTTCTGAAGGCAACCAAGTTTATGTAACGAATGTATGGTCCCAGGCGTAAAGCTTGACTTGACCGCAGCACGAAATCTTGGCTAGGGGACTTAGTGCGCAGGTGCAAAATATAAAAAAGTTTATCTGCGTTTATCAATGAATCGTGTGACCGGTGTTTTGAAAAAATATCTTGCTGTCCACTTAAATGTCAGCACTTAATCGCCTTTTGGTATTAGTATAACCAACTCCTCCTTGTCTGAATCATGGATCCTACCATTACCTTGTTGCTACTCGCCTTGCATAATGTATTTATTGTGTTTGCAGCTACCTTGACTAGTAGATGGAAGATATCCGGACTCCTGTCAGTCAGTGCTCTGACTAATTTGCGGCTTTTGTTTATTTCCTTAGCAGATGCTGCTTTTATACTGAGCTGGGAAGAAAGGCAGCTGCGGCCCGCCTACCACCCATCTACTAACGTTTTTGAGATCTTTATAGGTTTGAGAACCACTTTCACAATCCTCGGGCCGCATCCCTTGTATTTTGGCGAAAGCCGCTGGTTTGTGATTGATGGCGGTATGACATTTTCCAGTTAGTGGGTCTCGCGAATTTATCACTTTTTTTCCTCTTCGTAAATGATCACCTCGCGCTTACACACACCTTGTACAACGATTGTCCCGGCTACGTATTTCTTGCGGTTTTCGTCTAAGTAGTGGTTCACCAATCTGCGCTCGCTTAACGAATTATCCGACCATAGGCGGATGGAACATGACCCATTCTCGAGGCGAGCGGATGTGAACAGTATAGCTACTGTTTCATTTGAAGAAGTCAGCAAAACACGGAGAGTACTTGGTTCACCGTAGTGCAATGGTTTTTGGTGACGGCCAACGCATGTTCAATTTACGGGCCTAGCTACAGCCTCTATATTGTGACACATATCGTTCCATTTGTTTACGTCATCGAATTGTCTTTTTTTGAGGAACTTGACGTCGATTCTGGAACGATACTGCAGAGTACCGTCGCTATACTACGTACAAATTTGTTGAGATCAAGCCACCAGCTGGTCTGTGTAAAGTTGATGGAGGCTGTTTGGATACAGCTCCAGTGTGAGTGGCCGAAAATTCAGCTTTACCGTCACCTTCAGCAGTAATTAAGTTCCAACCATCACTTATGTTGAAGACCTTCTGAATTTCGCGGAACCTTTTAAAGGGTGGAGGTGGTCTGACAATGATTATTACAATCGGACTGGCGGCGGTTGTTTCAGGCATAATGGAGCAATTTTTACGATTGGCGTTTAATGCTACAGATGATGCATTTTTAGCCCACTACCTTGCATCCTTCCACAGTTTTAACGACTTTTTGGATGAGAATGAATGTCATTTACTCTCTGACACTCCTTCTTCAAACAAACCGCATTTAATGATTCGCGATTTGTTCAAACATTGACACTAGCCTTTCGTAGTTTTGAGATAGTTCATGTGAAATAATTACCCGTGGGATGACTATAAAACAGGAGAGAACCAAAGTGAACCTGCCTTACTTTTGCATAGCTTCTATTGGTTCACTTTGAGCTTGGAATATTTGCGATGGAACTTGCCTTGGAAACTGCTACACTGGATTCGAATCCGTACATTTTTCTGGCGTGAAGGAGAGCCACAAACCACTGTCGATCTAGATGTGGTAACATGGGCTTTTGATTGGCCGCCACAATTCAGTGCGTCGATGGATGGTATTCCCACAGAGGCCCGAGGGCTTATTTTTTCTTGCAGCTCGCGTGTGCGCTGAATTGTCTGCATGCTCAAAGTCGTCACATTCTGTGTGTCTGACTCAGGCTGTGGACGTTTAAGCGGCTGGATCGTTCAGGCGACAAGCAGAGCGATTGAGCGATGGGAACGCAACATGTACAATAGCTAATTTGATGAACAATCCACAGCTGTAATTGCTGATTCCTCAGTTGATACGTGTAGCTGACTTTCGTTTAAGATCACAATTATGCATGTATGATTTATGATTCGGAAACTTCCTTGATTATGTTTTACAAATATGGCGCAAAATTCGCAAGGTGGCAAAAAAAGGCGATCCACACAAGCTAGATCCGAATGATGGAGTGTAGTATATAGCGCTGGTGAATCTGGGTGGAATGAATGAGAACACACGTTTGTGTGACAAAATGCAACTGAGGACTGGCGGCAAAATAACGTTTTCACAAATGAGGGATTAGGCCGCATGTTCATTTAAGTTCGCAATCTCACGCAATACGACGGTGCTCGAGAAGTGACACAATATGGCAGTAGGGCAAATAGAGGGCAGTGTGATTAAAGAGCGAATACAGCCAAGTGAAGAAAATAATAAAACTTCATACCCGCAAATTTTTCTTTAGCATGCGAGCGGTGCAGCGATTGAGTAATAACTACAGATATAACATATGAAGTGCGGCAATGGAAAGATGATTCTAAAACAATATTTTCGATAAAAGCTGGCTTGGTGGGGACTTCTAGGTTGGATATGAAACGTCTGATCAGAGTAAGTCAATCAGTCGGATATGTAAAAATGCAGGTTCACGAGTTAAGAAAGCAGGAAATGAAATAAATGCTGCCAAGGCAATGAAGACCAATAGAGCAGAGGGAATAGAAGCGGGGCATGCTTCAAAGGAAGACAAAGGTGTGCGGAGCGGGTGTTAATTTATAATGATGTGCCAACGTAAAAGGTAACAGAATATAAAGGTTGAAAATGTGATAGGTGGAAGTAGCTAGTGATAGGAAAGGTTCCTCACAGACAGACAAGTTGTTGTAACAGATTAATCATGGTATCCCTCTTGCATTACGTCGGCTGGTTGTGTAAACTCTAGAAGGTTAAATGTAAATCTTATGTGGGTTGAATCTGTTGCAGTGTGTTCGAGTACTGATACACAGCCTGCAATTTTTTTCCATTTTGCTACAACCTTTTGTGTTTCGAGCCCAATGCTAAACCTTTCTATACAGCCTTATCTCCATTTTGGATTGAGTGCAAGAGCAGACTAAATTGGAGGCCTGATTTCGTCGGAAAACGTCCTTCCAAGAGTACTGGCAGGTATTCAGCGATTTTCATATTGCACTTAGTGAGGAAAACAGATTGAAGCTGCTCTGCTATTTACTCGGAATTGAGAACAGCGACAGTTTGAGCATTTGGGGCTTTAAGGATGTAACTAAGTTAAAAAACTTGCATGGTTTTGATTGAACATGAGGTTAGCAAATGAATGTGCTTATCGCAAGTTACCTTTTCTCCTGCAATCATAAGGAAACAGGTGAATGCTTGCACGATTTCTTTGCCCTTTTAAGTAGTGTAGCACGACCGTTTGATTATTTGTCCATTCCCCAAAAACAGTTTGTAAGCTGTATGCTGACGTAGCAACTGGTTACTGGAATCGCTGGCAAGCGTATACATAAAGCACTGTTGCAGGAGGCTGTGTGCGTATTAACGTGGGATCTAGGTTGCTGGTTAGCCAGAAAGAAAACTGGGATTTAACTGCAACCGAAACTGTTTTGTTTGCCCAAGTCAGCTGAGGTGGCGAAGGTGCAGTATCTTCGACTATTACCAGAGTACAAGCCATTTTGCATTCGCTGTGGAGGCGCATCTCCTAAATCCAATTCTGCCACCAGTCACGCACGCCTCCTTAAGTGCAAAACCGTGGTAACATAGGTCGCTAGGCCCGAAGTTGTAGGTCGCAAGCCATCGCGATTATCCACAACGATGCCACACCTGAAAGCCATGTTGCTGGTGTATCATAGGAAAATATTTATTCCAGCATATTAAGCGACAACACTTGAAAAACCACTAACGCTATGCGTTTGTGAACCAAAGTTTCCCTCTGCTGATATTCGTACTGTGTCACACTGTATTAGTAATGTTTCTGTTCTATTTGATTTGAACCTAGATTTGCTTTCACCTATAAGCACTCTGCCTTTTGAATTTCACGAACGTTGCCTATCCCAGCATGTGTTAAAGCTCACTTGGCTTTCTTCTCATCGTTAATTGGAAACAGCCTAACCTTGTTAATATGCCTTTTTCTGCGTTTACATTTGTATTCTGTAGCTGCCGATGATGAAGTCCGCATTTCGCTAGACAACAGACGAAGCTAACTTGTAAAAAATGTCATTGTGTTTTGAAAGTAGTGCCATCTTTCCACCGCTTGCTTGTCGCTTCCGTGAAAGTGACATACGGGCATGAACGTTACCTTAAATACTTTCTCCATTCCATCGAACGTATTCCATGTAATGTGCACCGCAATCGGCTGAAGCAGGATGCAAAACCTACTGATATTAGTGAACCTCGGCCTATCCCGCTAGCATAAACTCAAGCAGTTTTAGCGGCATTGTAACGGATGCTTTCAAATGATTTGATTAAACCCATTGCCTGTTTTGAGTGGGTGCATCGATGTTTAATTGTCTTGGAAAAATATGGATGTGTCAGGATATGCAACGATTTGCTAAAGTTAATAAACAGATCGTCCTAGAGCGATTCTTTTACTATCCAACAAAGACCTCACTGTATATTTGCTGATGCAAGCGCTCTTTCTAGGGTATATTAACAAAGTGTACTTTTCACACGATATTGGCTAACGCTTCCAAGCCTTTTATACTGCCTTCCTTGCTTCCCATAGGTTATTTCATTACATACTAATGCCAGTGGTTTGGACTTTAGCATTCGCTGCTTGGTAAATGTTCATGAATCATGACTTGGCAGATATTGCGTGGAAGGTTGCATACCTGCATGATATCAGTGCATTTGCCGCTAAAAGTAGCAGGCGTCACAGTGACCTCGAGTGAGGTCTGAGTGCAAAATTTCTCACTTCAACGCCCTTGAGATATAATTCTTGTAGACATCATATCGCGTAGCGTCATTCGTCCAAGCAACCAAAATTTCCTGACCATCTCAGAAGAGCCAACACCAAAAAGCGTGACAGAAGTGAAGGTTTTTAGAGGATGTGTTCCTACGATCTGAACTATTTGCAAAATGTGGCCTCCATAGCAGATCCATTACGACAACTGACAAAACAAATAGCCTCGTTCACTTGCAGAGGCGATCGCTAAGTCTCTTTCGATGAACTGAAAAAAAGAAATGAATATGTTCCCTTAATTGCCATCGTTGATAAATAACGCCGCACTTTTGCTTTCATTGATGCGTCTGATATTGGCCTTGGTGCTATTCTGTCACAGCTTCAAACCGGAGAGGCAAACGTTATTGCTTACGCATTACGGAAGCTCTCAGATGCTGAGTGCCATTATTCAGTTGTGGATGAAGAATCGCTTGCTTGTGTGTGGGCTTGTAAAAAATGACACCTTTACCAGTTTGGTCGTCGTTTTACTTTAATAAGTGATCACTCCACCTTTACACACTTTCTCAGTAATGATCTCAGGGATCGCGTTAAATGCGGATCGATCGCTTGTATGCTAGTCTCCTTAAATACGATTTGTAACTTGTGTACCGGCCGGGTTTGCAAAACCTAATTACTGTTGAATTATCTCGCTTAACTGTGGGGCTTGATGAACATATGTTGAGACCCAGAGCTCAGTAAAAGTAACCGGCCTTCTTTCCAAGCTAACAGCTTTGACTCTCAAGGCATTATGATGGAGCCATGCCAACAAACCAGTACGGCAACAACTGTGGGTATGCACAAGATGGATGGCCTAATAACATCGAACTCCCCGATGAATTCCCTTCATAATTACGCAATTTGAGATGAATTACCAGTAATAGCATATGTCTGCTAGGTGGTTCTGAGTTTATGGCTACATGTCAGTAAATAAACAAAAAATTGACGTGCTGTACAAGAGTATTTCCCTCTACCCACTGCACTAAGTTATCGTCCAAGAAGTACACCCTATTGAACACATTCTCCCATTAGGTTCTGGTCGTCTAAATCTAAAAAACTTACTTAGAAGGCGCAGATGGTTTTAGTAAACCACTAAGCTCCTTGTCCTCCCCTCGCTTTGAGGACGAGCTGCGAAGAAATCATAACATTCGGTCTACTTTGCCCTGCACCCTCAGAAAACAAGAAGTAATTTGATCACTTTGAATGCATATGATAAACAAGCTATCCAGTAACTGTCGTGACACTTTATAAGCAAGAGCACTTCATCCCCACTTGGATAACCAGTACAAGCTGTCCTATACTTGACGAAGTTGGCTAGCAGGCAATCATTTATTGAGTCATTTCGTGAGAGGTTAGTCTCGATAATCGCAATATGGTTGATAGATTTAGAACTCATCTTATTGTCCCCCAATTGTCTCCCATGCTACAACAGTTGGCATACTAAACATTCAGGAATGTTTGTCGCAGTTGTTCTCTGCTGTCAGTCATAATTATAAATTGCCCTTAGGGGCGTAGAACCAGAGCGGGTACCACGCGTTTGCCGCGCTTTCAGTAGGTTTGACTAGGAATTCCACCTAGGTCCTCTGAGACAAAGTATCGTTAACATTATCTACTGTAGATCCCCAGAAGAACCCGGTCACAACTGATTTCTTATTCTTCGGCGAGCATACCTGGCGTTCTAGAACACAGGTCTTGCAGTTGCAGTTGACTGAAGTGTTGTCGGAATACATTTGTTTAAGTTTGGCTTCTGAACTTATTATGGCTGCTGGAGATCCCGTTTCTGTTTCCACTAAAATGGCAGCTTAAGTCGTGGTCGATTGCTCACTTGCAACCTAAATTTATGCAGGGAACAAATTCAGCAATGTCGTAAATTTGAAATTATGGAAGAGGGTATTTTTGCAGAAAAATTCCCGAATATTAAGCTGTGATCACGTTACACTCTGTGGAGAGGTGAGATGGGAGCAGGTAATTACATTCATCTGAAGATGTTTACCATGAGCTCTATTTCTCATAATTTCCTTTCGAGGAGCTGTAACCGGCTTTCTTTGACCGAGGCCACAATTAGCTGACAAAATAGAACAAAAATAATTATTATTTAAAGTTAGCCATTAGGTGCTTTTGCTTCTGAAAGCAAACGTATCGGAGGCCACCTGATATCAGTCAGTTTTTCGGTTAGCCAATAGGCTCGCTCGGTTAATAAGTAGGTCACGATAAAATCGGATGTTAAAACTTTACCAAAATCGGCCTTGCAAGACTTCTCTGGTGCAACACACTTGCATTCTTGCAACCAACAACGCGATGGCTCCTTTTTATGCTAACGTGAGGTGATATACCGACGATACGAAGTATCTCCTGAACACGCCCACTATACAAGTCACCTCTTATCGCAGCCTCTCATATTACAGTCTCTTCTCGGTTGTAAATGAGAACATTTCTCTGCCTACTCAAAGCAGGTTCAGTGAAACGCGTCTAATATTCGAAACGTGAATGTAACACGTCAATTCTAGCTCGCAATGATTCAATAATATAGCCCTGCTTCTTAATCAGCGGTATATAGCCCATGCAGTTTGTCGTCGTCAGAAACACTTTGTCCTGTAGCAACGTTCCGAGACCGCACCAAATGCCCACTATCTAGTAAACTGAAGCAGGTTTATGGCAAACATGCACAACGAACGCAAATCCACTTAAGTTTGCGATGAGGAGCATATAATGCGATAGACCCACTGTACAAATGTGAGCAAACATTATGGTTTAAGGTAAGCGACTGTTGCATTGAGTTCATATTTCTACTACGCTACCACATCTTCGCTCTCCACAATGTGTCCGCTGACGACATGAGCAAAAAAGGAACGACAGTAAAACGACAGGAAACTAACAATATGGATTGAAAAACGATGGAGCAATATATGTATATATAACACAAACGATAGGATTGAAAACGGACGCATGGAGAAATAGGAACAATAACGCGGAGAAACCGAAACCAATAATAAATCCACCATGAGAGCAAACACCGGAAGAAATTAATGGAACGAACTCACGGGGTACTGAGGGGACAAAAAACAACCAATCCGTCGACAAATGAAAGTCCGTGTGAATCCTGACAGCAACTCCAAATTGAAATGACAGCAGTGCGCAGGACGTTCAGTACTTGTTTTAATTACTATGTTCAGGTAAGGAAAGCAATTCAAAAGTCGCAGTACAGGTAGGGAATCCTGATTTGCTGGCTGATACAATTAATACATCGCTCATTAGACGAGAGCATACCTGAATAAACCATGCAGGTCGGGCGGGACAGTCCGTTAAAGTAATCTGTCTGGATGAAAGCAAGCAACTAATTGATGGAACAGCCCACATTTTTCACACAGTTTCCATTGAATAAGCTTCTAAGCAAAATTTGAAGGCAAACATTTCAAGAGGAATTCTTTTAAATTTCCAACCACCCACTTCTATAGGTCCAAAGTGATAATGAAGCAAACTGAGAAAGATAGCTAGAGCTTGCAGACATCTGATGCAGGGATAATGAAAGCTTAGGAGAGAATATTTTAAAGTGCTACTCAGACGTACGTAAGTGGCGTGCCGAGAACGGACGCAGGAATCTTAGTTAGATCGTACGAATCCAACATGTCATCGCAAAAATTAAGATTAATGGAGGGCAGATAAGCAGATGCAAACAGTTCCGTGCAGCGTGACTCATGTGACAAGCAAGAATTCAGTCGGAAAATGCAGTTACATAAATGGACAATCTGGTGTTAAAAACAAGAATAAAATATGGTGTCACAATAGATTAACAACGTGAATGGCTCGTGTTCCCTACAGAGATCTTCCCTAGAATGCTAAATGAGGAGACCTACGATAGATGTCAGGTGTGGAAAGGCGTGAAGACGGGAGAGTAGTGTATAAAAGCATGAGGTGCACGCAGACAAAGAGTCGCATGGAGTTCTTTGGGTCCGGGATACACTGTAATCTGTTATTTATTAGTTTTTTGGACCAGTGTGCATCCTCCGTGGGCCCTCGAAGCGGGCTGATTGGACGGAAGATATTCTGATGTTTCCAAAAATTGTGTCGATAAAATTTTTCTACTTTGCAAACACGGCGATGAACTTGGAAGGCGTCACTCCCAACACCGCACACCAGTTGTTGGCCACGTCGGAAAACGTTCCACGAAAAATCCAAATGTCATCACTTGAGCACAGCATTTGAGTCCTTACGAACTACACTAGCCCGTCAGTTCTCATAGAATGAGGAGCAGCGGCTGCTTGGAGCCAAGGTGGTGGGGCCTAAGGCTTCGGAGAGATAGACCAGAAGATGCCACGGATTTTAGGGAATTGATTCTGAAAATTAAAACAGCGGCGTAATGCCGCCCGTCGTAAAACGCAAGTATACGGTGCATAAGTTATGCCTTTTGGATATTATAAAACATTTTATAGAGCTTTTGTCCTTTTATATTTACTTTGTGAATAACGCGCATGACCACCATAGAAAAGGAGGCATGTTCTGAAAATGACATAGGTTGACAAAATCTGAAAAACCAACGGACGTCTGTATAGTCTATTCGTCTGTCAGTTACCTTAGTTTGGAGCTCGGTTGGCGGACATTCAACGGCAAAAATTTGTTATGAGTGGTTGGTGTGGAAGACGCATTTTCAGGTAGATACACCGGTGCGGTTGCACCCGGTGAGGCTGGCGGCTGGTCTTCAAAAAGTGCCCTTTGTATGATCGTTGAGCATCGCTGTTCGGTTTGGTCTAAAAGCTACTGGTCTAATATAAACTGGTCTAATATAAACCGGTCAAATATAACCTGGTCTAATATACACTGGTCTGGACTAATATAAACTTGTCTAATATAATCTGCTTTGTACTTCGTTACAAATCTCCAGATGGGCTAGTGTAAGCAGACTGAAGAGGAGTAAGCACTGCGCGTCCGCAAAAACAACTTAAGTAAGGGTAGAGAGTCCACTGTGCCTTTGCACATCTCTGTTCTGCTCACTCAGAGGAGTCGAGCGCGACCTAGGCATGAGTTAAAACAGCGATGAGAAGTTCAACGGGGGAATTCCTGATGGCGGGAGAGGTGAAATTTGCTTTCCTGAAAGCTTAAGTGTAGTGACGTAGAGCAGTTCTGCTGGTACTGGTTGCTTGCCAGCTTTGTAGCTACTTCGAAGACCTACGAGTACAAACAAAATGTTTTCTGCTGCAGTAGGGGTCAGACGTTGCACACGGAGATGCATTAAGCTGTCGGTGAAAACGCTCGACGAAACCAATGGCTGTCTGGTAATATGTTGTAGTGTGAATACGGCGGCAATCAAAATATATATGCAAGGCTCAAAGAATAGTTGGATGCAATCAGTGTGGTACGGACCACAGTCCAGCCAACACTTTGGGTGCGAGTTTTTCCAAAATACAGCCTACTTGTTTGTGCCTGTAATGGAGTGTGGGCGGACTACGTTGAGGAAACGGGGCTCACATTCACATATCTCCAGTTCTTATGCTTTCATGCTCACACTGGATAAGGTGTGTGTGGTTAGAACGGTTGGTGGTGCGGCGCAGGGAACGCATGGACCCTCTGTGGACGCGGGCGTCCTGTGGAATCCAAGGTGACGGATAAAATGTGGAATTCGATGCCGCGTACTTTATATATGTATATGTATATATATGTATAGCACACACAATGCGGTCCCTCGATGTAGCCCGCTCCACAATGAATGCATGGCACCACCCTTTTAATCTGGCTCGGCAACGAAGATTACGCACCACGGCCCCTCCAGCAACGATCAACTGTATCCTGGTACCAGTATTTATGAGGTAGTAGGTAATAGCCAGTTAGGCACTTTGTCAAGCATCAGCAAACATCAAGCACAGCCACACCGGGGATGTCAATTAACAACGAATCAAAAACCAACGGTCTAATAAAATAGATCGATTGCACCGCAAGGAAATGCGGCTAAATTAGCCTAAACACATGCATTATCAAAACAGCCGTGACAGATGCAGGACGGCAGAAAATGGGAGAAAGATGTAGATGTAAGAGGGAAAAAAAGAGAGTTTGACCACCGTTGGTTTAAGCGAAATGTCCAATTTAAGAGATTATTCAGGTAAATATTAATATGAGATAATGGACTAACACTAATGTAGCAAACCGGCCACCTGTAATAAAGAAACTCGGCAAAGAAGAACGCAGTTAGGAAATTGAAGTAAGCATATGTACCGAAAGTAAGCCGGTTCTTCTTACTTGCTTAGCAGTATTAGTTGTCGTTTCAATGCCGGCCCTGATTAGCCTCACTAGAAGCTCACTGGGGCTGCCTGACGCAGGCACTCGCGACTGCATGTGTTACAGCACCATGCGCTCGAGTTCGGTGGAGTACAACCCATCGGTGACTGTCGATGCCACACTTTCTGCTTCTTCTCTGTATGCACGATGGCTTTCGATCGCTCCTCAAAAAAAAGCCTGCTTTCCATCGCAATGAACTTGACGTTGGCCTAACCTAAGCTGCCTCGCACTCTGCTAGCCTTCACCATGTCTAATCGTGCCCGTAGTTTCAGTTTGTTTCTCTTTTTCTCCAGTAACCGTACTACATTCAGAACTTTGTAAACACGCTGTGCTATATTGGGCGTATGACCATACGATTTTCAGTTCTTTTTTTCTACACAGTAGTTTCAGTATAAGCCCAACCGGAGACAGGATGCAAGAACACACCTGTAACTCATGAATGATAAACAACATGATACAGCCTATAAAGTGCCTTATAGCTACGCGTCCCTGCATGCTATCTCTATTTCAATAGTTATGGCTGACACCTTATTGTCCGACTGTTGGGCTGCCTCTTCTTAATTGCTCGTTGTCCCCAAGATTTTCACTGCATAATCGCCAAAAACAAGATGCTTTTTATCCTCCTACTGGCTAATCCATTCTCAAAAGCCAGCTGGTTTAAAGATCTGATCCTTTCTCTAAAGTATGGTGAAACATTCATCATTCTGGAGAAACCACTTATCGTTAAAAATTCAGCTACTTAGCGCCATTTTGAAGGGATGCCCTGTTTAAAGGGTCTTAACAAATAGATTGAGCATACTTCGCAATCACAATACCAAGATTTTCTCACCGGTAATTATATACTTACATAGCTCTCTTGTTCCATAACGGATGACAGATAATTCTGTCGCGATTAACTTACATTGACACGGCCAGCATTGCTGATTCTCACTAAGGTCCGCACAAGATGGTTCGGTGACTCTTACTTCAACAAGTACATTCTGTTACTTTTTAATTGAAACATTTCCGATGGCGTTTTGTGGACAGCTTGACTGTTTTCCCATAGCGGTCGGACGACGAAGCTCAGCCACATTTATTCCTTCAAGAATATATTGATATTTTATTTACCTGCAGCATTTCCGATGGAAATTCCTGGAGTTTTACCTGACCATAGCGACAATTACACCATAGGATAAATTACCGTTGTAGGAATTTTGATCATATTTTGCGGACAAAGTACCCTTTTACGTAGCCTGGGTTGGACCATATAAGCTTTACAATTGTACCGTGTGTTTACAAATTTAATGGGAAATTCGTAAGGACCGGGCATTCAACTGAAATACGGTATTAACTCCTGCGATAGGCAAATACATCCACAAGGATAAACTGAACTTACCATCACCTAGACAACTCCAGTTTGGATAGCTGAGCATGAAGACTGAACAATACGGACAAGTATATCAGGGCAGAAACACCCAGTCAACCGAATTCTATCAAAAACGTCTGCAACCACTTCATGAAAACGGGAATTCAACTGATTTTAATAAGGGAACGCCTTGATGGAACCTCTAAACTTATTGTGTTGTAAGGGAAGATCAACATTATGTTTGGTATAGCTTTTATCAAACGTGGCAAAAAACGAATTACTTAAATGGTTTATTTGCATGCAACGTAGAAATTAGGAGGAATATATAAAATCACTTACCACCGGTATTGAAGACTAGGAATGTGTAGAGCGAAGGTAGGAATTTTCACCGCAATATGAAAGTCCGGTGATAAAGTGAGAAAACTGTAACCATACGTAGACAACTGTGAATGCAACATTTTCACTCGTGCGTTGGGTAGTTAGCTTGTCGTTGTGTTTAGTGCAAATGTAAAAACTCTTTCATATATTACAACTCCTTCACTCAACCCTTCCGTACAGCTGCGCAGATTATTTGCAGACGGAGAAACTATTTGTACTGTGGAAATTTCCGAAGAACTGGCAGACTCAAAAATAATCTGCCTGACTAATTTTTCGTGAAGTATTGACCCTGTCTCTCATTCACTGTGCACTGAGTTACCGAATTCCATAATCATTTTGCATGCAAAACAAACACTTATTGAGCTTTAGGTGTGCGTATGATTCCACACGAAGCACAGCAGGCTTAGGTGGAATCAAACATAAGCTTAGCCGCCAATTATTTCTAGGTGTATTGACCCAACCTATCATTCATTGTGCACTGAGGTACCAAATTCCACAGCAATATTTCCACAAAACAAGCACTAATTGCGCATTAGGAATGCACCGGATTCCGCAGGAAATACAGCAGGATTGTTTTGCTTCAATGAAATGCATCAGGTTCTGTCATTTCAGATTGACTGGTGAAGCTCAAGAATAGTAGGCTGGTCAACAACAACCCTGTGCATCTATTCATTTAAATGCTTTTGTGGAGCAGGATATATTGGTCGAAAGACTAAGTGTCTATCCGGGAGAGTGAAAACTCCGTCCGGCAGGGATAAGGACTGGATGCAGAGGTGTATGTAACTCAGCCATAGATGCCCAACTTGCCGACACAGGGCACAACCCATGACCAGCCGAAGCATTCCAATTTACCTACAAGGCCCCAGATAAGCAATCGAGCTATATGCCCAGACGGATACTACAAGCCGCTTAAACTATAACGCTTGAAATGTACTAACCAAGTTGTGCACTTAGATGCGATTTGTTCAGGCCTTACAGCTGCCTTGGCCCGATCGGTTAGTGAAGTTTACTCAGTCTGATGGCTTAACGGCTCCAAAAGCGACTTGTTTAATAGCGATAGCTGAACTCCTGTAAACTGAATTTACCCCATTTTAACGAGCTTGGCTGCCAGTCTAATTGTTGTAACCGGTATATACTTGTACTGGCCTGATGAAGAGTTATCGAAAACCTAAGTTCGCTAAACCTGAATTTTGACCTGGGAGAATTGATTGAAATTCTGTAAGGTGACCATCGACATGATTCGTGCCCAGATCGTGTTTTGTCCCAGTTTTGGCATGGCGTATATTTCCAAATTAAATACGCCTTAGGAGTAATGGTTTTATTTGCATGGCTCACATTAGCTATCTGGCTAGCATAAACATAGCCATCTCATTAACAATCCGGAGGGTATTATTCCCGTTTTCGTGGAGAAAGATCAATGCCTTTGTGTACTTTTCAATTGGAGGTCAAGCAAACCAATGCTTATTTGTTAATCACGCGGTTAAAGCAGCTCACTAATCTGATAGCGAGCCAGGGCATCTGCCTAGCTTACTATTCAACAGATTCCTTCAATTTGCAAATTGGTGGAAAGCAGGAGAATGGAATTGTGGAAATCGGTTGTCAATAATTAATTGCTGTTTTAGTTCGCAGATAGTTGTGACTCATAAGCATAGTTACACGCGACAACTTAAAGCTGCGAGAATTTTAGTGAAACTTGTAGTTACCCGAAATGACAATTTACCTGACATGTAGCCAGTAACAACAACAGATTGCGCACGTGAACCTCTAATGCGGAACCTTCCCAACAAGTGCATATTTGAATCTACTTTATTGTAGAAGGCTAAAGCACTTCGCATTATCTATATAAGATATATTGCGAAATTTACTATGTGGAAACTACCCTGCCTGATTAAACCGGCCTGTCTACTTGGCTTGATGATCGAGAGCGTTGACTGGATAAGAATGTCGGCTGCGTTCAGGAAGTGTCTCGCGATTAACCAGCCAATTCATCTTTCCGTTTGATCCGAACAAACTCATGAATGATTTTGTATTCCTGTATAATAGATTTATTTTACAAAACATGCTAACATTGAAACATGCGTTCAATGCTTTCATCGTCTACTTAAGGAAAAGTATTATTTTGCTAATAAGTATCGTACACTGCTTGGGTAGAATTATCTCGAACAACCAGGCATGTAACCACATGATAGACAAAAGCAACCGTATCTCGAAAGCGCTTACTACCTTCTTCATGATACAACTTACCGGTTTGCATAATTGTATTAAATTGACTACAAGCAAACGAAAATAATTAAACCGCTGTTATCCGAGATCCCTTTGCGTCACGGAAACTACTGATATTCTACCTCAACGTTAACCTTAAACTCCTTCCAGGAATTGCAATTTGTTCTGTTTCTTGTATAAATCGACTGATGATTCTGTGGTCTAATTGAAAAAAGGTTGGCACTAAACACGCCATGTTTAAACTGAGGTGCAACGCACAAGTTGCAGCAGTTTATTCGTACATCTTGCTTTACTGTGCGAAGAATTTCGATTAGTCCTTGTTGTCATCCTACGAGCGGCATGTCGAAAGATAACAGTCGACCATCGGCGTTAGTCTTACGGGTATATTCAAGAGTTGTATGCAAAAGTTTGGATAACATCATCGTATGAGCGAAACGCTTGCAGAAATCCACGAACAACCTCTACCCGTTTGCATAGCTTTCGTTTCCGATTTGCTGTATCCGTCCGCTTGCTCACATTAATGCTTATAAATCGGTTTGGAGGCATTAGGTAATTGGAATTATCCTAACTAAACCAGCAACGTTCGATTAGGCAGCTAGCAATTAAAGTTACTAAATTTAGTACAGTGAAGCATTTTCCTAACGGTTTCGGTCTGAAGGCGATTAAACGTATGAACGTACACAACTTATCCAATTTTGTTACATAATGCTTACGCTGAAGTGATCCAATATGTGGAGTTAACACAACTGGTTTAGCAATCTTTTCAATATTCCATGCCTTGTCATAATTCAAAGGACGTGCAAGTGGTACTAAGTCTTCCTTCATGTCATGAGCAAGAAGTTGAGCAAATTTAATTTGGTAAAACACGGCAAATACCTGATAAGGTTTAGCTACCGGTTGAACAGGCCAATTGGAAAATATTAAGGTGGGTGATTTCCTTAAAGACTAGCAATTTCTAACTTTTCAGCGCAAAGTAAAATTTGCTTACAAATTTACAGAATTGCACCCGAACCATTATTACGTACTCGAAGCGATTATTAGCAAAGCAAAGTGTAGTTAGGTCGGTAATAGGTAAACGGAGGTTAAAATTATTTTACATATTAGATAGTCTATTGCAATCTGGCGATCTGCTATGTAATCTCTAAAGCCTTTTCATGTTCAATCTGCCTCAAACACGAGCAGTTTCAGTAAGGTACAGCAACTAAACACACCGTAAAAGGTTAGGAAAAAACAAAGTTAAACTTCTTGTTTCATCTCCAGATTTAGCCTTCTTTTATATCTATCTGCGTACGAATCATCCTAAATCAACTGAAAGTATTTTCTCACATTGTCACTTGAGATTTCGACCGTCTGCATGTGAAGAGAGCGAATGAAACAGCACTAACTCGCAGTACTCGTGTCCATATATTTCCGGTTAAAACCCAAAATGAATAATTTATATTTCCTGCACATTTTAGCATCTTAGGCGCAACCATCGTTAGCAAGATATGGTGCTCACTTTATACATTGAATTCAAATTTATTTATCCAAACTAGTATGAAGACAGTAAAGATTGCTTTACATGTGTTGATAGGAATGCACTTAATATCCGTGCGATGTATTTTCCCGGTGTTCCGCAATGACGATGAGCAAGGACACGATGCAGGATCTTGTTGGGTAATGGTTACAAGTGTTTCCAATGATACACTTTATTGCTGCATCCACAGCACTCAAAATGTCGCAAGCAGTACTACTACTATTAGCTGTTCCTCAACAACTTTCGTGTCGGATATGCCGTGGGAATAAAAGCAACAACTAGGGACTTGAATTAGCTGAATATTTCTTGGTTACAAAATCCATCTTCGTAAACTCACACAAAGATACTCTCAAAAGTTATGGTTGGAACATGGACACAACGGGCCACAATCCTACTAGGTCAACTAACCTGGTTGGCGGCATCCGGTTTCGGATTTGCCCGTCCTTTGGCCAATGGACGCTTGCGCCTATAGAGGGACAATTCGTGGCTTGCGTTGCACCACCCGCAGGTACATATACACCCCTTAATATAGTGTAAATCCGAAGCAATAAACCCGGTAGGCGAGTGTTTAAGAGCAAGGTTTCATCAACTGTGCCGGCCCACACTCCTTCACGTGCAAATCAAGCACTCCGAATTCAGGAATCAAGCGCACACAATGCGATGGTTGTACCGTAGACCGCTTTACACTGGGGTCACCTCGTCCTCCAGTAACGCCTAAGTGTCTCCTGGAGCATTTATAGACGAGATAGTCGGTAATTGACAGGTACATAATTTGTCAACATGCACTTAAAACGCAGCCACAATGGGGATATCAGGCAACAACCAATTACTGGAAGCGATATTTTCAAATAAATTATATCTGCTAAAGCATTGGGATATGTCGACCTAACTTTTAGCTAGATTAGCATATAATGTAATTTGGTTGGCAAAGAATTCGCGATAAGTATGAAATGTCCATAGGTCATGCAAAAGATGTCATAAACGCGACAAAGTTAACGAAGAGAGCCACATTTGCCGTAAGCAACCAGTGCAAGTGAATAGAACATTACTTACGTAGGCAGAACAAAACAAAAATTGAAATCCAATTTATCCAGGAAGTTTGAATGTAAGGTCAACTAACATGGTTGGCAGCATCAGGTTTCGGATTTGCCTGTCACTTTGGCCAATGGACGCCTGTGCCCACAGAGGGACCATAAATCACTTACGCTGCGGCACCCACAGCCCCAACCACACACCACATATCCAGTGTAAACCCGAAGGAATAAGACCGAGAGGCATGTGGATGGGAGCCACGTTTCATCAATTGTGCCGACCCACCCTTCTTCAAAAACGAAAACAAGCACGCTGTATTTGGAATCAAGCGCACATATATCAGTAACTGTACCGTAGTCCGCTCCACACTGAGTGCACGGAACCACTCTTGATCCCTACACGGCCACAAGGATCGTGCACCACGTTCCCTCCAGCAACGAACAACTGTCTCCTGGAGCCAGTATGGACTAGATAGTTGGTAATAGACAGGTTGGTAACGTGTCAGCATGCACATAAAGCGCAGCCACACCGGGGATATAAAGCAACAGCCAATCACTTGAGAGAAAGCTAACAAAGAAAATACATCGAGTAATTTATAAGGAAATGATGACATAAATCTTAAATTAATGGGCATATGAAATAAGTTTACAGACGCAGCTGAGATAACTTTACGAGGTCTGAAAGTATATTTTCCGGAAAGATCAAAAGCTCGAAAACGGTATCGAAATTAAGTACAATTAGCCTACAGGACGTGTACAAGTGTATAGAGGAGAGTACTGGTAGATGTTTATATATAAAAGGAAAGCATAAGGACAAACTTGCCTCACTACCATCTGAAATAAAGGGACTTGTCATGTATGCACACGGTAAGTAAACCGAATTCAGCTCACTTACAAACGCTGCGCTGGTTCTGCCCATCTTATTCACAAGACCCGTCGTCGCTTCGGTAGTGGTCCCGACTGGCCTCGCTCAGGGCCCACTAGGCCTGCCTGACTCAGGCACGTGAGGAACGCAGGTGCTACAGCACCGTGCGCTCCAAGTCGATGGCGTACAAACCATCGGTGCACGACGCTTCCGCACTTGCCGCTTCTTCCATGTATGTAGGATTTCTATCTTCCGCACTTCGGTCACTGCCCTCGTGAATAGATCGCGCTATGCACCTCGCGCAACCGCCTGTGATTCCCAAGACCCGCAATCAAGATTAGAACGTGAGGCTCAATTTGCTCACATCCTAGTAAAGTAATGTTGGTTTCCACACATGCCGCTTCCCAGTACTCAGCTGGCCATATAAGAGTTATTTCGATATCCGCATCGAAGTCATATGGCGCACATGATCGAGCTATCTCAGGTATCTCAACAAAAGTATGCAGTCTGCTGCATACATCCAACTTTGTCGCAACACGTCCTGCGACAAAGTAGGATGTATGCAGTAGACTGCATACTTTTACTGAGACACCTGAGGTGGCTCGGTCATGTGCGCAGTATGGCTTCGATGCGGATACCGAAACAACGCTTATGTGGCCAGCTGATTATTGGGAAGCGGTATGTGTAGAAAGCAACATTACTTTACTAGAACATGATCAAAGTGAGCCTCTCACGTTCCAATCCTAATTGCAGGTCATGGGAATCGAATGCGGTTGATCGGGATGCATGGAGCGATTTAATCACTAAGGCAGTAACCGAAGTGCGGGAGAAAGTGCTCATGCATGCAGATAAGAAGCAGCAAGTGATGAAGCGTCAAGCGCCGATAATTTATACGCCATCGACTTTGAGCGCATGGTGCTGTAGCACATGCGGTCGCGAGTGCCTGAATCAGGCAGGCCTAGTAAACCATGAGCGAGGCCTCTCGGGACCACTACCGAAGCGAAGACGGATCCCGTAAAGAAGGTAGGCAAAACCAGCGCAGCGTTTGTAGGCACGCTAAATTCGGTTTACTAACCGTGTGTTTGCATGATGTCTCTTTATTTCGGATGGTGGGTATGCAAGTTTGTCCTAATGCTTTTCTTTCATATATAAATATCTACCAATACTCCCTTCTATAAAGTTGTACACGTCGCTTAAGCCAATTGCAGTTAATTTCGATACCATTTTCGTGTTTGTGACCTTTCCGTAAAATATACTTTCAGACCTCGTGAAGTTATCTCAGCTGCGTCTGTAAACTTATTTCATATGCTTATTAATTTAAGATGTATGCCATTGTTTCATTATGCATTACTCGATTTATTTTATTTGTTATATTTCTCCCAAGTGATTGGCTGTTGCTTTATATCCCCGGTGTGGCTGCGCTTGATGTGCCTGTTGACAAGGTGCCTACCTGTCTATTACCCACTACGTTGTCCACACTGTCTGTAGGAGACAGCTGGTCGTTTCTGGAGGGAAACTGGTGCACGGTCCTTGTGGCCGTGTTGAAATCAAAGAGTGGTTCCATGCACTCAGTGTGGAGCGGACTACAATACAGCCACTGCTATGTGTGCGCTCGATTCCAAATACAGCGTGCTTGTTTTCGTTTGTGAAGGTGGGTGGGTCGGCACAGTTGATGAAACGTGGCTCACATCCACTTGCCTCCCGGTCTTATTCCTTCTGGTTTACACTGGATATAGGCTGTGTGTTTGGAGCTGTGGGCGATGCAGAGCAAGCAACCCACGGTCACTCTGTAGGTTTGAGCGTTCATTGGCCATAGTGACAAGCATATCCGAAACCTGATGCTGCCAACCATGATAGTTGATTTTACATACTAACATCCTTTTTAAGCTGGATAAATTTCTTTTAACGTTTTTGTTTTGTTCTGCCTACGTAATTAATCGTCTATTCACTTGCACTGGTTGCTTACGGCAAATGTGGCCCTCTTCGTTAACTTCATCGCGTTTATGACATTTTTTGCATGACCTATCGACATTTCATACTTATCGCGAATTCTTTGCTAACCAAATTACATTATATGCTAATTTAGCGCAGAGTTAGTTTGGCATATCCCAATGCTTTAGCAGATATAATTTATTTAAACATATCGTTTCCAGTAATCGCGTGTTGCTTGATATCCCCATTGTGGCTGCGTTGTATGTGTTTGTTGACAAGGTATCTACCTGTCTATTACCCACTATCTCGTCCATAATGGCTCCAGGAGACACATGGTCGTTACTGGGGGACGAGGTGCACCCAGTGTAAAGCGGACTACGGTACAGCCATCGCATTGTGTGCGCCTGATTCCTAAATTCGGAGTGCTTGTTTTTGCACGTGAAGGAGTGTGGGCCGGCTCAGTTGAAGGAACCTTGCTCTTGTCCACACGCCTACCGGGTTTATTGCTTCGGGTTTACACTATAAGTAGGGGTGTATATGTACCTGCGTGTGGTGTAACGCAAGCCACGCATGGTCCCTCTATAAGCGCAAGCGTCCATTGGTCAAAGTGACAGGCAAATCCGAAACCGGATGCCTACAACCATGTTAGTTGACCTAGTAGGATTGTGGCCCGTTGTGTCCATGTTCCAACCATAACTTTTGGGAATAAGTTCGTGTGAGTTTACGAAGATGGATTTTGTAACCAAGAAATCTTCAGCTAATTCAAGTCCTTAGTTGCTGCTTTTATTCCGACGGCATATCAGACACGAGTGTTGCTGATGAACAGCTAATAGCAGTATTAATGATTGAGACATTCGGAGTGCTGTGGATGCAGCAATAAACTGTATCATTGGAAACACATGTAACCATTACCCACCAAGATTCTATGTCGTTTCCTTGCTCATCGTCATTGCGGAACACTGGGAAAATACACCACACTGATATAAAGTGCATTCCTATCCACACATGTAGAGCAACCATTACTGTCTTCATACTAGTTTGGATAAATAAATTTGAATTCAATGTATAATGTGAGCACCATATCTTGAAAAGGATGGCTGCGCCTTCAATGCTAAAAGGTGCAGAAAACATCAATTATTCATTTCGGGTTTTAACCTGAATTATACGGACACGGGTACTGCGAGTTAGTGCTGTTTCCTTTGCTCTCTTAACATGCAGACGGTCGAAATCTCAAGTGACGATGTGATGTAATACTTTCAGTTGATTTAGTATGACTCGTACGTAGATTGATATAAAAGAAGGCTAAATATGGAGATGTAACAATAAGTTTAACTTTGTTTTTTCCCAAACTTTTACGGTGTGTTATTTGCTGTACCTTGCTGAAACGCCTCGTGTTTGAGGCAGTAGAATATAAAAAGGCTTTTCAGAATACATAGCAGATCGCCGGATTGCAATAGACTATCTAATATGTGAAATACTTTTAACCTCCGGTTTCCTATTAGCGGCCCAACTACACTTTTGCTTTGTTAATAACCGCTTCGAGTACGTAATAATTGTTCGGGTGCAATTTTGTAAATTTGTAAGCAAAGATTACTTTGCGCTGAAAAGTTAGAAATTGCTAGTCTTCAAGGAAATCAACGAATCAATATTTTCTACTTGGCCTGTCCAACCGGTAGCTAAAACTGATCAGGTACTTTTCGTGTTTAACCAAATCGAATTCGCTCAACTCCTTTCTCGTGACATGAAGGAAGACTTAGTACTACTTTCACGTCCTTCGAATTACGACAAAAATGTACGATTGCAAAGAGTTCTATACCAGCTGTGTTACTCTACATATTTTAACACATCAGCGTAAGCGTTATGTAAAAATATTTGATAAGTTGTGTAAGTTCAAACGTTTAATCGCCTTCAGACCGAAACCATTAGGAAAATGCTTCACTGTACCAAATGTAGTAACTTTAATTGCTAGTTGCCTAATCAAAGGTTGCTGGTTTATCTAGGATAATTCCAATTACCTAATTGCATTCAAACCAATTTATGAGCATTAATGTGAGTAAGCGGACGAATACAGCAAATCGGAAACGAAGGCTATACAAACTGGTAGAGGTTGTTCGTGGATTTGTGCATGCGTTTCGCTCATACGATGGTGTTATCCAAACTTTTGCATACAGAACTCGAATATACCCGTAAGGCTAACGTAGATGGTTGACTGTTAGCTTTCGGAATGCCGCTCTTAGGATGACAACAACGACTAAACAAAATTCTTAGCACAATAATGCATTATGTACCAACAAACTGCTGCCACTTATACGTTGCACCTCAGTCTAAACATGGCGTGTTTAGTGCCAACCTTTTATAATTAGACCACAAAATCAGCAGCCGAGTTATACAGGAAAGAAAACAAGTTGCAATTCCTGGAAGTAGTTTAAGGTTAACGTCGAGGTAGAATAGCAGTCGTTTCGGTGACGCAAGGAGATCTCGGATAACAGCGGTCTAATTATTTCCGTTTGCTTGTAGTCAATTTAATACAATTAAGCCTACCGTTAAGTTGTTTCATGAATAAGGTAGTAAGCGCTTTTGAGTTATGGTTGCTTTTGTCTATCATGTGGTTACATGCCTGGTTGCTCGAGATAATTCTACCCAAATACTGTACGATACTTATTAGTAAAATACTACTTTTGCTTGAATATACCATAAAAGCATTGAACGCGTTTCGATGCCAGTATGTTTTTTTTAATGTACATTTTTATACAGGGATACAAAATCATTCATGAGTTTGTTTGAATCAAACGGAAAGTTGAATTGGCTCGTTAATCGCGAGACACTTCTCGAACGCAGCCGACATTCCTACCCGGTCAACACTCTCGTTCACCAGGCGAAGTGGAAAGGTCGGCTTACTCAGGCTGGGTATTTCCACATAGTAAATTTCGCAATATATATTATATAGATGATGCGAAGTGCGATAGCCTTTTACAATAAAGTAAGTTCAAATATGCACTTGCTGGGAATGCTCCGCATTAGAGGTTCACGTGCGCAATCTGTTATTGTTACCGGCTACATGTAGGGTAAATTGTCATTTCGGGTAACCGAAAGTTTCACTAAAATTCTCACAGATTTAACTTGTCCAGTGCAACTATGCTTATGAGTCCCAACTATCTGCGAACTAAAACAGCAATTAATTATTGAAAACAGATTTCCACAACTCCATTCTCCTGCTTTCCACCAATGTTGCAAATTGGAAGAGAGTTGAACAGTAAGCTACGCAGATACCCTGGCTCTCTGGCAGATAAGTGACCTGCATTTACCGCGTGATTAACCAATAAGCATTGGTTTGCTTGACTTCCAATTAAAAAGTACAAAAACTCATTGATCTATCGCCACGAAAACGGGACTAATGCCCTCCGGATTGTTAATGAGATGAACACGTTTATGCTAGCCAGATAGCTAATGTGAGCCATGCAAATAAAACTATTACTCCTAAGGCGTACTTAATTTGGAAATATACGCCATGTCATAACTGGGACAAAACACGATCTGGGTCATCAGGTCATCTGGTCATCTTACAGAATTTCAATCAATTCTCCCAGGTCAAACGTCAGGTTTAGCAAACTTAGGTTTTCGATAACTCTTTATCAGGCCAGTACAAGTATACAGCGGTTAAAAAATTAGACTGGCAGCCGAGCTCGTTAGAATGGGGTAAATTCAGTTTGCAGGAGTTTAGCTATCGCTATTAAGCAAGTCGCTTATGGAGCCGTTAAGCCATCAGACTGAGTAAACTTCACTAACCGGTCGAGCCGAGGCAGCTGTAAGGCCTGAACTAATCGCATCTAAATGCACAAATTGGTTAGTATATTTCAAGCGTTATATTTTAAGCAGCTTGTGGTATCCGTCTGGGCATATTACTCGATTGATTATCTGGGGCCTTTTAGGTAATTTGGAATGCTTCGGCTGGTCATGGGTTGTGCCCTGTGTCGGCAAGTTGGGCATCTATGGCTGAGTTACATACACCTCTGCATCACGTCCTTATCTCTGCCAGACGGAGTTTTCACTCTCCCGGATAGACACTTATTATTTCGACTAATATATCATGTTCCACAAAAACATGTAAATGAATAGATGCACAGGGTTGTCCTGGAGAGGGCATGCTATACTTGAGCTTACCAGTCAGTCTTACGTGACAGATCTTGATGCATTTTATTGAAGCAAAACAATCCTGCGGAATCCGGTACATTCCCACTGCGCAATTAGTGCTTGCTTTGCAGAAAATTGTTTTGTGAATTTTGGTACCTCAGTGCAAAGAAATGATAGACTGGGTCAATACACCTCGATAAAATTGGTGGGCAAGGTTATTTTTGCTTCCAACTTAGCATATTTTGCTTCGTTTGGAATGGAATTCATACCTAAATCTCAATAAGTGCTTGTTTTGCAGGCAAAATCATTATGGAATTCGGTACCTCATAGCACAGTGAATGATAGACAGGGTCAGCAATCCACAAAAAATTGGTCGGCCAGATTATGTTTGAGTCTGCTTGTTCTTCGGCAATTTCCACAGTACAAATATTTTCTTCGTCAGCAAATAATCTGGGTAGCTATACGAAAGCATTGGGTGAATGAGTTGCAATATATGAAAGAGATTTTAAATTTGCGCTAAACGCACCGACAAGCTAACTACCCAACTCACTACTGAAAATGTTGCATTCGCAGTTGTCTATGTATGGCTACAGTTTTCTCACTGTTTCACCGGACTTTCATCATATTGCGGGTAAAATGCCTTCCTTCGCTCTACACATTCCTAGTCATCAATACCGGTGGTAAGTGAGGTAATATATTCCTTCTAATTTCTTCGTTACTTGCAAATAAACCATCTAAGTAATTCGCCTTTTGTCACGTTTGATAAAAGCTATACCAAGCATAATGTTGATTTCCCATTACAACACAAGAAGTTTAAATGTTCCATCAAGGCATTCCTGCATTCGTGATGTGGTTGCAGACGCATTTGGTAGAATTCATTTGACTGGGTGCTTCTACTGTGATATACTTGTCCGTATTGTTCAGTTTTCGATTTCAACTATCCAAACTGGGGTTGTGTTGGTGATGGTAACTTCAGTTTATCCTAGTGGATGTATTTGCCCATCGCAGGAGTTAATGCTTTACCTCAGTTGAATGACGGGACCTTACGAATTTTCGAATTAATTGGTAAACACATTGTAGAATTTTAATACTTATATGGTCCAACCCAGGCTTCGTAAACGGGTCCTTTGCCCACAAAATATGATCACATTTCCCACAACGGTAATTTATCCTATTGTGGAATTGTCGCTATGGTAAGGTAAAACTCCAGGAATTTCCATCGGAATTGCTGCAGGTAAATAAAATATCGATATATTATTAAATGAATAAATCTGGCCGAGCCTCGTTGTTCGACCGCTATGGGAAAACATCGAAGCTATCCACGAAACACCATCGGAAATGTTTCATATAAAGAAGTAACAGAAGTACTTGTGGAAGTGAGAGGCGCCGAACACACTTGTGCGGACGTTAGTGAGAACCAGCAATGCTGACCGTGTCATTGTAAGTTAATCGCGACAGAATTATCAGTCATCCGTTATGGAACAAGAGAGCTATGTAAGCATATAATTACTATTGAGAAAATTTTCGTATTGTGATTGCGAAGTATGCTTAATCTATTTGTTAAGACCGCTTAAAATTTGCATCCCTTCAAATTGGCGCTAAGTAGCTGAATAGTTAACTATAAGTTATTTCTCCAAAATTATGAATGTTTCACCGCTAGATTGTCTGTTCTACGCGGTCATTCGTTGAAGCTGTACAAACCGCGGTCCGATCGGATTAGGGCGGAAATCCGGCTGTCACGCCGAGTTATCGACCGCTGGAACATGCTTCCGGAAAGTGTTATCAGGGAATCTACGGTTAAGGGGTTTGAGCGGCAACTTGACGCTCTTGGGTGGCAACACGAAACCTTTCCATTTTCCTGAGTAACTCGCATCTTCGTACTTCGATTTTCTTTTCTCTACTTTTCTTCACGTATTGGTATTATTTTCTTATTTAAGTGCATTTCTCTATTCTGTACCTTCGATTTCTCTTCCTATCCTTTGCTTACTTCACGTGACTGCCACAGCAGGGACTGCTAGGGCAGGAAACGTGGGCATTAACTGGTTGGCCAGGGTGCGATACTGGTGTTCCGTTTTACATCCATCAATAACTGAGCACTTCATCAATTCCTGGCTCAACGATCCACTCAAGATGGAACACTCACGGGATTCTCCTATCGTTCCAGTCCCCATCTGAACTGAACCATACCTTAGCAAAAGGATTAGATATGTAAACCAGCTAGCTTTTGAGAATGGATTAGCCAGGTGGAGGATAAATAGCATCTCGTTTTTGACGATGAGTCAGTAAAACTCTTGGGGACGACCTGCAATTAAGAAGAGGCAGCCCACCAGTCAGACAAGAGGCGTCAGAAATAACCATTGAAAAAGAGATGGCATGCAGGGACACGTAGCTATAAGGTACTATATAGCCTGTATCATATTGTTTAGTATTCACGAGTTACAGGTGTGTTTTTATATCCCGTCTCCGGTTGGGCTTATACTAAATCTACTGCGTAGGAAGAAGGAACTGCAAATCGTATGGTAATACACCCAATATAGCACAACGTGTTTACAAAGTTCAGCGAGGATACGGTTACTGGAGAAAACCAGAAACAAACTGAAACTACGGGCACGATTAATCATGGTGAAAGCTAGCAGATTGCGAGGCAGCTTAGGTTATGCTAAGGTCAAGTGTATTGCGATGGAAAGCCGTGAGCACCCATTACGTAAAGAAGCGCTCAAAGCGTAATTGAAAATTCAATGAATCGGGCAATAATGGATGAATGCCAGCAGACGTGCCATAGGTGGGTATTGCAAATATTGACGCAGAGGGGCTTAGATTCCCTTAACCTTCAAAATCGAGAGAAACGGCTCAAAGGTGAACAACAATGTGCTGTGCATTAGGGTTCGTTAGTCCGGGTGATGTTATTTTCATTTTATAAGTAGTATGCTTATATAGCGGCATCCAATATATAAGATTTTGAGGAACATGAGGAAACGAGTGGATATATTTTCAGGGATGTAGGATGATCATAGTAATGGAAGTGCTAGAAGTGAAACGCTTTGAAAACAACGGTGCGGGTGAGGCCAGAAGAGAGGAGCGACTGGTGAAATTAAACCACTGCGGTGTCAAGCATTGGATACTGTACGCTTAGTGAATTGAGCTAGAAATGGAGAGAAACGAGCTGAAACAGCGGCGTTCAGATTGGTAAGGCAGGTGCGCTTGAGAAGTAATGTAGTGACATGCGTACGCAAGTATGTAAAATATAGTGAGGCGGCTATACCGTCAAGCGTACATACTTCGCATGTCAGAGCGGCATCAGTATAGTCGCAGATCAAGAAAAGTGAGATTTAACAATGAAGCAAAGGGATGGGAGTGCGATTAACCGACGAAGAATTCGAATTGATAGATATTATAAGTAGGCGGAAACGCTTCATTTGAACAAATCATCCTCTTTGACGTTTGTAGTGCAAGGATAATTGGGTAGGACGGAATGACTTAGCATAAGAGATGCGGAAATTAAGGCGAGATATTAAGATAAAACGAACGATGGAAACTGGCTTGTTAATGAATTATTTTCACGTGGACGGCGTAGTAGCCAATCTGCAACAACAACATTTACCGTTAGCTTAAGAAAAGTGATATAGAGGAGACTGAATGACTTAGTTATCTGAAGATGCGTTTGTGAGCATCAGCATTATAACCGGTAGAGAAGAGCTTACCTCAAGTCATGGTGGGCAACCGGGTATACCAGACATGGAACGCAGTGATGAATACGAGATGTTCATACCGGGCTGCAATGCATTTACGTTTCGACAGGATGTAGGAGCAAAACATATGAATGTAATACGTTCAGCCGTGGAGCATACACTGCCATACGTCAATGCTAGGCAACCGTCAAAGAATGGAAGTCAGACGGACAGGCGTGTGGGACAGGAAAATACATAACCTTGAGGTAGCTGGACGAGTAATCAGAAGTGGCGGTCCCGCGTAAGAGCGGAGCAGCAAGGCGTTGAACAGATGGAAGGCAAAATTAACGCATGGTAAATACAAACTCATCCCAGGGAGAAGTAGATCATGTTGCTGATGTAGCTGCAAAGAAAGCAATGGCTGCAAGAGATGGTCGAAGGGATAAATAAGCTTTGTATTTGGACGGTTATAAGAGAAGCCAACATCAAGTAATAGTGGAGCGAAGTGTACATTAGTCGGAATGCAAGCGGAAGCAAAACGCGAAGGATGGCTAGAGGTTCCAACAATGGAAAGCAGGGGTACGTGTGAGAGGGTCTTAACTGACTGCGAAGCAGTCATGTTTTGACTGGGGATCTGTAGAGAACGACCGACATGTAGCATTAACGCGAGGGTAGTTAAATAATGATAATTTAATTAATTAAGTAAGGAACATGATTTGAGCAACAAGGTTATATTCAGATAAATAATCCAATCATGTGGGTAGAGCAGATCGGTTGAATGATAATGTATAAGCAGCTAAGCATGCTGTCTTTAAGATAGACGCCTACGTTAGGCCCTATATGTGAGTCAGCCGGGGGGTTAGTCAGATATAGCAGTAAAGCATAGTTGAATGGCGGCTAGACGTTTTGGGAGATGGAGGGGGAACAAACGCAAACTTATGAGAAATTTAGCAAAAACAGCAGCAAAAAGTACTGTTACTTTATTTGAAATAAAAGCTATGGGTGCAGGAGGAGAAAGAAATGGTATACAGACTCGAGAGGCAGACGGATATGAGAGAAGCCTATTGCAAGTTATATTGGTGGGGCCAGGTTTAACAGTTATCGGTGGGAATAATGGAAAAGGCGAATAGCAGATAGGGCTTCTAACCACGAAATGCAGGGACTACTAACTTGTACAAAATAGCACTGTTAGCAACATGGACATTTTCGTATTAAAGAATCGTATGTCATTAAACTCAAAATGTTTGGAACAAGGATAGCAAAGTGAGTTGAATAGAGCGTTGGCTCTGCCGAACTAAGATCGGCATCATCGTGGTCTGACAGACGTCGGAGCGTGACGACCATACACATGACGCTAAACTATTGCGGCAAAATCAGATTAAGCCGTACAATAGACATGAGAATAAATCCGAAAGCGAAACAGCAAAGGACAGTTTCTAAATGAAGAAGTCTCTATGTATAAAGGAGGATTTCGAAATCATTTGAACAGAGCGATGCCGCTGCCGGACCTAGATCGCTAACGTCAATGTTGTCTGGGTGAAGTCAGAGAGCAAGGTACACTTTAGCGTAGACTACGCCAATCGGAGCAATAAGTTTAAGTCCTAAAGTTAAAATAAGTGGAAACATCTTAAGGTTCAGCATAAATTGACGCCTTACAAATTGAGAAAGCAATAGTAAGAAATCGTGAGTAAGTCCCTCGGGACCGTGAGTTGCGGAAAACAAAGGCTTAAGTCCGCAGAATCCAGGACATTTACGTCTCGGAAGTCTGGAAACAGTCTACAGATCGAAAACAACTTGTCATATGAGATTTTGTCCGGGCGGAGCGCTGAGATTTGGCCGTCACATTGCAGTAGGAGTGCGAACAGAGCTCGTTATATGAATGAATTTGTCTAGATAAAAATAGCATTATTGATGAAGGTTGATGAAGCCAACCTTGCTCTCGAGGTAAAAGAGACAGCGGGTTTGGTCTTTCGAATATTGACCAGTCACGTCACAATAGTTTGAGAGAAGTCGAAGTATAGGAGACCATACAGACGAGATTGCATTATCCGGCGTATTGTGATTACGTCGTACAGTTACGTTGAGGCCATTATTTAGACATCTAGGATCGAGGGGGATGGAACATTTTTGTCAACGGCGAAAAGTTTCGGAGTGACGCGTTTGGAAACGAGTAATGCTTAACTTATATTTAGGCTAAATGCCTGAGTCTAACTGCGACGAACGTGCATAAACCTAAATATTTCCCTTATTTAAAACTAAGCGCTTTCCTGGAGTGTGGTGACTGTCTGGCTCAGTCTAAATGCGGGAACTCTACAAAATTATAAATAGGCTCTAATATTTACAAATAACCTGTAGTTGCCTTAGCAGCTTACATGCCATCTCGGTTGGTGGCGGCTTGGAAGGAAAGTAGTTGCACTTGGAACCAGCCTTGTTATCTGTAAGTCGTTACCATGCAAATGAGTGGAGGATGGTCCAAGCTTTGTCGCACTTAGATATCAGCCATTGCGATCCTCCGCCGTCGTTTATGGCTTAAGGACATACGTTGCTGACAAGAAGGTTAAGTTCGTGTGATCAATTGCTGCCGTATTCGGCAGGTGCGCATTTCTGACGAGTCCGCATAAGACGAGAGGGTTGTCTAGCACATTTCTGTATTTGTGGAGGCTGTATGCATGAGTATGTCAGAGATAAAGCTAAAAATATAAAAAGCTTCTTATTTTCAAGTAATCCTTATTCGTTGTATTAGCTTACTTGCCAGCACTATCGGTGGCGGCGGGCAAACTAAAAAAGTCTCCCTTGGAACTACTTGTCCTCTGCATGTTCAGGATTTGCTAAATAGTGGAGGATGAACCGCGCAATATCGCAGTTATATATCAGTCACAGTGGTCCGCTGCCGTCGCTTATACCTCAGTGACACTAATAAATGACCCGAAAAGTTTAATTCTTGGGTTTAAATCCGCCAGTATTCGGCTGGTGCACGCTACTGACGAGTTCCCGAAAAACGAAACAACGTTCTTGCATTTCTCTACGTCTATGGTGACTGTCTGCCTTCGTGTAACTGTAGGAAAGCTACGAAAAGAACAAAAATCCACTACTATTTACGTATAATTATTATTGGCCATAGGAGCTTACATGCCACCACGATTGGGGGCGGCATGCAAAGGAACTCATTGCTTGGTGGCCCAGCCTTTTCTCTGCACGTTCATGCATGCAAGGCAGTCAGGGTTGAGCCTAACTATATCTTGGATCGATATCGGTCATGGCGGTCAGCTGCCTTCGCCCGCAAGTCAATGGTATTGGTCGCAGACGCACGAGGTTTAGGTCCTATGTTCCATTCGGGCCGGGTTCGGCGGGTGCGCGCAAATGGCAAATTCACATAAGACGGTACGGTGGTCTACCACTTTCCTATATGGTTGGTGGCTGTCTGGATTAGTCTAAGTACGACGGACCTACACAAATTGGGGAACGGTTCCAACCTCACTATAGCGTCCTGCTAAAGACTTTTAACATAGCTTCCACCAAGCGTATTCCGCAAGAGCCTACAACAGTCTAACTCGTATGCAAAAGCCATTTTCCATGAATGCTGCCTTGTATGTCATAATAGATTAAGGTACCGCTAATCGCCACCCTGCAGGCGTCATATACATTTCATGTTTCTTCTCAATACAATTGCGTTTGTCCAGACGCTAACTGTTCTTCCTAAGACCAACGCTTGTTTCACAATTGACCACTCGACCCAGTGGCCAACATCCCCGTGGTATTTGCGCTAATTTCAGCAACACCAGTTTGGCAATTTTTCAGAGCTTTACACAGTTGTTGCTATTTCTGTTGTCATTGTAACAGAGCTATGTATTCTTTTAGTCCTATATTGCAAAACACTGTGGCTATGTGCATCACTATCTTATAAGGCTTGGTATATCTCTCTATAATGTCGATGGCAGGCAATACTAACGTTTCACATCTAATCAAAAGCAGACTATTGGGTGTCAGTGGTGACGCGTTTTGACTATCGGAGGTCAACGGGACTAATGGTTGAATGTTCAGAATAGCTCGCAGCGATGGAATCATGTACTGACTTTAGCTGGTTACTCAAGGTGTCCAATATTTTCCACATTGAGTGTGTCCATCGCATCCACACACCGCCGCTGTGAATTCCCATCGGGTATATAATGTGCCATTGAGCACCAACAGTCAGCAACTCTTAGTCGATTTTTCTTTGCTATAAATGTTTAACAAACACCCGTAGCTTTCAAAGCACAGCGTTGAAATTCTTTTCGTTATACTCTTAGACGGCTAAGGGACAGGCATGCTTACCGACGAAATGCATAAGAGCTATACTGAACGCATAGGCAGGAAGATCGTAAGACGCCTTCAGATGAACCGCGACACTTGTAGCAAGCAAGTAAGTACGCAGGGCACTGGCGTGTCTCCACTCCTTCCTATTTTTACAAAGATGGGGACAAATTAATCCTCTTGTGCAGCGATTGCCGGTGCCATCCGTTCTTGTTGGTATTAAGTGGTCTCCCGTCTGCGGCAAACCATACATATTCTTATTATTGGCTTCATTGTTTTAGCGCCATGCACTAGTGAATACGTGGTGCGGAGGGCGCACAGCAATTGTTGTGTTCCAGCGTGCTCTTCTGAAATGTGTTACTGACGTAACAGCGTATGGACCACCGAGAGGCTGCTAGGCAGAATGTCAAGGTGATTCACGCCCTCATCACAGTCTATGCAATTAGAACGTCTCCCCATGCAAATAATACCTTTGCGTAACGCTGGCAATAAGCAACTCGGCCTGCATCGCTTCAATGCTCGGTGGCCTGCGGGAGCAGTAAGTATAGCATATTCATTATCGTTTACATTTCATTGGCATATAACCGCCGCTGCACAACACGGGGCACGTCTTCGTGCCACATTCTTATTCGGCGAGTGACCATGCGTTCGCAACTATAAGAGAATAATTAGTTCCCACACATGAAGTTTCCGCTTTGAATGACCTGCGATTTTGACTATAATAGGGCTGTTTTCTTGAGACATACAATTTACTGAGGACGTTTTATGCACAACAGTGGCGCATTCAAAGCACATCCAAGCACAGGGTTGCCTCCGACCGCGCAGCCGTTGGTCTAAAACCCAGTGGACTTTGAGAACACAACTACCAATAAATAACGAGCTTCGCTTGTACCCTATTTTGTCCCAGCTATGTTTATAAAATTGAAGCAGATCACACGCTTTAGTTTCATTCCATTGCCGGTGGCGACACACCCAGTGTGGATGTTTGGACACGTAGTCTTTAAGCAAGGGCGAGTATGCCCAAAGGGAACAGCCATGTTCCATTATATCCGAATCCTTACTTGCCTGCACAATCCTACACTGACACTCCTGCACATTTCATTTTTCGACCGATTCAACGACTACTGGCGGACCATGAATAGGCAATACGGTTAGCTAACGTAGAGATTTGGAACGCATACGATTGCGAATAACAGAGTGTAAAATTAGTCTATATGCTATTTTGCTACTTATACATTACCATACAAAGGGAGCGACAGCAATGTTCCAGGAAGTGTCGGATTTCGCCTGGCGAGCGTTCCTCCAATAAAACACCAATATCCCTATATTAATGCTGCGTCATGGCGGATGTGATTTTCCACTGAATATAATCACTGCTATCAAACAAGCCTGGAAGTTAACCAGATGGATCTTACACATCCTTACAATATTTTTGCATATGTAGAGTAACAAGGAGCTTCTCTGTTCCTACCTCTCGTCACCACACTAGATATTACGCTTTTATAGCTTCTTGAACCCAGACTCCCCATCACATTAAAGCTTCCGTTGCTGAACAGTGCCTCCGCTATAAAATTAAGTTTTGTAGATTGTGTGAACAGCGAATTTCATACAAAGCAACGTGCGTGTTACGAAACAATCGCTTGTAACGCCTTGAGCATGCCTGATTTGGTGTGCCTCGAAGTATTTCAGAGTACATTATTAAATAATTTATCTACTTCTTGCACCTCATCAAACAAGCAAACTTGTTTGTCTTTTCCAGACATCACCCGGAATGGATTTCGTTGGCCTGCCTCTAATCAGCTAGCCGACGAAGTGTTGGGAACCACTTCGAGCTGTTGCTACTTTGATAGCTTCATAACAGCCCACTATTAGATACTTTGCGAACTGCGCATCCGCCTATCAAGGGCGGCTTCTGCGGCTTCTGCAAGCTAGAATGCCGTGTGTGAAACCACCACCAGCTCAATGTTGGTACGAAGCTGCTGATAGAGTAGCATCTGGTGCTGTCCTTTCTTTTATGAGGTAGCGAAACCTGTGCGATTTATTGCGGGGATGTCCGACATCTTGAGTCGTTCCATCAGTGGTGTCTGCGCCGTATTATGCTGTAGCGACCTGGTTCCAGACACGGAGGTGTTTGACGCAATGGCGTGTGTGTAGTGGACTGCATGATTCTGCAGAACACCCCAAAACAGCTCGGATAAATTCGCCAAATTGATCCGACCTTGAAGTCTAAGCAGCAGGTTTATGGTGAATTGGGTGTAGGAAAACGGCACGTAGGAAGACCGAAGTTACGTTACCAGGACTTGCTCCAAGTGAGCCTATCACTTTCTAATCTTGCTTGAACTTCATGTGAATCCAAATCGCTTTATCGGCGTGCAATGCGATTTAATTACGTAGGCATTTATCGAGGTGCGATAGAAAGCCATCGTGCATACAGAGAAGAAGCAGCAAGTGCGAAATGGACAGACTGTACTCCACCGAACTCGAGCGCATGGTGCTGTAGCACATGCGTTCGCGAGTGCCTGCACCAGGCAGGCCCAGTGAGCTACGAGCGAGGCCAATGAGTACCAGCATTGAAAGACGACTAGTATGGCTGCTCAAGTAAGCAGAACTGGCGCACGGTTGGTTGCTATGCTGTCTTCGATTTACTAACTGCGTTCTTCCTTGCCGAGTTTCGTTATTACAGATAGTTAGTTTGCTACCTTAGTGTAATTCTCTTATCCCCTTTTAATTTTTACCTGACTACTCTATTTACTTGCACATTTTATGAGAGAAGCCTATTGCAACGTATATTAGTGGGGCCAGGTTTAACACTTATCGGTGGGAATACTGGAAAAGAGGAATAACACATATGGCTTCTAACCACGAAATGCAGAGACTATTAACTTGTAAAAATAGCAATGTTAGCAACATGGACATTTTCGTATTAAAGAATCGTATATCATTAAACTCAAAATTTTGGAACAAGGATAGCAAAGTGAGTTGAAAAGAGCTTTGGCTCTGCCGAACTAAGATCGGCATCATCGTGGTCTGACAGACGTCGGAGCGTGACGACCATACACATGACGCTAAACTATTGCGGCAAAATCAGTTTAAGCCGTACAATAGACATGAGAATAAACCCGAAAGCAAAAACAGCAAAGGACAGGTTCTAGATGAAGAAGTCTCTATGTATAAAGGAGGATTTCGAAATCATTTAAACAGAGCGATGCCGCTGCCGGACTTGGATCGCTAACGTCAATTTTTCAGAGAGCAGGATACACTTTAGCGTAGACTACGCCAATCGGGGCATTAAGTTTAAGTCTTAATTTTAAAATAAGTGGAGACATCTTGAGTTTCAGTATAAACTGAGGCCTTACAAATGGAAAAAGCAATAGTAAGAAATCGTGAGTGATTCCAGCGGAAAACAAAGGCTTAAGTCCGCAGAATGCAGGACATTGAGGTCTCGGAATTCTGGAAACAGTCTGCAGATCAAAAACAACTTGTCATATAAGATTTTGTCCGGGCGAAGCGCTGAGATTTTGCCGTCATATTGCAGTAGGAGTGCGAAAAGAGCGCGTGATAAGGAACAGAACATTGTCTAGATAAAAATGGCGTTACGGATGAAGGTTGTTTTAGCCAACCTTGCTCTCGAGGTAAAATAGACAGCGGGTTTGGTCTTTCGAATATTGAACAGCCACATCACAACAGTTTGAAAAAAGTCGAAGTATAGGAGACCATACAGACGAGATTGCATTATCCGGAGTATTGTGATTACGTCGTACAGTTACTTGAGGCCATTATTTAAACATCTAGGGTAGAGGGGCATAGAAAATTTTTGTCAACGACGAAACGTTTCGGAGTGACGCGTTTGGAAACGTGTAATGCTTAACTTATATTTAGGCTAAATGCCTGCGTCTAACTGCGATGAACGTGCATAAACCTAAATATTTCCCTTTAGTTAAAACTAAGCAATTTCCTGGAGTGTGGTGACTGTCTGGCTCAGTCTAAATGCGGGAACTCTACAAAATTGAAATAGGCTCTAATATTTACAAATAACCTGTACTTGCCTTAGCAGCTTACATGCCATCTCGGTTGGTGGCGGCTTGGAAGGAAAGTAGTTGCACTTGGAACCAGCCTTGTTATCTGTAAGCTGTTACCATGCAAATGAGTGGAGGATAGTCCAAGCTTTGTTGCACTTAGATAGCAGCCATTGTGATCCTCTGCTGTCGCTTAAGGCTTAAGAATATAAGTTGCTGACAAGAAGGTTAAGTTCGTGTGATCGATTGCTGCCGTATTCGGCAGGTGCGCATTACTGACGAGTCCGCATAATACGAGAGGGTTGTCTAGCACATTTCGGTATGTGCGGAGGCGGTCTGCATGAGTCTGTCCGCGATAAAGCTAAAAATATAAAAAGCCCCTTATTTTCAATTAAAACATTATCGCCGTATTAGCTTACTTGCCAGCACTGTCGGTGGCAGCGTGCAAAATAAATAGTCTCCAGTGGAACTTACTTGTCCTCTGCACGTTCAAGATTTGCTAAATCGTGAAGGATAAACCGCGCAATACCGCAGTTATATATCAATCACGTCGTTCCGCTGCCGTCAATTATAACTTAGTGACACTAATAAATGACCCGAAAAATGTAATTCTTGGGTTCAAATCCGCCAGTATTCGGCTGGTGCACGCTACTGAGAAGTCCCCACAAAACAAAACAACGTTCTTGCACTTCTCTACGTCTATGATTACTGTCGACATGCGTGTAACTGTAACGAAGCTAAACAATGAACAAAAATCCAATACTACGTACGTATAGTCATAATCGGCCATATAAGCCTACATGCCAACACTAATGAGAGCGGCATTTAAAGGAACTCATTGTTCCGTGGGCCAGCCTGTTCTCTGCACGTTCATGTCATGCAAGACAGTCAAGGATGAGCCTCGCTATATCGCAGTTGGATATCGGTCATGGCGGTCAGCTGCCGTCGAACACAATTCAGTGGTATGGGTCGCAAACGCACAAGGTTTAGGTCCTGTGTTCCATTCGGGCCGGATTCGGCGTGTGCGCACATATCTAAAATTCACACAAGACGATACGGCGGTCTAGCGCTTTCCTGTATTGGTGGTGGCCGTCTGGGTTAGTCTAACTACGACGGACCTGCACAAATTTGGTGGACGGTTCAAACCAGACAATAGCGTCATGGTCGAGCCTTTTACCATAGGTACCACCAAGCGTATTTCGCAAGAGCCTACAACAGTCTAAATCGTACGCAAAAGCCATTTTCCATGAATGCTGCCTAGTATGTCATAATAGATTAAGGTACCGCTCTTCGCCACCCCACAGGTGTCATATACATTTCATTTTTCTTCTCAATACAATTGCGTTTGTCCGGACGCTAACTGTTCTTCTTAACACCAACGCTTGATTCACAATTGACCACTCGACCCAGTGGCCAACATCCCCGTGGTATTTGCGCTAATTTCAGCAACACCAGTTTGGCAATTTTTCAGAACTTTACACGGTTGTTGCCATTTCTGTTTTCTTTGGAACAGAGCTATGTATTCTTTTAGTCCTTTATTGCAAAACACTATGTCTATATACATCATTATCTTATAAGGCTTGGTATATCTCTCTATAATGTTGATGGCAGGCAATACTAACGTTTCACATATAATCAAAAGCAGACTATTGGGTGTCAGTGGTGATGCGTTTTGACTATCAGAGGTCAAAAGGACTAATGATTGAATGTGCATAACTTTTTATCTCGCAGCGATGGAATCATGTACTAACTTTGGCTGGTTACTCAATGTGTCCAATATTTTCCACAGTGATTGTGTCCATCGCATCCACACCCCGCCGCTGTGACTTCCAATTGGGTATATAATGTGCCACTGAGCACCAACAGTCAGCAACTCTTAGTTGATTTTTCTTTGCTCCAAATGTTTAACAAACATCCGTAGCTTTTAAAGCATGGCGTTGAAATTCATTTCGTTATACCTGTAGACGGCTAAGGGACAGTCATGCTTACCAACGAAATGCATAAGAGCTGTATTGAGCGCATTGGTAGGAAGATCGGAAGACGCCTTCAGATGAACCGCTACACTTTTGGCAAGCAAGGAAGTACGCAGACCAGTGGCTTGTCCCTAATCCTTCCTATCTTTAAAAGATGGGGACGAAATAATCCTCTTGTGCAGCGAGTGCTGGTGTCATCTATTTTTGTTGGTATGGAGTGGTCTCTCATCTGCTGCAAACCATACAGATTCTTATTATTTACTTGGTTGTTTAGCGCCATACACTAGTGAATACGTGGTGCGGAGGGCGCACAGCATTTGTTGTGTTCCGGCGTGCTCTTCTGAAATGTGTTACTGATGTAACAGTGTATGGACCACTGAGAGGCTGCTAGGCATAATGGCAAGGCGATTCACGCCTTCATCACAGTCTATGCAATTTGAACGCCTCCTCATGTAAATAATACCTTTGCGTAACGCTGGCATTAATCAACTCGGCATGCATCGCTTCAATGCTCGGTGGCCTGCGGGAGCAGTAGGTATAGCAGACTCATTGTCGTTTACATTTCATTGGCATATAACCGCCGCTGCACAATACGGGGCACGTCTTCGTGCAACACTCTTATTCGGCCAGGGACCACGCGTTCGCAACTATAAGAGAATAATTAGTTCCCACACGTGAAGTTTCCGCTTTGCATGACCTGCGATTTTGACTATAATAGGGCTGTTTTCTTGAGACATACAAATTAATGAGGACGTTTTATTCACAACAGATCCCAGTGGAGCATTCAAAACACATACAAGCACAGGGTTGCCTCCGACCGCGCAGCCGTTGGTCTATAACCCAGTGGAATTTGCGAACACAACTACCAATAAATAACGAGCTTCGCTTGTACCCTATTTTGTCCCAGCTATATTCATAAATCTGAAGCAGATCACACGCTTTAGTTTCATTCCATTGCCGGTGGCGACACATCCAGTGTGGATGTTTGGACATGTAGACTTTACGCAAGGACCAGTAAACCAAAAAGGAACAGACATGTTCCATTCTATCAGAATCCTTACTTGCATGCACAATCCTACACTGGCACTCCTGCACATTTCATCTTTCGACCGATTCAACGACTAATGGCAGACCATGAATAGGCAATACGGTTAGCTAACGTAGAGATATGGAACGCATACGATTGCGAAAAGCAGAGTGTAAAATTAGTATATATGCTATATTGATACTTATATATTACCATACAAAAGGAGCGACAGCAATGTTCCAGGAAGTTTCGGATTTCGCCTGGCGAGCGTTCATCCAATAAAGCACCAATATCCCTACATTAACGCTGTGTCATGGCGGATGTAATTTTCCACTGAATATAATCACTGCCATCAAACAAGCCTGGAAGTTAACCAGATAGATCTTACAATCCTTACAATATTTTTGCATATGTAGATTAACAAGGAGCTTCTCTGTTCCTACCTTTCGTCAGCACACTATATATTGCGCTTTTATAGATTCTTGAACCCAAACTCCCCATCACATTAGAGCTTCAGTTGCTGAACAGTGCATCCGCTATAAAAGTAACTTTTGTAGATTGTGTGAACAGCAAATTTCATACAAAGCAACGTGCGTGTTACGAAGAAAACGCTCGTAACGCCTTGAGCATGCATGATTTGGTGTGCCTGAAGTATTTCAGAGTACATTATTTAATAATTTATCTACTTCTTGCACATCATCAAACAAGCAAACTTGTTTGTCTTTTCCAGACATCACCCAGAATGGATTTCGTTGGTCTGCCTCTAATCAGCTAGCCGACGAATTGTTGGGAACCACTACGAGCTTTTGCTACTTTGATAGCTTCATAACAGCCCATCATTAGATACTGTGCAAGCTGCGCATCCGCCTGTCGAAAGCGGTTTCTGAGGCTTCTGCAAGCTAGAAAGCCGTGTGTGAAACCACCAGCAGCTCAAGGTCGGTACGAAGCTGCTGATAGAGTAGCCACTGGTGCTGTCCTTTCTTTTATGAGGCAGCGAAACCTGTGCGATTTATTGCGGGGATGTCCGACAGCTTGAGTCGTTCCATCAGTGGTGTCTGCGCTGTATTATGCTGGAGCGATCTGGTTCCCGACATGGAGGTGTTTGACGCAATGGCGTGCGTGTAGTGGACTGCATGCTTCTGCAGAACACCCCAAAACAGCTCGGATAAATTCGCCAAATTTACCCGACCTTGAGGTCTAAGCAGCAGCTTTATTGTGAATTGGGTGTAGGGAAACGGCACGTAAGAAGGCCGAAGTTACGTTACCAGGACTTGCTCCAAGTGAGACTCTAATCTTGCTTGAACTTTATGTGAAACCAAATCGATTTATCGGCGTACAATGCGACTTAATTATGTAGGCATTTATCGAGGTGCGATAGAAAGCCATCGTGCATACAGAGAAGAAGCAGCATGTGCGAAATGGACAGACTGTACTCCACCGAACTCGAGCGCATGGTGCTGTAGCACATGCGTTCACGAGGGCCTGCACCAGGCAGGCCCAGTGAGCTACGAGCGAGGCCAATGAGTACCAGCATTGAAACGACGACTGGTATTGTTGAGCAGGTATGCAGAACTGGCACAGGGTTGGTTGAGATGGTGTCTTCGATTTACCAACTGTCTTCTTCCTTACCGAGATTCTCTATTACAAGTAGTTTGTTTGATACGTTAGTGTTATTACCTTATCTAATGTTAATGTTTGCCTGAATACGCTATTTAATTGCACATTTCGCTTAAATCAACGGTGGTTAACCTCTTCTTTTTCTCCCTCTTACGTATATGTCTTACTCCCTTTTTCTGTTGTCCTGAATCATTCACGGCTATTTTGATAATCCATTTAATTTTTAGGCTAATTTAGCGGCATATCCGTAAGTTGTATTTGATCTACTTGGTGCGACTGTTCATTTCATGTGATTTGTTCTTAATTGACATCTCCGGTGTAGCTGTGTTTGACTTATGATGATGCTTGACATGGTGCCTAACTGTCTATTACTTATTCCTCTTCCATACTGGCTCCAGGAGACGGTTGATCGTTGCTGGAGGGGACGGGTGCTTTGTCCTTTTAGCGGAGCTATGTTCGAATGGTGGTTCTATGCATTCACTGTGGAGCGGGCTACATCTAGCAACCGCCTTTTGTGTACTTCATATACATATATAATTACGTATATGCCTATGTATAAATATAGGCGGCATAGAATTTTAACAGTTGTCTGTCCTTGTGGAGTCCACATATCAGCCACAAGAAGCCAGCGTCTACAGATGGCCCATACGTTGTTTGTGCTGCATCACCAACTGTTCTAACCACACACCTTATCCAATGTAAGCCAGAATGAACAAGAACGGGAGGTGTTTGTATGTGAGCCCCGTTTCATCATCGGAGTCTGCCCACACTCCTTCACAGGCCCAAACTAGTACGCTGTATTTTGGAAAGATTCGCACACAAAGTGGTGGCTGGACTGTGGTCCGCACCATACTGAGTGTATACAACGACTCCTTGAGTCTTGTATACATATATATTTTGGATGCCGCCCTATACACACAACAACAAACCACCAGACAGCCATTGGCTTTGTCGAAAGCTTTCACTGACAGCTTACTGCATCTCCGTGTGCCACCACTGACCCTTATTGGAGCAAAAGAATTTCGCTCGTGATCTTAAGTGTTCGACGTAGCTACATAGCTGCCCTGAAATCAGTACTAGCAGAACTGATCTACAGCATTACACTTAAGCTTTCAGGTAATCTCCTTTCATCTATCTCGCCATCAGGAATTCCCCGTTAAACATCGAATGGCTGTCTTAATGCGTATACCGCGCTCGACCCCTCCGCGTGAGCAGAACAGAGATATGCAAATGCACATTGGACTATCTACTCTTACTCATGTTTTTGTTTGCGCGGATGCAGTGCTTGCTCCTCTTAAGTCTCCTTACCCTAGCCGATTTATAGATTATTAACGAAGTACAAAGCAATGTATCGTAGACCAATTTATATTAGACCAGACCAGTTTATATTAGACCAGTATACATAAGACCAGACCGAACAGCGGTACTCATCGATTGTCTAATGGTGCCTTTTTTCGAAGACCAGCCCCGAGCCTCACCGGGTGCAATCGCACCTGGATATCTACCTGATTCTGTGACTTTCACAACAACAACTCCAGAAATAATTTTGATATTGAAAGTCCGCCAACCGAGCCCCAAAATGGGGCAACTGACCGAGGAAGTAGACATGTCAGAGGTTCAGTTATTTAAGGAATTTTAACTTGTGTCATTTTCCATAACATGCGCCTTTTTTATAGTAGTCGTGCGCTTTATTCACAAAGTATATGTAAAAGGACAAGAGGGCTTCAACATATTTTGTAATATCCAAAAAGTGTATCACTTGTGCATCGTATACTTGCCTTTTATTACTTACGGCATTACGCTGCCTGCCCAGATCAAGTTCCACGTTCGCCGAGTTTCATTTATTAGAATCATTTTCCTAAAATCCGTGGCATCTTCTGGCCCATCTCTCCAAAGCATAAGGACCCCACCACCTTGGCTCCAAGCAGCCGCTGCTCCTCATTCTACGGGTATGGACGGGCTAGTGTTGTTCGTGAGCGCTCGTATACGGTTTTCTAGAGATGACATCTGGGTTTTTGATTGAACGTGAACCGAGTTGGCCAGGAACCGGTGTGCAATATTAGGAGTGACGTTTCTTAAGTGTACCGTCTAGTTTGCAGTGGTGAAAAGGATTTTGTACAAAATATTTGGAAAAACCGGTATATATTCTGTCCAATCAGCTTGCTTCGAAGGCGCACGGAGGATGCACACTGGTCCCCAACCAACTAATAAAGAACAGATAACAATGTAGCCCGGACCCCACGATCTCCACGCGCCTCTCTGTCTGAGCGCATCTCATGCATTGTACACTACTCTCCAGGGTTCACTTCTTTATAAATCTCACATCTATCGTAGGTTTCCTCATTTATCGTTCTAGAGGATACCTCTGTGGTGTACAAGAGCCATTCACGTTGTTAATCTATTTTGACACCAGCTTTTATTCTAGTTTATACCAGCCGATTGTCCATTTATTTACCTGCTTTTTCCGACCGAGTTCTTTCTTGTCACATGAGTCACACTGCACGGAACTGTCTGCCTCTGCTTACCTGCTCGCCATTCCTTTTAACTTTTGCCAATACAAGTTGGATCCAGACTATCTAAGTGATCTCCCTGATCGCGTACCCGGCACACGTCTTTCGTGCATCTGAACAGCCCCTTAACATATTCTTTCCTAAGCTTGAATCATCCCTTCCTCAGAATTTTGCAACCTCTAGCAATTTTTCTCAGTTTGCTTCATCGTCATTTTGGAACTTCGGACGTGCGCGGTTTGAAATTTAAAAAACCCCACTTGAAATGTTTGTCTTCAAAGTTTGCTTTGAAGCTTATTCTATAGAGACTGAGGGTGAAAAATTTAGGCTGTTCCATCAATTAGTTGATTGCGTTCATGCAGACAGATTCCTTTAACGGTCTGTCCCGGCTCGATCTGCATGATCCTACCCAAATAGGCTCTCGCCTAACGAGCGATATATTTATTGTACCAGCCAGCAAACTAGGACTCACTACCTGTACTTCGACTACTGAGTTGTTTTCCTTACCTGCACATAGGAATTAAAACAAGTACTGGTCCTCATGCCCACTGCTGTCGCTGCAATTTGGATTGGTTATCAGGATTCCCACAGATATTCATTTGTCGACGGATTGGTTGTTCTCTGTCCCCCTCCGTACCCCGTTAGTTCATTTCGTTAATGTTTGTTGGTGTTTGCTCTATTGTTGGTTTTATCATTGGTTTCGGTTTCTCTGCGTTATTGTTCCTATGTATCCATGCGTCCGTTTGTCAATCCCATCGTTTTTTTTATATATATATATATGTATATATATATATATTTCCCCATCGTTTTTCAATCAATATTATTAGTTTCATTTATCACCTAGACTGCGGATAGTGTCCTCCGGTCGGTTATTTTTGGCTGTGTTGACAAGATCACTTTGTGCTAACTTTCTGCGTTCATTGGAAGTATTTCGTGGAAATTGAGCTACAATTCAGTTTCATTTCCAATTCTGAAATTTCCGATCAGAAATACTTGTGTTTTCATCGCTTGGTTTCGGCGATCTTGCTATCGCTATCTTCTTCGTCAATTGGCCACCATGTTGTTTTCGGATTATTCGCAATGCCGAAGCAGTCATCCTGTGGTACATGCTCCAACCTAGTCGGATACCGTGCAAATGCCATCACGTGTGTTTTATGCCAAGTTAAATACCACATTTCATGTGTTGGATTTTCAGTTGAGCATTTGCATCGTCTTCGCGAGATCCAACACGATTTCATCCAAACTGTATGTGAAAATTGCCGAAATATGATGTAGCCAGAAAGAGTAAAGTCAACGTGTAGGCCTCAGCGTTTCGTTGCGAGCAGCTCCCTGTGTTTGGCCCAACAACCTAGCGCGAAGAGCCTTCAGGTTTCGGCTCAGTCTTCCTCCTTTACCCGAGCAAGCTTACCGACCCGAATTCCAACCGTTGTGCGAAGCCCAGTTGCACCTGATCTAAATTGTTTACCTTCGTTGTGTCCACCGAACACTGATGTCCCAGCAGGTGAAAGTCTGAGTGCTGAAGACCAGTGGAAAGAACAGAGGACGAAATTACGAAGGAACGTTGGGCTTTTACGTTCTGTAAGTCAACAGTTAGCCAAATCACGTGAGGCTGGTAGTAAACTACGCACTGCAAGGCCAACCTCGTCCTACCAGAGGCGTTATAATCTCGCGATCTTTCATGCACCGGAGTCCAGTGATCCATCACCCCAAGTGCGCTACGATCACGATGTCGAGTTTTTACAAGGTCTAATTGATAGACTTCTCGACGCTGGTGAGGTCTCGGTAAAAGTGAGGCAGAAAACCCGTCTTAGAAATCAAGGTGATCAACAAAAGCGGTCTATGAGAATCACTTTTGTGGACAAAGCCAGTCCAAGACTGATCATGTCTCGCCTAACTAGACTAAAAGATTAGAGGATCCATGTTCGTCCCGACCTGGACCCAGTAGAGAGGGAGCGGCTCAAGTCTGCCATCATTGAGTTGAAAAGACGCACTGGTGAGGGGAAAACAAATCTTCGTATAGCAAATTTTCGGGAGGTTTCCAACAATCCGCGAATCAGGATAAACAGGCTGCTCACACTTCAAGCACGCCCGGTGGCTCCTGCTGCGGCCTGCGAGTAGCCTTCACAAACGTTTGTAGTACTATGAATAAGCGCGATGATATTTGTTGTTTCGTTGCGTCTGAGCGGCCAGACGTAGTGGGACTTGCAGTGGCATGGCTGGATGCATAGTTATGCATCAAAGAACTTGAACTCAACGGTTACTCGTGTTTCCGATGCGATAGCCTAAAGAATGCCCACGGTGGTATCTTACTTTAAATCCGGTCTTCCCTGCGTGGGAGACTTGTGAGCACCTACCAAAGTAACGATGGCCTGTGTGAGCTACTGTTGTGCTCCATCCACCTCAGGCGCGGAGAATTGCTTATGAGCGCAATTTATCGCAGTCCCCTGAGTCGTTGTTTGGATTGGCTGCCCCATCTTCAAGCCCACATGAGTCGTCCACACTTTCTGCTTATGGGCGATTTTAACTGTCCTCGAATAAGATGGCCTGATGTGCATTTAATGCATGGGCATAGTGAGGTTGAAGCAAAGCTCGTGGATTTGATACTTGAAACTGGTGCATCACAACACATATGCCAGCCAACACGCATATCAACACGTTAACCTCGTCCTGTCTTGATCTGATGTTAACGAGCTACAAACAACGAGTGCGTGACGTTAGGATCATGGAGCCCCTGGCTAAGAGCGACGATTCAGTACTGATAGCTGATATGGAATTATCTTTACCGTATTCACATCCGCTGCAACCAGCTCCCAACTACTAGAAAACGGACTTCGATGGTCTTGCTTGAGCCGCGAGCCAACTGGATTGGTCTCTGTCACAAGCTGCATCTGTGGAAGATTGTTGGATATTTATAAAAGAGAGATTCACATCATTGTGTTCCCAAGTTGTGCCATTGAAATGTCGAAAGGTTGGACCGATTAAGCCTCATTGGTTTGATAATAATTATGGAAACCTGGCTCGGAGGCGGCGCAGACTGTGGGACAATTTTTTCTCTCTGGCACTGCCAATGATTACGAGGGGTATAAATGTCAGCGGACACTCTGCAACAGTGCGAAAAAGAATAAACATCAACATTTTGAAGTGTAGCTCTCATTAGCCACGAAGACCGCCCCAAAGAGTATCATCGCATACGTGAAGCGACGCCTGAAACCGGCAGATGATGTGCCAGTGCTGGATTGCACGGATGGACAGCCCCTAACCTCCAGCACTGAGCGTGCGTCCGCGTTGGCGGCGCAATTTGCTTCTGTATTTGCGAATAACCAGGTGTCTGTCCCGAGTTTGACGTGTACCGATTTTACAGAACTCGATAGTCTACGTTGCGGCGTTAAAGAGGTAGCTAAACTACTCGCCAAACTTGACGGCACCAAACCTGCCGGAACCGATGGACTTCACCCACTGGTTCTCAAGTCACTTTCAACCATCCTCTCTTCTGTCATGACTGACCTTCTAAACAGGTCGCTGTCCGAAGGTTCGTTGCCGGTTGACTGGAAATGTGTGGTGGTGAAGCCTATTCTGAAACGCGGCGACCCTAGCAAAGTAGATAATTACCGGCCAATTTGTCTGACACCTATTTTGGCAAAGATTGCTGGGAAAATCGTGAAGAAGAGATTGCTGCAGTTGCTACTGTCAAACGAGGTACAGACGCCTGCACAGCAAGGGTATATGCAAGGTCGCTTTTGCAATACGAACCTGCTTGTGACGATGCATGAGTGGTTGAAGGCAATAAACAAGGGGAAATCAGTTGAGGTGATATTCATCAATTGCAGTAAAGCGCTCGACAAGGTCAGTCATGTGGTTCTCCTTTACAAACTTAGCATGTGTGGCGTCGGTGGCTCTCTGCACCGGTGGATCCGCGACTTCCTTGTTGGACGAATGTGGAGGGTACAGGTCGACGAACATCTAACTGACTGGTACCCCTCTACAAGTGGCGTGCCTCAAAGCGCTGTGCTGGGGCCCACCCTGTTCTTGATCCACAACAATGATCTACCGCAGCTTCTCCGGTCGCCGTGTGCCTTGTTTGCGGACGACATGAAGATTTGGAGAGAAATCGACGCTCTCGATGAACGTGGCCTACTTCAGCAAAATCTCAAACGCTTATCCACATGGTCTGCAGAAGTTCTTCTGCCGGTCAACTTAGCCAAGTCTGTATTTATGAGCCTGGGGAAGGGAGCTAACTGCAGAAACTTCACCCTTGACGGCCAAAAGCTATATCCCACACCCTCCGTGAAAGACCTAGGAGTACTCTCACGCTACGATTTGAAGTCCGTGGACAACACGAAGAGGCTAAATCGGAACGGACTGCGCATGCTTTGGGCGCTCAAACGTAGATTTGGCACATGGTCTGAAGAGGTTGCCACTCTCCTGTTCTATTCCATCATTAAACTAATGCTAGAGTACGGCTCGCCCGCCTATTTTCCGATTACCCGACGCGAGGCACAAAAGATCGAACGTGTCCAACGCGTTGCTATAAGACTCATCCCGAGTTTACGTGGCTTTGGGTATGAAGACCGGTGCGAGAAACTAGGACTCTACATCTTGTCCTACCGTCGGGTACAAGCCGACCTCATTATGACCTACCGAATTCTACATCTCGGTGAGTTCCCCATGTTAAGGCCAATGCTGCGCTTACGAGGGCCATGCAGCACACGCGGACACAGATACAAACTTGTTGTGCCGGATATGAAATATGTTCCCCACCCACAGTGCTTCGAACGGAGAGTGGTACACATTTGGAACAGTTTGCCCGAACAGGTGATTGAGGCAACATCTGTGCAACAATTCAAAACGTTGCTAGATTTGTATTTTGCCTCTATTCGATTGAGAGAACGACTGCTCACTTACGATGATATATCACATTTGTGAATCCTGAAATATCGTACGTCGAATATTTGAAATATTACATGAGAACGACAATGGTATTCACGGTTGTCAACTTTTATAATGTTATTCGCCATATTTCGGAAGAGCTGTACAGAATACATTTCTACTTGCTCTATAATACAGTATTCAGTATTCACTGTCGTTCCTTGTTTGATCATGTCGTATGTGTACACATTGTGGAGAGCGTATTTGTAGTAGCGTAGTACAGAAATAAAATCAATGCAACAGTCGCTTACCTTAATCCATAATGTTTGTTCGCATTTAAACAGTGGGTCTACCGCATTATATGCTCTTCATCGTAAACATAAATGGATTTGCTTGCGTTGTGTATGTTTGCCGAAAACCTGCTTGATTTTACTAGATAGTGGGCATTTCACGCGGTATCAGAATATTGCTACAGGACAAATGTTTGTGACGACGACAAATTGCATGGGCTGAATACTGGTGATTAAGAAGCAGGGCTATATTATTGAATCATTGCGAGCTAGAATTAAAGTGTTACATTTACGTTTCGAGCATTAGACGCGTTTCACTGAACCTGCTATGGGTAGGCAGAGGAACATTATCCTTTACAACCAGGAGAACCTGTAAGACGAGAGGCTAAGATCAAACGTGACTTGAATATTGTTTGTGTCCAGGATATACTTCGTATTGCCGGTATATCACCCACGTTAGCATAAAAAGTATCCATCGTGTGGTTGGTTGAAAGAGTGCAAGTGTACTGCACAAGATAGGTCTTGTAATGCCAATATTGGCAGAGTTTAATAATCCGTTTTATCGTGATTTACATTTCCACCGTGCGAGCCTATTCGCTAAGCGAAAAACTGACCGACATCAGGTGGCCTCCAATGCGTTTGCTTCCAGCCAAAAAGGCGCACATTATTAACTTTACATAATACATATTTTTGTTCTATTTTCTCAGCTAATTGCGACCTCGGTCAAAGAAAGCCGTTTGTAGATCCTCGAAAGGAAATTATAAGAAACGGAGCTCGTGGTAAATTTTCTCGGACGAATGTAAGTACCTGCTTCCATCTCACCTCTCCACAGAGTGTAACGTGAGCGCAGCTTATTATTCGATGGTTTTCTGCAAAAATGCCACTCTCATATAACTCCAAAGTTGCGACATTGCTGAATTTGTTCCCTGCATACATTTAAGTTGCAAGTAAGCAATCAGCCACTACTGAAGCTGCCATTTTGATGGCAACTGACACGAGATCTCCAAAAGCAATGATTAGTTAAGAAGCCCAACTTAAACAAATGCGTTCCGCCAACACATTTAGGTGTGCAAAATCACTTCAGTCAACTGCAACTGCGAGACCTATGTTATAGAATAGCAGGTATGCTCGCCGAAGAATAGAAATCAGTTGTGACCGGGTTCGCCTGGGAATCTACGGTAGGCAATTTTAACGCTACTTTGTCTCAGAGGACCTAGGTAGAATTCCTAGTCAAACCAACTGAAAGTGCGGCCAAAAATGTGGTACCCGCTCTGATTCTACCCACCTAGGAGCAATTTATAAGTACGAATGAGAGCGAAGAACAACTGCGACAAACACTGTTAATTGTTTGGTATACAAACTGTTGTAGCATGAGAAACAATTGGGGGACAGTGAGATGAGTATTAAATCTACCGACGTTTTGCGATTACTGAAACCAGCCTACCAGCAAAAGGCTCAGTAAATGATTGTCTGTTAGCCAACTTCGTCGGGTATAGGACGGATTGTCCAAGGTATTTAACTGAGGATGAATTGCTCTTGCTTCTAAGGTCTCACGACAGTCACTTGGTAGCTTGTTTTCATCTGCCTTCAAATTGATCAAATTACTTCTTGTTTTCAGAGAGTGCAGGGGAAAGTAGATGATTGTTAAGATTTCGTCGCTGCTCGTCCTCAAAGCGAGGTGAAGACAAGGAGCTAAGTAATTTACCAAAACCATATGCGCCTTCTACGTAAATTTTTTTGATTTTAGGCGACCGGTACCTTATGAGAGCATGTGTTCAATAGGGCGGACACCTTGGGGGATAACTTATTGCAGTAGATAGAGGAAACATCTCTTGTGCAGCACGCTAATTTTATGTTTATTTACTGACAAGCAGCTATAAACTCAGAACCACGCATCAGACATATGCTATTACTGTTAATTCATCTCAACTTGCGTAATTGTGAAGGGAACTTATCGGGCAGTTAGTTGTTATTAAGCCATCCATCTTAAACATACACCCTGTTGTTGTAGTACTGGTTTGCCGACATGTTCTCTTCATAATGCCTCAATAGTCAAAGCTGTTGGCTCGGAGCCAAGGCTGGATATTAACACTGCCCTTTGGGTCCAAACATGTGTTCATCAAGCCTCACAGTAAAGCGAAATAATCCAACAATAATTAGGTTTTGTAAACCCATGAAAGGTAGTTTGAGACACCTCGACAAATGCAAAAACTGAAAAGAGAACAACACTGCCCTATATCAGCGGTATCTCTGAAATGGTAGCAAGGCTTTTATTGACTTTTGGAGTCAAAGTTGCACACCAACCAACGGAAACAATTCGCAGTAAACTCTGCAAATTAAAAGATAAACTTAGCAAAGAAGAAGAAACTGGTGTGATTTATAAGATCTGCTGCCGGACTTGCGACAAATACTACGTGGGACACACTAAGAGGAAGCTTGGTACAAGGCTAAACGAACACAGCCTAGCCATACGTCGCCACGACCAAAACACCCTTATGTCAGTGCATATGGGTGCTGAGAACCATCAATTCGACCTAGAGCATGACAGTATTATCTGAAGGGCTAAAAGCCGGCAAGCACGTGAGTTCCTTGAAGCCTGGCATTCAAAACAGAACTCGATCAATAAGCACTTGGACATTGAAGTCGCTTACGAGGCACTGCGAACCAGGCCCCTGAAGCCGCACTGATGATGTTGCCCAATCAGGCAACGAAACGCCTGCAAAATAATTACTTAGCTCGCAGAACTGCTCAAAATCCGCATCCACACCCCGAGCTACAGATATTTTCATTTATTTCCAACTAGCAACATGGCTTTCAGGTGCGCTATCTTTGTGGATAATCGCGATGGCTTTAGCCCTACAACCTCGGGCCTAGCTCCCAATAATGCCACAGTTTTGCAATTAAGGAGGCGTGTGGGACAGGTAGCAGAATTGGCTTTAGGAGATGCACTTCCAAAGCGAAAGCAAAATGGCTTGTCTGCTGGTGATAGTCAGAAATATTGCACTTGCTGCACCTCAGCTGTCTTGATCAAACAAAGCAGTTCGGTTGCAGTTAAATCCCAGTTTTCTTTCTGGCTAACTTGTAACCTGGATCCCACGTTAATTCGCACGGAGCCTCCTGCAACAGTGCTTCATGGATACGCTTGTCAGCGATTCCAGTAACCAGTTGCCACGTCAGCATGCAGCTTACCAGCTGTTGGTGGGGAATGGACAAATAATCAAACGGTCGTGCTAAACTACTTAAAAGGCAAATAAATCGTGCAAGCATTTACCTGTTTCCTTATGGTTGCAGGAGAAAAGGTGCATTTCGATAGACACATTCATTTACTAACCCCATGTATGATCAAAAACAGGCACAATTTATTTTAACGTAGTTATATCCATGAAGGCCCAAATCATCCAAATGTCGCTGCCCCCATCTCCGAGTAAATAGCAGAGCAGCTTTAATCTGTTTTCCACACTACGTGCAATATGAAAATCTCGGAATAGCTGCAATTATTCTTGGAAGGACGTTTCCCAACGAACTCAGGCCTCCGATGTTGGTCTGCTGCGGCACTCAATCCAAAATGGAGATGGGGCTGTATAGAAAGGTTTAACGTTGGGCTCGCAACACAAATGTTGTAGCAATATGGTAAAAAATTGCAGGCTATGTATCCGTACTCGAACAAACTGCAACAGTCTCAACCCACAGAATAAACACATTTAACCTAGAGTTTACACAACCAGCCGACGAAATGCAAGATATCATGATTAATCGGTTAAAAATCTTGTCTGTTTTTGAGGACCCCGTAAAATAATTCGATACTTCCACCTATCACATCTTCGACCTTTAGCTTCTGTTACATTTTATGCTGGCACACCATTATAAAGTAACACCTGCTTCTCACACCTTTGTCTTCCTTTGAAGCATGCCACGCTCCTATTCCCTATGCTCCATTGGCCTTAATTGCCTTGGCAGCATTTATTTCATTTCCCTTTAATTTAACTCGCAAATCTGCATTTTTACATGCCCGAGTGAGCGACTTAATCTGAGCATACGTTTCATTTCACACTTACAAGTCCGCCCCAACCCAGCTTTCATCGAAAATGTTGTTTTACAATTCTCCTTCTATTGCCGCATTTCGTATGCTAAATTTGTCTTTATTACTTAATCACTGCACCGCTCGCACTCTAAAAAAATTTCGAGGGTATGAAGCTTCATTATTTTCTTCACTTGGCTGTATTCGCTTTTCAATCACACTGCCCTCTATTTTCGCTATGCCATATTTCGCCCCTTCTCGTGAACCGTTGACACGCTTGAGATTGCAAACTTAAACGAACATGAGGCGTAATCCCTCATTTGTGAACACCTTGTTTTGCCGCCAGTCGTCAGTTGCACATTGTCACACAAACGTGTGTTCGCATTCATTCCACCGAGATTCACCAGCGCAATATACAGCACTCCATATTTCGTATCTAGATTGTTTGGATCGCCTTTTATTGCCACATTGCGTATTTCGCGCCATCATTGAAAAACATAATCTAGGAAGTTTTCGAATCACGAAGCACACATTCATCATTTTGATCTTAAACGAAAGCCAACAACACATTTTAGCTGAGGAATCAGGAAATGCAACTATGGACCGTTCATCAAAGTAGATATTGTACACGTTGTGTTCCTATCGCTCAATCACTCTTCTTGTCGCGTGAACGGTCCAGTCGCTTAAAACGGCACCAACTGAGTCAGAAGCACAGAATGTGACGACTTTGAACATGCAGACAGTTCAGCGCACACGCGACCGGCAGGAAACTATAAGCCCTCGGGCCTCCATGGGAATACCATCCATCGACGCACTGAATTGTGGCCACCAATCAAAAGCCCATGTTACCACATCTGATCGACATTAGTTTTTGGCTTTACTTCATGCCATAAAAGTGTACGAATCTGAATCCAGTTTAGCAGTTGCCAAGCCAAGTTCCATCGCAAAGATTCCAAACTAACAGTGAACAAATTGAAGCTACACAACAGTAAGCCAAATTCACTGTGGTTCAATTCAGTATGTATAGTCATCCCACGGGTAATTATTGCACATGAACTATATCAAAAATACGAAAGACTAGTGACAATATTTGAACAAATGAGAATCATCAAATGCGGTTCATTTTCAGAAACCGTGACAGAGAGTAAATCTTAGTCATTCTTATCAAACACCGTGTTAAAACTTAGGAAGGATGTTAGGCAGTGTGTTAAAAATTCGTCATTTGTAGCATTAAACGCCAATACCAACAGTTGCTCAACTATGCCTGAAACAACCACTGCCAGTCCAATTGCAATAAGCACTGTCAGAGTCACATCCACCATCCAAATCATTCCGCGAAATGCAGAATTACTTCGAAATCCGTCTTTTCTGGAACTTGGTTATTGCTAAAGTTGGCTGAAAAGCTAGATTTTCGGCCATTCACACTGGAGCCATAGTATATGAAGAAGAGGAAGCTGTACCCAAACGGTACACAGAACAGCTGGTGGCTTGAACTCAACCAGATCTGTACGTAGCACAGCAACGATACTCTGCACCAGCTTTCCAGAAACGACTACCAATTGCTTAAAAGGAAGACAACTCGTTGACGTGAACAAGTGGAACTATATGTATCACATTATAGATGCTCTAACTGTGCCATTCGCCAAACTACAAGGGATGCTGCCCGAGGATTGTGAGTGGTGCTTAAACCTATGAAATCCTCAATAATGGTAGTGGGTGGGTGGTATGCGGTTCGAAGCAGCCTTCCTTCCGAGTTCCGTATCAAAACAGCATCTGGTAAGCAAAAACACAAGAGCTGCCAATCAGTCAGAATACTGACTGACAGGAGCTCGGTTAAATTCAATCTACTAGTCAAGGAAGCTGGCTATCACACTAAATACATTATGCTGATAGTGAAAAGCAACGAGGTAATGGTAGGACACATAAATCAGAAGCGGAGGAGATCGTCATCCCAAAACCAAAAGCGATTGGTTGCTGGCATTTGAGAGTTCGAAACAATGCTTTTTACAAAAAAACCAGTCCAGCAATTCATTGCTAATTGCAGATAAACTTTCCTGTAGTTGCACCAGTGCACTAATTCACCTGGTCAAGCTTGCGAGCTACGGTTAAGTCAAGTGTCACGCCTGGGACCATACATTCGTTACGGAAACTTGGTTGCCTTAGGAAGTCACTGATGCGGAGATCGCGATTACTGGTATGTCCCTTCTTCGATTTGATCAACCTATCAATAGCGAAAAACATGTTAAATTACCGCAGCGACCCATAGTTCGAACCGGTAGCCGATCCGGAAGCCATGCTCATAGACTCACTGTTACAGTCTGCGACTGAGACGCAAGGACACTTGATTTTTGGCGGTTGTTTATTTTCCCTCCATGTCCACCCCAGAGCTGGAATCCCGTCTAGCATTATCCTAGGGAACGGTCGTATGAGGAATTTACAGTCATGTACTCAATGCAGCTAATTTCAATATTTTTGATTTTGAATATCCAGCATTCCCCAAGGAGCAGTTTAAGGTCGACGGCCGAGAAGGTATTGCAAGCACTCCGTCCTTTAGCCAAATCAGTTTGCTTTTCAGATTTAGATCCGCAAATAAACCATATGTTCTCAACTTAGGGCTCACGGTGTAGAGCCCATGCTTAAAAAAACGAGGCTGTAGAGTCTTCTGTGGCGTGAAGACTAGGTAACCCTAGTTTACGACTTCGTGTTTTACGCGGATTATCCAAAAAACGTACCAACTTGCTTAGGAACGTCACCCACCACGATATACTTGTAGAAATTGTGGAAGCTGCCACCTGGGAGTTTCCGGACGAGGGTTTCATTGGCGGTGCTTTGTTGGATTTTACTAGCCTTCTCTGTGATCTGTTTAAATCTGCACCCGTCCACAAGCTACTTCTTTCGGAGTAGAACCCGAAAACACATGACAGAGAGACGCGGCTTGGCCTGTAAACAGAGGGAACCCTAGCCTTGATAACTGGAGTATCTATGTTGTGCGTCTGAAGCACTGCGCCACACTTGTGCGTGAGGACAAATTAGTATACCAGTGGAGTATAGCGGAAACATTTTGTGGTAAAAAAAGCATATCTACCGACACGTGAACAGCCTCCGGGATGGGAAACTTGGTGTTACCCAAAATAAAATCAGAGGGTGGATGTGCTTGAACCGCCGAGGATGGAGCCAACATATCGCGGCTAAAATATACTGCACTTTCCGAGGTGCTACCAGCATTTGCAACGTACCTGTCCATTGATCTCATATGTCAGAACTTACGCATGTGTTGTTTAGTTCAGTGACCATTTTGAGGAAGCTACTGAGGTTGCGCACAAAAAGTTCCTCCGGATTTGACATCCTTCCCCGCAGGCACTGCATGGTGCAGCAACGAGAATAGCTGAACCACTAAATAGGTGTTTCGGAAGATGCCTGGACCAAAAGCAGGTCTTTATTATATGGATTCAAGGTATCATTACCCGGATTAACCAAAGCAGTGTCTCTTCAAATTCAGCCCTCTATCGCCAACTGACACTCACCAGGGCTCTCAAAGGTTATGAAATCGAGCATAGCTGAGGCTGTAATAGGCTAGCTTGAATGGCCTAACATCGCCGCATATACTATCAACCTACATATTGCCCGTAGCAAATGGACTGTAATAGTCGACAGTGGGACTGACATTAATGTCATCTGGATAGACTTTTCTAAAGAGTTCGACCACATATATCACATCAGCTTTCTCCAATTGCTAAATGCAAACGAAGTTAACAACCATGTCTTTGGTGGTTCGTTGTTGCTCCTCCCAACCCTGAGACCCCATGACCGGTTTCGTCTCCTTTGGACTCATCAGATGGAGATACCCTGAGCTGGGGTGGACCTGGAGGTATAGTGTTCAAAGGTCGACGCCCTGACCACTATGGCTCCAAGGTCCTCGAGCAACGTTTGGCACAGCGGTAAAGTGTTCCAAGTGGCATTTGGTGTACTCGCTGTGTGGTTGGATTGCGACTCGCAATCTCTATTCAGACCTCGGTCCTAAGTGGACCTCGATCATTACGATCACAAGGACCGGAACCGAATTGGTGGTTCGGTGTTGCTCCTCCCAACCCTGAGACCCCATGTCCGGTTTCGTCCTCCTTTGGACTTATCAGATGGAGAAACCCTGAGCTGGGGTGGACCTCGAGGTATAGTGTTCAAAGGTCGACGCCCTGACCACTATGGCTCCTAGGTCCTCGAGCAACGTTTGGCACAGCGGTAAAGTGTTCTAAGTGGCATTTGGTGTACTCGCTGTGTGGTTGGATTGCGACTCGCAATCTCTATTCAGACACGCAAAGCGCAGCACTCACCTAGGTCTCTTCTGACCCGCCTCTCTCATTTTTGATGGCCGGTAGACAATGAAACTATATGTACTTAAGCGTCATCAGTTTACACACACACTTAACATACTTCGGTTTACATGCAACTGCTCCTTATCGATTCATTACATTTGCCGTTTGTCTTTATAAGTAGCTGTTTGAACTGGGACTCCCTACTGCTTAGGTCAATCCAGTTGGTCTTAGCTTCACCTCAGATGCCTTGTAAGCTATCTGATGGCTCTCGTCTAAGCATTTTTTGATCTCATGAACCATATTGATATATATGCTTATATTCCATAAACCTATTTGCATAATATATTTAACATGCTTTGTTTTATCTCTCGATTGACCATGAACTCAGTAGAACAATGATTTTACGTAGCAGCTGCAGTCTAATCTACACCTAAAGTGGGAGGTAGTAACTCACCAGCAAAGCATATATACTAAACAAATTTTACCTAGGCTACAGCCTACCATTTATTTGAGCGCCACTGCTTATCAGAAATCTTTTGGTGCTGGTCCTATACATTATTGCCTGTCTTGCTGTTTGGATGCGACTTGTTCGTTGTTCGCTTTTCATGAGGTTTTCACACCCACGTCAGCCGATGCATGGTGGTTCAGCCTTGGTACTGACTGAGCCATTCTCAGGAACCCGCTGACTAGAAACAGTTTATCCCCACGACTTTAAATGAAGAGGTTAACATCCTTCGGATGACTACACTTATTATTTTAAACGTAGTAAAGTTTAGCCACTTTGGATCAACTCTGATTTCAGGGGTCCTAAACAAATGGGTTTAGCTTGCCTTGCAATCAAAGTACACAAAGCTGTAACCCTTTAATCAACTCTTCACATGAGTCCTTTGACCTATTACGGAGGACCGATTATTCCTTCACGACGTTTTAATAATAACATGCTAGCCATTGCTGTTTCTCACTAACACTCAAAAAATTATGTTCAGTTCCGCTCGTTTATGTAGGGATATTTTGATGTTCTACTTACAAGAATGTATTCGTTAGCATGTCTAGACAGCTCTGTTATTTCTCACCGGTGCTCGGACAACTGGGTTTCGCTCCTTATGTTATCACAATCACATTTTAATATTTCACTTTTTGCCGCCTTTCTGATGACATTTCGTGAAGCTTTAATTTAACCATTGAGAAAATTTTCCTAGCTGATATTATAACCTAGCTGTGAAGAAAAATTTAAACCATTTTATGAACAAACTATTCTTTTACGTGACCTGGACGCCCGGGATTCGCCTTATCACGCTTAACACTCTACCCATAGTACCATACTGTAAATCTTTAGAGAACGTGCTTGCGACACTCGCATGTCCAGTTTTTATATGTCTGCACACATTTACAACAACGTTCAAGCATGCTGTGTTCACCTCGTCCTATGATTCCGTCTCGTTTCCCATTCTTCTAATCCATCACCTTAGTATGCGAACTTTATCAATAACAACAAACCTCTGGAGCACTCACGGATTTCCAAAGGGAACTTGCTCCAAATATGGCAGTGTTATAGCCAAGACTTATATCTGCCTGTTTGGCAAAAATATCCTTGATCCTACTGTCAAGTAATCCACGTAATCTACGGATTCTAACTTTCTGTTTCGGAACAAAATCGCGCTCCGCGTAACGCGTGCTATACAATCTGAAGACGTCAACCACTAAATGATGGGTACCATTGAACTATTCCCGCTCAGAGCATTGCTGGAATAATGTATTTTAGTCCAAAGTCAGCGATTCCATCATTGCTTTTACAATTAACCCCTTTCTCACTGACCAAGAACACCAGTTACTAAATTTCTTTTCGCTTCTGGAATAAACTAAGGCGAACGAACGGAAGAAAACGGGAAGTCAACCGCGAATCTCCGTGCTTACAACCGGTTGGAAGACGACACAATCAAAATAATCGAATCAATAGTTCTTCGCAATGAATTCATCACCTTTCTTGCGTTTTGACATCAGTACTAATAACAGACTAACTCAATCGGAATAAACTATTTGCTCACTTCGATTGATAGGCATAGCCTTAATTTTAATCCAATGAACCTCAGCAGTTTTCTCAGGTGACATGTCATGGCGCATCACTGAACAACTTGTGATTGACACATTTTTGCATGCAAAAATTGATCATAATTTCTTTGGTAGGTCTTATGTACAATAAATATTGCACGATTTATTCAGTGTTACACAGGGTTTTGGTCAAATACTTTTATTCAGTCACCTGTACGATTACAATGCAATTAGGATGGTTGCATCCATTTGATGAAGCCTCTACCGGTGTGAATGAATCTGTCGCGAATATAGCATATATTAAATAAAAGTAAATATGCCATATGCATGCGTAAAGTATATGATTTTACGTGGAAAAGATACCTTTGTTCAAATGCTGCATTATTTTTAGAATACCAATAGCCTTTCGCGGATTTCATTGTAATAGATAAAATACTGATTTGAAGTCATCATAAATGTAATTATTCGTTGGTTTCTCCTTGCCGCAAGCAACGTGTATCTAGTAATGTAAAATCCTGCTTGGATGTTAGCAAACCCCCCTTCCAGATAGGCGTCCATCCGTCTTAGTTATGTCTTTTAATTACTTAGCAAATAGAGAAAGCACATAAGAAAAGAAATAGCTCAATGTACAATGTTGTTCTTCAATTCAACCTTTCAACTTGATTTTTGAAAATAGATCTGCTAACAGAACCAGTTCTGACGAATTCATAACTTATACTTACACCGCCACGCAGTGTATGAGAGCTGCTTTGTGTAAGTAACGTAAGCTTCATGCTGCCTAACACATGCCTACAATGAATTTATCATGATTGTATGCCTACACGAATAGATGCTGTACAAATATAATTCGAGGTCCTTTACTCAGTCAAAACGGACCGACACAACCCCTCTTTTGCCGTAAACGCGAGCAACGGCTTTGAACGCACTACGATAATTTGTCCTTAATTAAATATGACTATTTTACTACCTATGTTGGCTTAAGCCTTCTTGGGTGAAGATCACCGAATGTGTTACGAGGCACTGAGCATAATGAAGACCAACCGGCTTGCTGTTTGAATTGGCTTTATCCCAACTGATATGTTGTTTTCGTTCGGAAGGGTGGATTTCTTTCCACTTGAAATTGACCGAACCAACTTGTCCAACTGCAAAGTAAATATCTCAATGTTAGCACTTTGTTATGTATCTAGACACCGTTATATATGCTTAGATTATCTATCCTGACGTCCTGGTGCACCGGAGCGACCACTCATTTTACTCCGCTTCGGGTGGAAGTAAAACAAAAACACGCACAAAATAGTATACTATGTTGATATCTTGGAACATATTTGGAGCCAATCGGGAAGTCATCATTACAGAAAACTTGGCAGTCGATTGGTTAACTGGTCGCTTCTTATTGTGTATCAGTGCATCCGCGCTGTCCCTGATTCTCACACTAATGGCTGTAAATCGGGACCAGTTTTGTGGATTAGCTGGATGAGCTTGCGGTAATTGCCTACTGCTCATGACTCCTCCAGTTCTTGAGTCCGATTGGACCACCAGGTGTCAGCACATATGCTCCGCTTTAGTTCGAGCCTAATACCCCGGCTGGCCACATTGTGCTCATTGTCAGCCGGAAGGTATATGTTTGATTCAAACTTGTTCACCGAACTCTCGGATATCCAGTGACGGTGCGGTGAGGATTGATGGTGCCAAAACCAGGTGCTCCTGCGTCTTGCATGGCGGCCGAGATTCTATTCCACCGAAGCTCAGTGGCATTAAGGAAGACAGCGAAAGTTCGGCATGCAGTGCGTCTTGATAGGCTTGGCTGACCGAGGGCTGAGACTGTTTCTCTGTTAACACTCAGAGGAGAGACGTGGTGCGCCTCAAGGTAAAGTTCATGAAGAAACCAAAACGTATTAAGGTATGATCAGAATCGACGCATGTACTCCAGTTCGAGCGGCAATCCAGGAGGGAATCACGCCATCTGTAAATTTTAGATATGTGGTAAATTTAGGTCCGTTGCTCCAGAAGGTCTCGAAGTGGTACTTCGGTGCCCATTGTGTCTCAAAGCACTGATAATAAAGAAAACAACAAATTTGCAGCAGGCGCTCGCCAATGTTAGTCCGTACGGAGTTAAGCTCATAATTACCACCCAGCTGAGCTTCTGAAAAGCTCAGAGGACATTTTTGTGCGTTCATACCCTCTGCAACTGCTCTATTATCTGAACTAACAGCACTGCGTAGTAGCGCATTCAGTTTCCTAATAGGATTTGCTCTTGACAGCAATATAACTAAAATAAGTGGGATCATAAGCGGAAATCACTAACAAACAGCGTTTAATACTACTTCGTGAATCAATCTTAGCTGATGTCGTCACCGGCATCCAACCAACCAACGGAGGCTCAGACTTGGAGTTTAGAATGATACCAACACCAGCTTGAGCCGTGAGTGCTGCGTTCGCCCCTCCGGATGCGTGCAACCAATAACGAGATTATAAGCCGGGTGCAGTTAATCCAACAACCCCATTAGGGTCATTGATCCTAGTTTCGGGAACACAACACACATCAATGCCCAGTGTGTCCAGTGTGCGTGCAAGTGTAGTCTGTCATCATATTTTCTCAGAGTGCGAAGGTTTAAAACCGCCATGGAAAAAGGACATCGTGGCCTTACAATGGACTGTTGCCGATAGGCGTCCGATGGGTGTCACAAGAAGGGGCTGAAGATGGTCCTACGCCAGTGGCACTTTGGTTACTGTCAATACAGCTGGGAATGAAAGAAGGTAAGTTAGTATTGTTAGTTGGGATGGGAGTAAGAGAAACAGGTATAAATGAAAGAAGTTAGGGGCCGGCAGTAGCATGTCTTCACTTATCCGCTCTGTAGTATGCAGCAGATTAGGTGACCCTTGATAATCTGCGCGACGGCCGATGCAAGTTAAAGTTTATGTTTGAGGAATAAGTATATCTTGTATGTGGGCTGAGATACTGCCAGGGTGCCCAGAACAAGACAAGAGGACCATTAGGGTTCTCATCTAAAGCTTTTGTCTCTAAAGCCTATCCGCAAGGCAGCAAGAGTTGGCAATTATTTAGTTTACAGAAACGGACGCCATCCCATTTTAAACTACTAACCTGGAAGACATTGAAACTGAGTCTTCTGACATCTCACTATTGACCAACCTGGTAGAAGTTGCTCTCAAGCGGCCCGGAGGCACGACCCAGTATAGCTCAATGCGTCAAGGAGGTAAGCAAACCAACGTACAACGTTAAGGTTTCACCTCATGACGAAAAGGAGGCTACAGCTGTAATATTACCTCAAGGACATCCTCACAAACGCGTGACGTGCGTGCTACTTGTTCATTTGGATTATTGTCCTATATCCTCTCTCCATCTTCTCGCAGCGTTGTCACTGTACGCTCTTTCGAACCGGATTTACCAGCTTTAAACAGTGATGCATCATACGTGGAAATATCTTCTACGATTAGAGGCTGTGCCATCACTAACCGTTTTCACTGGCATCTGTGATTAAGCGCAAGCGCTTAATTCCATCGTATTGCGTCGATTGCCATGCTGTGTGACACCATTCGATACAGAATTCTCGAGGCAGTCCGAAAAACCTAAGCTTACTCCGATCCAGTGTTTCTCAACACAGCTGTGAAGAATCTGTGTTCAGTGCTCTGTTCAGGTTGCAGTCATTCGCCATTCCTTGTGACCTTGTCAGCCAGTGCGGCTGCATAACCAATCACACGGACCGCGCGACCACGCCGACCGCTCATTTTACCTTGCCAACACCAAGCTGCCTGACGGATGTGCGCCGCTCTCAAAGCTGTTAAAGTACAGAACGCTAACCTAAATACTGGGTCAGGTAACGACTCCAAATTGAATGGCAGAAAGGCGAAACCGAAGAGTCTCCCATCGAAAGGCATTTGCGGGTTAGGAGAATGCCAGCGGGTAGTAAAAATCGGCCTGGCTTGTTCGCACTGTTTGGAATGTTACCATACGATATGTGCAAATATGTCTTAACAACAGTTACTGGAGCGAAATAGCTCTCAAGATGCATTTTGGTTCTGTACTGCGTGTTCCACCATCCCCATCGTTAAGTGCTTGTTTATCCTAGCTGAGAAATGCCACCGGTTAATCGCAGAAGCAGAGCAGAGGGTGAACGTTAAGCTTACTTCAATGGAAGCGAGTAAGGGACCACAGAATCGTAGCGGCTTCTATGCAACGGAATGCTGAACAATCCGCTTCCCCTGCACCGCAATCAGCCACGTCTTCATCTCTGTTGTCTTCTCCAAATTTGGTAGAACGCCAGGCGAAAACAGACTGTACCTATGTTCTAAGGCAAGGCACACGGTTCCTTGTGAGAATTTGCGCATTTACCTTTCCAAGCAAGTCAATTTGTTTCCTTTCTGTGCGCATTTGACTTGGGTCTGTGTGAAAATTTTGCTTTTCCAACCAAGTTACAAGATTTGGCCTGAATCAGTGGCGCCATCTCGACTTGATTTTCAGAAAATGCAATTTTCCTTAGAGCAGGCCGTACGAGATGGTTGAGCCGGTATTTGTATATGTCTTCCTTCGGGGGTCTACTTGCAAGGGCTGCACCCATCTTCTTCTCGTGTTGACCTAAGTTTTTTTCATTTTCAGCTCGTTCCATGGGTTGTGTATCCTGTCGAATTGAGGTGCTTGTCTGCGAAGTGTACAACAATTCATTGAAATCAAATCCTTCGGAATGCCGCGCCTCTTGTGTCCTTGAAATCCGCGGTCGTAGTTGGTTCGCATGGCGAACCCATAGCGGTCTGCCAACACGAACATCGTACATTACTTTTCCGCGTCGTCCTACTGCTTGACCTGGTATCCAACTGATTTGACGCCGTTGATAATAGGCAGTAAACACTGCGTCAGCAATTCTAATGTTTCTGTGCCGTGCTCCATGTCGCTTGTTGTATTGAGTTTCCATCAGTGTATTCGTATGATGTATCGGTGGGCGTTTTGGAATAATCAAATCTAGCGTCGTTCTCCGTCTTCGGTCCATGAGGGCTTCAGCGGGTGACTTTCCATCTGGTGCATTGGGATTCGGAGTAACCCGATAATTTAGCAGAAAATTTTCTAGCTTTTCATCCAGGGTCCCCTCCCCCCTCGATTTTAACAAAGCGCTTTTCAGGGTATCAACATACCTTTCTGCTTGGCCATTGGATTGGGGATGATACAGTGCAGTCCTCATATGCTGGATTCCATTTTGTGCACACAAGTCAGCAAATTGATAGGAAGTGAACTGTGATCCATTGTCTGATACGATCGTTTGTGGCAGCCCATACTGACTGAAAACACGCTTCAGTGCAAGAATTGTACTGTTTGAGGACGTATTTTGCATCACAATAAATTCAGGCCACTTACTGTATGCATCGACAATGACGAGAAAGAAAGTTCCCTCAACTGGACCCACAAAGTCCACATGTATTCGCGACCAGGGTTTTTCGGGACGCGGCCACGATTGTAACGTTGTGCGCACTGATAACTTGGAAACACTGCAGCATTTAGAACAGGATCGTCTAATGTCTTCTATTTGGCTATCCATTGATGGCCAAAACACGTAACTGCTCGCGAGTGCTTTCATTCGGACGATTCCTGGGTGACCTTTATGCAATTGCCTCAGAACTCGTTGCCTGAGTACTTCGGGAATGACATGGCGATCTGCGAAAAAGAGACAGGCATCGACTTCAGACAGAGCATCACGTCGTGTAAAAAGCTGTGCAAGCGATTTGTCAGGGCACTGCTTTGGCCAACCTCGTCTTGTATAAGTCAAGGTTTTCTTTAGCAATATGTCCCGACTTGTGGCTGCCTGAACCGTTCTTGCAGTTAGTGCTAAAGTACTCACGGCATCCTGTATCATGTGGCTGAAATCCGTGTCGGTTGTGATAAAGCAATGACAGTGGCCCACCTTTGAAGACGACTGGCTGTATAGGCCGGAATACCCGTTTTGGATCCAAAAATGGCGAGTAGCGTTTTGTGCTCGGTCACTAGTGTGAAACGCCGACCGTAAATCATTTTGTAAAATTTCTGAACAGCAAAAACAATAGCAATGGCTTCCTTCTCAATTTGGCTGTAGTTCTTCTCAGAGGGCATCAGGGCTCGTGCCGCATGCGCAGCGGCCTTTTCTGAACCATCTGGAAAGCGGTGTGAAATGACTGCACCGATTCCATAGCTAAAATCGGCTGTTGTTAGAATGATCTCCAGATTAGGATTGTAATGGGCGAGCAACAGATCTGATTTTATTAGCGATTTCAATTTTTAGAATGCCTGTTGACACTGCCGGGACCATTTCCATTCGACATCTTTCGTCAGCAAATGATACAGTGGTTGACGCAAGCGATGCATCGCTGGCAAAAATTGGCCATAGTGACACACCATTCCGAGGAACGATCTCAGAGTTGTGACATCCGTTGGTGTGGGCAATCTGTCTATCAGCTCAATGTTCTCGTTGTCGGGATGTCGTCCGCGTTCACTGATCACGAATCCCAGGAACTTAACAGACCTCAAAAAGACTTTGCATTTCTCTGCACGTAAACGGAATCCATAATCTTTAATTCGCATCTTCACATCATCCAGTCGTTGGAATAGTTCCTCCTGTGTGGTGCCCATAATGATTATATCATCCAGATAGGTTTCAGCTCTAGTTACTCCAGTCAACATGGCATCCATAGCTTGCTGAAAAATTGCTGTAGCGGTTTTAACGCCATACGGCAGACGATTGTATTACTACAGACCACGATGAGTGTTGATTGTGGGAAGCTTTCGACTTTCAGGTTCAACTTCTAACTGTAAATAAGCATCAGCCAGATCCAAAGTAGCAAATTATTTACCACCACTCAGCTTCGCGAATAGATCGTCAGGAAGTGGGAGTGGGTACTGATATGGTTGTAATGCACCATTTAACCCAGTTGGAAAATCCGCACAGAAGCAAATAGGACCGTTCGGCTTCTTAATTACGACGATAGGAGCAGCCCACAGTGAGAAATTAATTGGCTCGATCACACCAATTTGCTGCAATCGATCAAGCTCATGCTCAACCACTACTCGAGATGCATACGGGACCGGCCGCCTGGGTCGAAACACGGGGTGACTTCAGGTAATAAAGTAAGTTTTGCCTGCATGTTGTTGCAATGTCCAAGTTCCGGTTGAAAAACACTGGCATATTTTAGCTGCAGCTGTTCGGCAATAGTTTGACGTGGATGAGGTGGCACGGTTGTATGATGCACCATGACGTTCGTTTCGGAATACACATAATTCAATGGCACACTAAGCAAATTCAGTCTTTTGATCCAATCAATCCCAAGAAGATTAACGTCAACAGAAGAAATGAGGTAGATGGTTCCACAGAGCTTGAGATCCTTAAACTTAACTTCACACGTAAACTCACCATCTAACTTCAGTGGTTCACCGGATGCATTTTGGGCGGTCAAATTTGTGTGCCTGATTGGTGGTCTACCGAGTCTCATGCATGAAGATCGAGAAAATATGGGAATGTCAGATGCCGTATCTAATTGCAACGATATGGGAACATTATTAATTTCAACGGTGGGGTACTTCCGCTTGCCGGCAAGTTCTGTGCGACAGGTCGCGAGAACTACTTTTGTCTTTGCACCATTAGAGGTTTTTTGGATTTAGAGGTCGTGTGCAATTTAGGGCCAGACATAGTCCTGGAATTGTAGGTGGTGTGACAATGTGATTCTTTGTGACCAAGCCGTTTGCACTTCTGACAGAGATGTTTCCTATAGGAACAGAAACGTACGAAATGCCGTCCACCACAGTTCCAACAGGAAGTTGGGGGTTTCTGGTTGGGGAGTCAATGACTCACATTTTTACCGCGAACAGCTGTGTGATAAATTTGCGGTTCATTCCTAGGATGAGCATTTTCAATCATTTTGGTATCGTGCTTTAGATCAATCAGTATCTGGCACTCAGCAGCAATGTCCTGTAATGTCATATAAGGTTTCTGTTCTAACTAATGCAGGTTACGTGTGTGTACGTCAGCATCGGTGTGAGACTGAAGACTACAAACAAATATGTGGCTTTTGAACTGATCAGGTGTCATCATACCCAGTTTGAAACGTTCAGATTCTCGATTCACAACTGCAGCATAAGTTATATAGTCATGAGTATCACTTTTGACCAACTTAAAACAATGATAACGTATACTGAAAAATGCTGCTTGCTCACCGAAAATAGTCTTCAGTATTGTCACCGTCTCATCAAAGCGAAAGTCTCTGGGGTTCTTTGGCAGCACAAAATTCCTGTACCGTTCATGTTCGACTGCACCGAGTTTGCGCAACAACAACCGAACTTTCCATGCATCATCTTGTGCCTCCAATTCAATGCGGAAAATATCTTCATAGTTCTTAAACCATAATTCAAAAGTTACTTCGTTTGGTTCATCAAAAATGAACTCCGTAATGGATGCTGTAACTGCGCCTACTGAGATCCGTGCGCCAACATCTTGGGATTCTGGTTTAACGTTCAATTTCTGTGCGAATAAGTCGAACAGCTGGTTCTAGAATCTCTCGAACTGCACCTGCTCTTGATGGAGGAGCTGCTGCGTCTGCTCAAAAGAAATGGCCATTATCCAACAACTCCATTGCCAGAGATCTGTTGTGTCCCCAGGCGTACGACTTCTTAGATTGCGCCCCACGAGTCAACAAGACAACGCACCGGACAGAAGGTATATTTACGGAACACTGCACGGGCCGGAGTGGGTATGAAAACACTCTAAGTCCAGTGCCAACCACGACTGAGGGGTAATTTGAATTTATCGATCTCAAAGAACCACGGGAATTGTGAAGGGTACATAACAAGCGATAGTAACAAATGTTCTGCAACACGACAAAACACTAGTCTGCTTGTAACTAAGACTGTTCTAATGCAAGGCGCACGGTTCCTTGTCGGAAATCGCGCACTTACCTTTCTAAACAAGCCAATTTGTTTCGTTTCTGTGCGCATTTGACTTTGGTCTGTGTGAAATTCTGTTTTTCCATCCAAGTTACAAGCTTTGGCCTGAATCATGGCGCCAACTCGACTTGATTTTCAGACAACGCAATTTTCCTTAGAGCAGGAGGTTCGAAAACTTACAGCCTACGTGAATCAAACAGTACTCACAGCAACGAAAATCAGGCACCATTCAAAACGCCTGGTTAAGCAAATTTTACTAGACCTGACATCTAGTATTAACAATGATGAAGCAGCCAAACACCAACCCTTGGTACCTGTAGCTCAAATATCTCTCGTCGAGAATAAACCTCACAGGACATCGGTTACATATACAGAGATTGCTGCAAGGGTTCACCGTGAGGCCGCCGTTGCGCCCTCTTCCATTGTAAACACCGATAACGCAAATATAGAGAAAAAGAACAACCAGGCACTTGTAAACAAGTCAAGACAAATGATAACCGTACCTAGTAGATCGACGAAAAAGGTATCCAACAGCATTGACCGGACTGTTGTATGTTCAAATGTCCCTGAATCTACCGCCATCACATTGCGGGATAAGTTCTCAGACGACCAAGACCAATGGAACACATTGTGTATGCAGATGAGTATCAAAGCCAAGCCCATAAAATTGTTACGAATAACTCGTCATCCGAACTCGCCACACTAGGGTGAACCCAGACTTATTCGAGTAACTCTAGAATCCTCCACCGACGTAGAAAACGTTTTGCTCTCCGCAAGCGCGCTAAAACACGGATCCCGTGGAATACGTATCTATCCTGATGTCCCTTGGAGCGCGCGACAACCAAAACGAAACCCAGAAAAGGGGCACAGCAAGCAAGACCGCCTAAACACAGTCTTCATACATAACATGCCAGAACATCCTTCTAACGATGTTCAAGAGACGGGAAAGCACCATTTAGAACAGTGGTGGAACACGTTCTTTGGATAATACTGTGACACTATCGCTCAACAGCATACCTCTCTCATCGAATTATAGAGGATGCGGCCCTAGAATCCTAAAACTTGTGGTTCAGTCAGAGCAACAAGCAAGGATGTTTTGGATCCATGGTGGAGAAATAGGAAACATCTTCCTTCCGAAATTAGGTTAAAGGTCGCAAACAATTTGCACAGCTCAAATATTAAAGCAACTGAAGCAGCAAGCATACTGACGAATGTACAGAAGTGTAACTTGACTGCTGCTTTAATTTACTCCGACGAAGGTCTAAACGAATGCTGGGACGCACCTTGGCCGAATCAAGTTGCGAACGAGGTATCATTGACTCATCAAAAAACCGAGTAACTGCTGACCTCCCATCGTTCGGCATTCTTCCACACTTGACAGCTTCACCTCTCTGCGGGCTCCTAGAGACCGAGCAACTGGTCTGCTTGTATACAAATGCTCAGGGACTTTCTAACAAACTGGCTGAACTGAAAGATTGCCAAGCTTCCGGCTCGTATGAAGCCATTGGTATCCCCGAGACACGGTTGCACACGGGAATGACGGACGCTGAAGTGTCGCTCTCCGGCATGTCGCTGATCCGGAACGACAGGCTCACAAAAGGAGGAGGGGTAATCCTGTTCTACCGAAACGGCTTACAGTGCGAAGCCGTGGAGGATTCAGACTCGCAGTTCCTTGACTCTCTTTAGTGCCCGTTGCAGTTAAAAGGCAGGAACGCTTGCCTTATTGTCTTGGTGTACCGCGCCCCTAACTCAACACCCGAAACCGACTACCACCTAGCGGCTGCTTTAAGGTGCAGTTTACAACAAAAGTACACTCACATTCTTATCATGGGTGATTTCAACGTATATGGTTTAGAAGCCCCTGCCATGATCGGAGAACAATTCAAAACCAATTTATAAAACCTAGTAACTACTGTTCCTCTTTACAACCACATCAATTTGCCCACTCGGTTCAGAACTGGTACCAGGTCATCTGTGCTAGATCTTGTGCTAACCAACGAGGAGCGTATGATTGATGGGTTGGTTTTAGACTGCCCGTTGGGTCGCAGTTATCACGCAG
>OX104070.1:7331109-7407776 GCA_944474145.2 Dicrocoelium dendriticum
GCTCGAATGAGGCTGGAACTTACTGTGGTGCAAAGATTTGTTTGCCTCAGCGATCCATTAAGCTATGCTGGGTGGCGCTTTTGCACCTTCAGAGCCACTCATGCCAGATTGGTCAATGGTGAGAGGCCAGACAAACTTTGCCTCCTGATCCTCCAGGTTGGGGGTTGGAATGATGGTGGCTCCTTATTCCTTAAAACGGAATCCTTGTAGCCCAATGCCAAACGCGCTACCTTGCGGACAGGTTGTTGAACCGAAGGCTTTGGTTGAGAACCCTAATCGTTCTCCTATCTAGATTTGGGCAACCTGATATTATCCTGCACACGCAATACAATGAATCGCACTTCATACTAATTTCTGATGCTCTGGCCACCGCAGAGGATAATAAACGGTGCCCTATTTGCTGCATCGGGCAGGGTGGATAGGGGTTTGGATGCTACTGCTCAAGCCTTCCTGTCTTCTTATTCCCCTTCTTGCGCTTTTTCACCCTTATCGTCCCGTGCAAGCTTCACTTTTATCCCCCTGTTTTCAACCCCGCAATTCTCGGCCCTTCCCCACCTTGCTTCAGTAGTTGCTTGTCTTCTAGTTGCAACTCACAGGTGAACGCACAGCGTCATTCCTGCACTTTCAACAGGCCCATGTCTAAGGAAGTGGCCCATTCCAGTTCATCGGATTCCATTTGGAGCCCTCGATCCTCCATCAGACGGGCATGCCTCAACGTTCGCACATTGCTTCAGATCGGTCAACAGGCAGCACTTGCCTGAAAATTAGAGACCCTATCGATTGGTATCTGCTTCTTATCGGAGACCCGCCTGCAAGTTTCGAGCTCTCTACTCACTCTGCGATCCCTTCAGCTAACACTAGCAGCACTTTCTCATTGGGCCTATCCGGTGACGATGCAGCACCGAGCACAGTAAAAGCCGTTGTTGGTATCGCCCTGAGTCCCCGGGCTGAAGCTGCTCTGTTTGATTGGATTCCAGTCAGTAGCCGGATGTGTGCGGTACGATTGACTGGCTCGTTCAAAGCTCCGAAGTCGAGCGGGACTAACAGGTGTCTACTCGTTATCGCTGCCTATGCACCGACAAACTGTAGCGATGACTCGGTATAAAATGACTTCTATCGCCAACTGAACGAACTCCTTCGCCACAGAAGAAGCTCGGACAATGTAGTGCTCGCTGGGGATCTGAAAGCTTAAGTTAGAAAATTATCCACGGATGTTTTGCATCTGGGCGGCCAACATGGTATGGGCTTCCGTAATGATAACCGTGAGCGGTTACTTCTTTTTTGTGAGGATGCTCGCTTATTTCTTGTGAGCACTAATTTCCGACACAGCACTCGCCGGAGGGTGACTTGGCGTCCATCAGTCTCAAAGCAGCTATGGACCCTAATCGATCACATTGCGATAACTTACCGATGGAGAGGCTGCGTCCAGAACTGTCGCTCGATTTGGAGCACATGTGTGGACACTGACCATGTACTTGTATGTGTTGACCTGGGGACGTGCTATGGCGGACGCCCACGGCGATGTTATGAGCGCATTGAAACCGGCCGACTGGCGAAGCCAGGTGTTTTTAATGCCTATCAAATTACGCTGTCGTCCTAGTTGGACAAACGCTTACTGGATGTTATTAAGGATCACTGGTCTCATATTCACCAGACCTTACTGGCAGCAGGAAAATACTCATGTGGTATGTCTAAAAGCCAACATAACATTGGGGCTCTTCGCAGTCTCTGAAACTTTTAGATGCTCGCCAGCATATTCCGGCTGTAAGCGAACACAATGAAACTCGCAGAGCTCCGGGCAAAACTCCGTGCTAGCCTGAAGAGAGACCGCGAATCCTGGTGGCCTCATCGTGCAACAGAGATGGAAATAACCGCTGCCTTAGGTAACCACCGCGTGTTATTCCGTCTGATACGGAAACGGGCAGCAGGAGACCTGGTGTTAGTGAAACTATACGTGACAAGAGTAGACGGCCTATGCGCAACTTATCAAAACGCATAGGGCTTTGGGCTGAGCATTTAATGGCAATTTAATCGGTCGAAATTGTTAGATTTCTCGACGTCCGCTGATCGCCCCGCTCCCTGGGCTGTCCGTTTGGATCCACGCTCTCGCTCAAAAGTGGAACATGTGATCTAACTGTTAAAGTTAAATAAAGCCGCAAGATCTGATGATCATTTTCCGGCCCTCTTCAAATTCGTAGTACCTGCTCTTGTGGATGATTCACACGAGTTACTAGTGAACCTGTGGGAGCGGGAAACCGTCCAAACCGATTAGAGCCGCTTCATCATAGTCCCAATTTTCAAGGAAGGCTCACGATCGGAATGCGGCAGCCATAGGGGAATCAGTCTGATCCCCATCGTCTCCAAATCACTTGCCTCTGCCATCCTCCACCGACTAACTGGCACTTGTGAAATCTAGATTCGGGAAAAGCAAGCTGGATTTCGTCGAGGTCGTGGTTGCATTGACCACATCTGTACCTTGCGTTAGTTGTTGGATCACCGTCACATATATTGACGGCCCACCGTTGTCGTGTTCGTTAATATGAAAGGTGCACTTGATTCGGTGGATAGACATGCACTTTGGGACCGCCTACTCAGGAAACCTGTACCTGAGACTTACGTGAATATTATCCAAGCATTATGTGCGCGAAGCTCGGGCAGAGTGTGGGCTTACGGTAAGTTGTCGTCGCCCTTTAATATATTCAGCGGCGTGAGACAAGAATGCCTGCTGTCACCGTTCCTCTTCAACTTCCCTTTTAAGGAAGTCATGGAAATCGCGTTCACAGGACACGACTTAGGTGTGGAGCTACTCCCAGGAGAACGACCTCTTGACTTAGAGTATGCTGAGGATATTGCCCTGATCTGTGACAGCTCACACACGTGGCAAGTAGCACTGGACAGATTAGCACTAGCTGTCCGTCACTTCGGGCTTTGCTTCGCACCCTCGAAATGCAAAGCTTTTCACCAAGATTGGTCTGGATTGCCTCCTACGCTGACCCTTGGTGGGGATCAGCTAGAAGTCGTTCAAAAATTCTACAACCTGGGAAGTTGTATCAGCGCCCGTGGGATTAAAGATGAAATCACGAATCGTATAGCAAAACCTTGGGGCGCTTACGCTAACATTCACCACTTATGGCGCCGGTTCAACATCGCTCTTGCACTGAAGGGTAAAGTGTATAATGCAGCGGTACGTTCTATCCTATTGTATGGTTGTGAAACCTGGCCGCTTAATGCAGCGGACCTGAAGAGGATAGTTACGTCCGACCACCGGTACCTTCGTAATTTAGCTCACATCTGATGGGAACACCGCGTGAGCAAGGAGCGTTGTCAACGCCTTGTTTATGGCACAGAAAAAGAACTGAACGGCTTAGCACAGTTATTTCACGCACCAGGCTCCGATGAATCGACCAAGTTTTAAGCACGCCAGCCCACTGACTCTTGCCACGTGTGTTGTTTGCGCGTCGAATGTGTAGATTAAAGAGAGGATGGGTGGCCAAGCGATGACTTGGTGGAGAGGAATGAAGGCCCTCACTGCTGAGCTGGCCTCAGTTGGAGCGTCTCTGCTCCCTGGTTGGGGTCCGAAAGACGATGAACACGTTTGATTAGACACACTTGCTGATATGGCTAGGAGCCGACCTCAGTGGCATTCGTGATGTGAATTTATTTGGCCCACCCCATCACTCTTAGTCCCCCATCCAACCATGATCTCATTATTTAACGTTATATACTTTTCCATAGTAATTTTTTTGATGCAGATTAGCCGGCAGGTAGTTTACCGGAACGATGCCCATCCGGTACCGGTAGCTCAGCCAGCTTGCACCAGTTGCATTTATTTTCTCCTTTTTTACTATGTATTGCGGCACAGTAGCTAAGGTGTTCCCCACCTCTAGTTAATGTGTATGGTTATGCTTATAATGATGAGCCCGAATGAAATCAAATTGTTAACTAATAAGCAACTTCATACAACAACCTCTTGTATGTAATGCAGTTGCGAACATGAGGATAAGAGCATATACATACAAAGAGAGGTAAAGGAAGTATAATCGTGAAAGTGAGAATCCTAAACCGCTTATTCTACAATAGCCCGGGGCAATAAAGAAGCAGCAGGGACCGCCCATATTAAATTAAAACACTGCCTAGCATTGAGGGACAGCATTTGCTAACAGGAAAATTTTGAATATGATAAGTTGGGTGCGATTAAGATATAAAGACTGGACACGTGTTTATGTACCTAAGTGTAGCGAACCAGTTTAAAACCATGCAGGAGCATAATTCCAATATTCGTGTAGAGGCAGAAAAGTAGCAACGGAACAGTGGTAAAAGGCGGATAAAAATGCCAAGCCTTGACAATTCCCGTGAGAGGGTTTGAGGGCATAACGTTAGTTTAGAGATGTTACACAAAAAAGAAAAACGCACAACTGGACTCACCGTATTATCCACGTTAACATACAGGGTTATCCGTCTACCCAGGTATTTGCTGACGAATATATATTGTTTGCACACAGCGTGGATGAGTTGCAGCATTTGACTGGTGGTCTGGTTTCGACCGAAGCTTGATTCGAGCGCACGGCCAACACAAGCGAATCTGTCTGTCTCTTACAATGTTCACCGCAGGTGCAATCTGTAATGGTGGCGCTAATCAGCATTGATGATGCAGTATAATAAACAACCTACCGCTTCTGCTACCTTAAGAATGTGATGTCGACCTAGCAGCAGCTACACAGTGAGCTGCGTAGCAGCGTTTCGTAGGCAGAGGCGCCATTAGAGAAGTTAGAGTACCACCTGTGGAACAACCATCAGCTTCACATTGGCACAAAGCTGATGGTCTACAAATCCATGGTGCTATCCGTTCCCCTATAAGGTAGCGAAACTCGGACGATTTACCGGCGAAATGTGCAATATCTCGGGCGGTTCCAAAAAAGTGTTTACGACGGATTCTGCGCATCGGTTGGTATGATAATTGCGGACATGGAAGTGTTGCACCGAAGCAAAATGTATGTAGTGTGTTGCGTACTATTGCTGAGACACTTAAGGTGGCTCGGTCATGGGTGGTGCATGGATTCGACGCTCATATCGAAGCAGCGTTTATATGGTTGCTGAGTGTCGGAAAGCGGCATGTGGGGAATCAAAACTTCGTTATCAGGACATGATCATGTTGGGCCTCTCACGTTCTAATCGTGATTGAAGGTCATGGGAATCGAAGGCGGTTGATCGACTTGCATGATATAATCTAATAGCGAAGGCCGTTGTCGACGTGCAAGTGAAATCCCTCGTGCATGCAGAGAAGAAGCGATAATTGCGGAAACGACAAGCGTCGATGGGTTGTACTCCATCGATAACGAGCGCATGGTTCTGTAGCACATGCGGTCGCGAGCTTGTGAGTCAGGCAGGCTAAGTGAGCCATGAGCAACGCAAGCCAGGTCCTGCAAAGAAAGTAGGCAGAACCGGCGCAGCGTTTGTAGGTAAGCGGCATTCGAGTTATTAAACTTTTACTTGCACACTGGGTCTCTTTATTTAGGTGGTAGGTTTGCTATATTGTCAAGTTAATACCACTTGAACTACATTTTACTGACTTGCACAGGTCGCTTAAGATAGCTGTAGTTAAGTTTGATAACGGCTTTATGTTTGCGGCTTTTTCTGGCGCCCTCAAATTATCACAGATTTGTTCGTAACTATTTTATTTTGCATGCTCATTTATTGAAGAGCTATGTCGGTACATATTATCTCCATACAACTACATACAACTCTCTATACAACTCCATACAACTATCTCCATACAACAGTTGGTCGTTGCTGCATGGAACGATATGCCCGGTCCTTGTAGCCATGCTAGGTTCAAAGAATAGTTCCATGAACTCAGTGGGGAGCAGACAACCGTGCATCCACCGACCTGTATGCGCTTGGTTCTTGAAAAACAGAATGAATTTCTGTGCCTGTGTAGAATGTGGACAGTCTCTGTTGATTTAACCTGGCTCCTATCTACATGCTTCGGTTTTTTCTGGGCTTTCACTAGATATGCGGTTTAGGGATGCAAGTGTAGTTGGTGGGGCACAAGCCACCCAAGGTCCCTCTGTTGGCCTAGGCGTCCTAGGACTAGACACGGTGACAGGCAAATCCGAAACCGGATACCGCCAACCATATCCGTCTTCCCCTATTTGGTAGGGTTGGTGAGTACAATGTTTGCCGACACTCAATTCATAGAATTCAGATCAAGTAACCTAAATGGTGTAAAATCATCGTCCAGTCCTTTTCTAAAAACGAGGCGGCATGGCGGGGGAATGACAAAAGTCGGAAGAGCGTTCCACTGTTGACAAACACCAAGGAAATATTTTTTCCGCGCCATCCCGCTCGACTGTATTGTGTGGCAAGTTTTGAAATGTGACCCTCCAGTTCCAGTTTGTGGCTGAGCTAGAGGAGGTAGCAATAGTCGTGACCGCAGTTTGTTAAAATCTGGAACGCCAACAAGTAGTCATCTCGTAGTCAGCTTTATCTTCTGCTGTACATTCCAAGGTCTTTCAGCTGCCAATGTAATTGCTAATAAGACAATCTCATCATATTTTGTTGTTGCCTGTCGCGCTGCGGTCTCCATGTCAAATATACTTTATTGAACTAGCTGTTCTAGACCTGGATCGCGTACTCTACATGGGGCCTTTAATTTGCATTTTGCATTTGAGGGACGATTGAGGGAACGAACAGCCGGAACGCGGTCCGGAACAGGCCAATTGTTTTTTTGCGGATATAAACGGCTTCATGGAATGCGCCCGGTCACAACGCACATTTACGCAAGCCGCAGGCATTTGCGGTCGCCGTGCATTTAATGTCCTGATTTTTCATTGGAAATCAGTACGGCAGCAATCGTTCTACGCGACAGAACAACGCAAGTCACTTCAAATTCGCTAAGGCCCTGGAAATGGCCCGGAGTAATCCGGTATTGGTGTCCGAAAGCAGTCGTAGACCAACCTCAAGTTGACGGTGAAGTAGAACAGCGAAATTCATTGTTTTTCCTATAAGTTTCCTTCCTTGTTTTCAAAATCCAACGGCTGAAATTTCGAAGATACCGTCTTTGGCATGATGAGAAGTTACGACATTCTTGCCATTGCCGATATTTGTCTTCCAACTGCAACTTCTAACTGACTGATCCTAAAACACAAACATTCAGGTTCACGCTTGATTGACTTTAACAGATCAAGACGGTAAAACAAAGAGATCAATTCTAATTAGTCAAACTGCTGTAGCGCGTACAGCATTGCTACTTAATGAATAATATCAAGGATATCACATGCGTAAGTTGTTTAATTATTGCAATTTGGATGGCTGGTGAAAACATTTTAACTCTATACCTTTATAACCATGGGATTGCTAAAACACAAGGTCGCGAGGAGCACTAAATTCGATAACTCTCTTCAGGCGTTTATAAGTATAAAATGGAAAGTAGAAGATGGGTAGGCTTGTGAAGCGCGATAAAGAGCAGCTTATCAAAGCGAGGCAGAAATTGATGGGAACTGCTAGAAAAATATCTTTTTGGAGATAGCTGTAATACACGTTTGACGAGCAAGGGTGGTGTTGCTGCCGGTTTGCTAAATAAACAAGTTCCGTTGCAGTAGTTCGAACATTTTAGCTGCAAATCCACTCATCAATGCCGAAAGTGCGCTGTTTGTTGCCCAACGTCTTAAAGGCAGCCGCTAAGTCCATTCCGAACCGTAAAATCAATATCAAAATATTTGCCTTTGTGGTGTGAGGTACGCCGGATATAGGACTATGCATCTGTCAAAACGGATATCGGAGTTCTGTCCAACAGTATTGAAGAAAGGTACGGTCCGTTTACATCAGGATTTCTATCCTAGAACCTCTGGTCGAAGGTGGACATCAACTCAAGGCTAATGCAGTTTACAGATTTTTACATCGTATAAAAACGCTACTCCACGGGGCTTTTGAAACAAAGGTTACGAGCGGCCCAAGCCATTGTCATTAGTCTAACAAAACCTGGACTATCCAAACGGGGGGCGCTTATTCAAGTGCTCCTTTTGCCTTTGGGTTTACACACTTCCAAATAGCTTCCACTCCACATCCTGACAACCACCGAGTGATGAGTGCGTCACACAATCGGTTTAAAACCACGTGCTATATCTCATAAAATACCTGTGTGTGTTTATGTCTGCCTACGTATGGTGTTTTAGCCACTGTTTGAGTGGATCGATCAATTACTTGACGTAGACAGCTCAGTTTCTGCCTCACTCTGATTCGCTAATCTGTAAAGCGCTTTAACAGCTTATCTTGATTCAACGTTCGATTTTATAATCCTAACTGCTTGCTAAAATTTATAGAAAAGGCTGCTCTTCGCCATCTTGTGTTTTAGCAAAATTTTCTCATTTACATATTTTGTACAGAAGAAAACCAGCCGTATCTAAAAGATAACTCTAACGATCAATATTCTTATTGTTGCAAGAAATTAAAAGCAGAGCTTCCCTATAATTAAAGGAGATTTTGAAAGGTTAACAGATGCTGCCCACATAATTTGGAAATGTTTGTGCACAAACGTTTATCCGCTGTTAAGCATACGTTGCCGATTTAGAAAGATGTGATCAAACTTCTAAATTTCTTTACCTTGATTTGAAAAGGTGCTTACACAAACACTAAACTCCCGTTTGTGCGATGATCTCATTGCACAATTACCCGGGCGCGTCAAGCTCTGGACCGATTCAAATACATCCTAGCACCCGGAACCTACTCATTGTTAGGCGACAGGCATATTTTGCTCTATCACTGTAAATGATTGGGTAGCATGTAGTGATATTTTATTAAAATGTTGTGCTTGTTGAGGTGGCTCACGTTAACCTTTGCTTGAGACAACAACCAAGGGTAGTAAAATGGTTTTATTGGGTTTATTTCCACAGTAATCCATGTTAATTTAACCCGGTTTTCACGAGAGTAAGAAGGAAACTAGATGTGCCACCCATTGTGGTTAGCATCTGTGTAGCACCGCACGCAGGCACGAGGCCGGAATGGGCGCAGCCGTGTAGAGTCCGTTGAGTGTCAGCAAAAGGATTTGTTATAAATTCCACAGCACAGGTTGTGTTGGAAATGCAATTAGGGAAATAAATACGCATACTCATGGAGTGTAGACCTGTGGTAAGCCTTAAGCCATATATTGTGATCATTTTTCTCCATCCGCTAGTGAAATACACGAAGCTCATTTGTGACGGACGGACGTGTATCAAGGCGGACATTTTCGCTGCAGTCGTCCGAAGTTAACACTTCCTCTGTACAATTTGGTCGGTCTCTTTCGTGCATTTATGTTATCTTCTTTACTTCACTGATGACCAATACCGGCTCGATCTCGTAAGGTGACGGTGTAAGCTAAGAATTACACGCATGCATATTACCATTGATTTCCTGGCAATACAAATTGCTTAGCACAAAAGAACCAGCTAGTGGTACCGGGTAGATTACTTGACTTTTCAAATACTATGCCTAAAATCCTCGTCTACATGTAGTAACACTTGGGTGTATGTAGACAGTTTTCTGTGCAATCCCAACGGTGTCTTCTACAAAATTGAATTGTGTGGGCACCTTTTACGCACCTGGAAATCAAACGATCAATATTACCTGCTTATTCGAACGAAGGCGTTCAAGGTTCTGGTACTACTAGCTGTCCGGGCGCTGCAGCGTGCAGCCGTAGACAAGCTGTACTGGAGTTTCAACAAAGTCGGTTTTATCGGTGTTCTTAACATCAAGGAGGATAAGCAGAAGAATTACACACAACGAATTATCGTGTTGCGCGCAGCCTACTTCCTACGAATAGAGTTGAAAGCTCTACATCGTGCCACCTGTTATGCCGTTGTCTGAACCTAGCGACCGCCTAAAAATGCTGGCGACAGCGGACAAGAAACATGACCATCTACCTGCGGTTTAAAATTGCAAACCGGCCGCGATGAAGGGAGTCCTGGCATGACCACATAACCACATCCTTCTGGGGAGGGAATTCAACTTGCGAGCAATGGAAATTCCAGCAACACACAGTGCACAATTCAAGGTTGATTTGCAAGAGGTGGTCGCATATGTACCTCTGTACATTTATGTCACCTCCCCAACGGGATTTCGAACTGTTGATTCACCCCCTGGTTTAGACCCTGTAGGTACCAACAAGAAACTAATAGTCGACACCTTGAACATATTTACCCCACTTGGCCGAAGAGATCACGCGCTGCTGCTCTTTCGGCACGTCTTTTGCTCGAAATGCATCAATGAGAATATGGTGTGAACTTATGTCGTTACACATTACGACATCCCGTCCTAGCTTGTTCAAGAAACCATGCAGTAGTTCCTCGTATAAAAGCCGCCTGATTTCGCCTGGATGCTGTAATTCACCCAATTTACTGAGCTAGTATCAACTGCGTCAAAATGTAAGGTTCTTGCTCGAAACAAATGAATTGCTTCCTGAAAAGCCGTACAATAAACTCGTGACTGTAAGCGCCTCATATAACGTTTTCTTCCCAGTAATTCGTAAGTTAAATTGTAGAGCCTAGTTCGGAAACGCACCAGAAGCATTTGGCCCTGGTTGGACTGGTGTGTGGTGCACATTCCATCGGTCCCATCAGGAGGCTCGGACGCAGGACAGCTAGAGTCAGATGCCAACTAGCCAGCAGCTTAATCCACTGAGACTTGGGGGAGTTTGGCTGGACTAGGTAAATTGCAAACTAACTGGGATATAGCACAGTCTATCTTCCATTGTCATTGACAGTGGTTAGCTTGCGAGTAGAGGACGTCCTCTTGCTAGACGCTGTATCCACAGCGTTTGAAACTAGGCGAGGAATTTTTCAATTTATACTACTTACGAATATCAGGTTTTGTTGTAATTCCGATACAGCCAGACGCGCTTACAAAATCTGTTCCAGAACCATGACCAAGGGTACTTATACAACACAACGAAACCAATGCGTCAATATGATCCGCAAAGACAAAATTTAGCACCAACGGCACCTAGAAGCGACATGTATTACAAATCCAAACTTGCAGTATACACACCTTAACAAGTACTGCACAGTGCGGCGCCGGATCCCGGTTTTACTTACAACAAATAGTTTTGAGCATACCGCACAAGATACGGCCAACGTACTTTGTCAACACTTCATCCATACTTCCTGAAGGCATCATCGCTCCATCCGATTTTGACGCAACTCCCATCGCCACCAGACTTAAAACGCATATCGTTCACGGCAGCCACTGTGACGAAAACGCTAATGGCATTGTGCTTGCACAGCACACCTGTGTAGACGACATCGGAATGAATTCGTTGAAGGCAGCGGCCATGAAATTTATTTCGCCTCTAGCTGGGTTCCTTCAACCTTGTGAAGAAGAACAGCAGGTTCCCACAATGTGGCAACTTTCACTAGTTAGAAAAGTGGAAATCTTGCGGAGCACCCGAACCACCGTCCAAACACTTTCCTTTCATTTGTGTCCAGGGTAATGGAACATATATTTGATGAAGCTTTCATGGGTTATCATATCAGCAACAAATTCCTAGTGTCACAGCAACACGGGTTCCGCCGAAAACAATCCTTCACTACAAACTTGCTGCTAGCCCCAGCTAGCTGGAGAGAGTCAGCTGATGCCAGCATGGGAGCCGGCGTTTACTGCCTGGACTTCTCGGAAGCGTTTGCTATTTTAGACCACTGACTTAAATGGCACAACATTTAAAGCCATGAATTGGATAACCCTGTGCTCGGTTGGATTAACAACTTTCTAACACGCCAGCTGAATGTGAGCGTCCGTGGCTCCCGTTCCAACCCAACTGACGTCTAGTGTGACGCGTCAAAATCAGCGGTATTGGAGCCATGTCTGTTCCTAGTGTTCATTAATGACCTTGCCAGTTTACTGCAGTCGAATATTTTACTAGTTGCAGGCGATTTAAAATTTAGCATGATAACAGGATATCGGATGATCACATGGCATTGCAGATCGATCTCCACAAGGCTTTTGCGTGGTTATCCGCTAACCGCCTTCAGTTCGACGTGACCAAGTGGGAAGTCGTCAGCATACGCTCACAACTTATCAATGGGTATCCACTTTTGTACCAAACGGTATACAATGCATTATTGTCCGTATAAGTAAAGCAATCTTTACTGTATTCATTGAAGTTTGGATAAGTAAATTTGGATTCAATGTGTAAGGTGAGTACCATGTCTTACTAACGATGGTTGCGCTTGAACTGCTCAAACGAGCAGAGCACATATATAATTTATTTCGAGTTTTGACATGAATAGTAAGGACACGAATGCTGTGAGTTTGTAACGTTTCCTTTTTTCTATACATGCGAAACGGGCTAAGTGTCAAGCGGCAAGGTAACAAATTACATTTAGTTAATTTTTAATGTTTGACAAGCAGTTGGATATAAAAGCCAGCTAAACATGGCGAGGTAACACGATGTGTACATTTGTTTACTTTTTTCCAACAATTTAAGGTGTATCTAGTTTATTTACCTTACTGAAACTGTTAGTGTTTAATGCAGGTGGAACCTGAAGTTGATTTAGTGTTTCCGTTGCATAACACGGGTTTACCGTAGACTACGTACTATATGAAATAATTCTAACATCCACTTTACTGTTCGCTACTCAAAAAAACGTTTGCTTTAATGATGGACGCTTCGATTAATTGTGGATAAGGGTTCAAGTGCAACACTGTTAACTTGTAAGCAAAATTCACTTTGTCCTAAAATATTTTCTATGAGCAAGCACCTATCTTTAATATTATCAAATTGGTTTGTTCAAACTCTCGGTAAACTTTATTAGCTATTTGCCATGTTTGACCAAATCAAGAGTGTTCCACGAACTAGCATATTATCTTCCTTTGCTCTTGTTTGTTTTTAACTCTAAAGGGGATAAGAGAGGGAAAACAAAATAAAATTGGTATCCATACTAAACAGAATATGGTCCACGGGATGGTATTGCTATCGGTACAGTACCGATTAAAGGAAAATAGTTTAACCAGCACATGTAAGAAAAATAGTCCCGGTAAGGTAGCAAGTAAAATGAAGCAGTCCATTAGATTTATCCGGGTTCAGCACGTAGGAATGGTTAACAACTAACGATGCAAGAGGAATATATTGCATACGAAGGTACCAATAATGGATTGTAGATTTTAAGACAATGTGGCGTTTGAATTTCCATAGCCTAAATGCTAGCACTAAACAGAACTGTTAACTAAAAAGTAATTACATTAGTGTCAGCATTTACTAAACAATTTTATCTTTACATTAGCACAGCATCCATCGAAATCTAGCAATAGGGGCATAAAAAATATGCTCGCATTTGAGTGGAAAACTGGAATAGCTGCGCCGTTGAACAAAAGAGTTGGAGATCCGACCAAACGGACTGTAGACATTTCCTTATTCTCGTTTTGTCAAAATATTTGGAGTCTGTAATCACCTTTGAAATTTTGAAGGTTTGCAAAGCATTTCCGAGCAATAAAACAAATTAAGGTACAGACCTTAACAATCCGCATTTGATTCATGAAAACAACTTGGAACCATTCAAACGACTTTTTATAAATGTGATCTGATATTTAATTATTTTTCAAAGCATTAGTTAGAGTCACCCACACAATTCAGATCAAAAATCCTTTGAGTACATGAGTACTAATTATACGCAAACCCATTCGTTAATTATGGGGATGCACGTGTAATCAAATTTAACTCGCGAACAATACCATTATCTGCACGTCATGTTTTAATCCCCGACTCGAGGTTGTTACAACTTCCGCTTTCCAGCCCGGCACAACGTGTACCGTTTAAACCTCATCCTGATCTTCGGTTGCCTCTGGAAATTTAGGCCACCTTCTGTTGGCGTCCTATTATCAGAGGCTGGGTACCAAAACTTTTGAAATCAGCTCAAACCAAGTGTTTGGATTTCGATAATGGTCACCTGCGCTCTTTACAGCAAGTCATCGTGTTCAACGTGGCCCACTCTGCGTGCCGATTAAAATAACCCCTGTGACCCCTGACTCTGAAGAATATTGGATAACTGAAGTACCTGCTCTGATCCATAATACCTCGTTGTACAGCAATAAGTAGCACTGCTCTGCTCGAACCATCTATTTACACCAGGCAACGGCAATGATCTTTAGGCAGCTCAAAAGCAGGGCTACCTGTCGCGTGTAGCCCATGGTGACCAGCGAATAGATATCATGCTTTTTCTCAGCATGGTAGCTGCTGTAAAGCTGCTACCTTGACGAGTTTTAAGTGTGCCTGGTTCACCCAGCCGCGTCAACAGAACGAACTCGCAACGACTCTGCACCCCAACAACGTAATCTCAACTCTGATTCAATGTACAATTTGTTAGGTGTTTAAATAATCGCTCGTCATTTCTATCAATCGCCTGAGCAACCGCAATGATGCAGGCGATGCTTTCCACCCTAGCTTTCAGGCGCCACGAAACCGACTGCCACAGGACGCCTCACAGGAAGACTTGGTTCCGTTTGGAAACGATCTACACGGTTACTACTCCGTCGACCATTTACATTCACTCTTTATGACTGCAAACATGTGACTTCGGTGAACATTCAGAAATACGTTGCAATGCTTCTTGAAATGGCGGCAAAAGTAGTTCGGGCTATTCAAACGGAACTAGAAAGGCAAATACTTTGCCGCCCACGTGTCAGCGTGAAGAGTTAAGTGTTGCTCCCTAACTTCAGCTTTATGAATCTGCGATCGCTGTAGGAACCTGTGGACGTCGCAACAAGCAAGGAGGCTTACTGCAGCTGCATAAGTAATCAAAATTCATTATGTTGCCTCCACGCGAAAACGCTTGTTTAGCTTGCAACAGCTTCCGGCGCAAAGCCGTAGGTCTTTTACTGACATCTAGATTGCTAGGAAAAGCTTATGAACTCGGTTTTTGATACCAAGTCCATATGTACTATAAGGGGAATATTGTGGTTCCGGCGGTGACCAATACTCGCTAAGCTATTTCTGGTAAAGTGACGGATCCAACGGAACAATATAGAAATCCTCGTTTTGGACCAAAACGAAGTAACCTAGTAGAGAGTTTGAAATCATACTGGAAGATTTCAGATCAGCAAACATTGGATGGGGTGACGCGAGCGGATTTCTTTTTTTGATTGTTGCCTTAGTTGAGTTTTACAATCAAATATAGGAAGGAGAAATTAAACTTATCCGTACATTTTGGCGAACGGACACGTGGTTTCTCAAATGATAGCAGTGACCTCCGTGCAGCCTTTTATTCGACGCCTTTACGCTGTATTGCCAATTAAATCTGTGTTTAATAATAAAAAATCTAAATCAAATACCAGTGTGCTTTGGTGTAGTCAGATGACGATATGAAAAGATACAACCTTTTACAGTATCGCGTGGTTACGGGCGACCCACCACCAACTCGTCATTCAGCCAGGCGTGTACCTCTTAAATTCCAGAATAAATTAAAACGCATTCTCAAAGATCCGTTAGGATGTAATATTATTCGACCGTCAAAATCATCTTGGGCATCGCCATACTCTTTTGGCAAATCCGAAACTGCTGCTTTGTGTAGATTATCGGAAGCAAACTAGATAACTAAATGGAATCATTTCGGTTACAAATACTAGATGGCACAATGGACGTTCCCCGTACCTCAAGCTTGTTTACTACATTGGACCCGGCTCCGGCTTATTGGCAGAACGAACTGCACACTGACGACAAATCTCAGTTTGTGTTCATAGCCCAGTCTAGTCTGTACGAATGACAGACTATGTCGTGTAGTTTGAAAAAAGCTTTTGCAAATTTAAGCATCATATGCACACATCTCCATCAGTGTTGTTAACGAAACGCCGTCTAGTATACCTGGACGCTGTAGTCGTGCACAGCAAACCTACAGAAGGACACAAGCAGAGTCTCATATCCGTGCAGCTACGGTTAATACTTTAGCCATCGAAGTGTTAATAGTTAACTGATGGATTGGCCTAATCAGGTCACGTGACCTGCTAAAGGCCGAATGCTTGAAATCATTAAAAGTCCAAAAATTGATGACCCAGTACGTAGTTTACTCGATATTTCCACTTGATTTCGGAGCAACGTTCGGCAGTTTGCCAAGAGCGCTAGCCCATTTGACTAACTACTGAAGCCTTATCGAACAAAAATAAACGATTGAGAGACTTCGGCTTGCACTGTGTAAACCAATGATTTTGACTTTCCTTGGCACATCTCTACAAACCGACCCTTTGTTCTATTCGCAGAACTCATGAAGACTGGGTTCGGTGCTGTACTGTCGCAAATCAAGGTTGAAGGAAGGGAACCGATTATTGCGTATGCCACTAGCAGCCTTTCTTAAACTGTGTGCAACTAATGCAAAAGTCAAAAGGAACTGCTGTCAGAGGAGTTCCTCCCCAGCAATTAAGGCACTAGCTGCTCAGTCGCAACTTCTTCGTACGCTATGAACTCGAAGTATTGCTGTGGCTTCAATACTTTTGGAATTCGGGGGGACAGATGAGTTTTCAACAGGAGTATTTGCAAGCATACGACATTGAATGCCAATAATCAGCTGGCAAAAATCACAAGTAGGTAAACGCTTTGTCCCGAAGTCCTGTCAGGTTTCATGCAATATGCCAATTGTTCATAGCTACTTGCTTAACCGCCATCACTCTCGACTCCCCGAAGACGGAAAAATGGATAAAAATATATCCGCAGCTAGGTCTCTTGTAAATAAATAACTAAATACCCATTTCATTCTCGACAGAGCGAGGCACGCCTTTTGGGCATGATAAGCATATTGCAATATGGCACATGACAGCATGATTAGCAGCACCAAGAACGGGATTAGTAAAGATGAAGTCAGTAGTGTGGGCCCATATGACCCTAAACTTGTACGAAAACTATATTCACAGAATGAGAGATGTAGTGTTAATAATCCTAACTCTAATGTGACGTATGTTGATGAGGAACTAGTCCGATGAGGTTGTGTATGCAGTGCAAGTCAGGTAAGTGAAGTATTGTGAAATGTTGCAAAATATTTAAGAATAGCGGCATGTAACTAAAAAATTTAGGCGTGTTCGTACGAGGGCATATATTAGCACAGCATTTGCAAATTTGGTATCAATCAACTTGCCATTGTGTGATTGTGGCAGTGAATTTATTGAGTGGCGAGTCACATCTGCCCCGTCTTAGCATTGTTAAACAGACAGCTGTGGCCTTATTTAGGGAAAACGCTTGCAAGACGAAAACCCACCACGTCTTGGAACACTGCCGACTAGTGATATCACATTGCCAAAATTGCATCCGACCGATTACCCTCGCGGATATCCGCAACCACGTTTTGCACATTTGTTTCCCATGGATGTGTAGTCTCCTTCGGAGTCGACCGCAAGTAGTTGGAGTTGAAGTATTTGGACGACTCAGGTGACTTGTGTTCATGTGATTTGTTTTCTGGTTTCCTATAGTATGTCAGGTTTGTAAAGTGCGGGTGATTTAATTGTTCTGTGTTTTTCCGTGTCCAGGGGAGCGTCACCGGTATGTGCTTAGTGGCGTTCTGTGCAGGTAAAGGGAGTAAAACAACGGACCGAGCTAACTGCCAAGGAAAGTGAACAGGACCAGTTAATGTATAACTATAAAATTTACAGTAACGTTGTGCTGGTTAAAAGCAATGGAACGACCGAATTCGTTATACATCATATCCGTAGTTTTTCAAGCAAACACGGGGTTCGATATCTGCTGTGTGAGAGGCAAATGCTCTCCGAAGTGGCCTAGCGTACGCATAAGTTTTCCTGTTTGGATACCGGGAGTATCATGCGTTGTAAACCGGTAAATCAGTTGAGGGAATCAGAAGAATATAGTAAGTGGTTTAATATACGCTTGACTTATAGGTTGAGCGATCGGTTGACAATGGTAGAGATTATCGTTCGAATATGTATGAGAGCCAGTGGAGTTAGTACGTTGGGACAGAGAACCATGAAAATAATAACGCGACATGTCCAATAAACGAATACTAGAAAAACAGATACTTACGTTTTTACGCACAAAGTGCAAAACTGCATTGTGAAAGATCAGTAGTTGGAGGATAGGTGGTGCCTATGAGGAGGGAAAAACCAATACTAACCAGGTAAGGGACTTAGTAGGAATATGCGATAATTGGAAACTGGATTAGAAGAGAATATTCTATGGTGTATTGGTTCATAGGGTAGCAGTTATAAGAAAAAAATGATGGTAGCATAGCACTAATGATATATTTGGGAAACTGCCTGTTACTTGAGGTCATACGCAAAAAGGTGCGGCGCTACAGTGTGGAAGAAATGTCGATTGGTGTTCTTTACGACGGAGAGAGCAAGAGCAAAAGAGATAATTGTCTACTTAGTGCGCGACAAGGGCTGGTCAGGCAGCATTACCTTGTACTTAAGTATTACGCACTGAAGTGCAGAGCTAAAGTGTGAGAAATAAGTCGTTGGAAAACCGTAAAAAGTTGGACCCTAGGAGGAGGGAAAAGCCATAGCCAAACAAGTACGAGAAATAGTAGGAGTATGCGACATGTAAACGGGATTTGAAGCGAATATCAGAGGTTGTTTTTGTACATAGGATAACAGATACAAGCAGCAACGATGTCAGCTTAGCGATAAGGATATAATTATGAAACAGCGGGCTGCTTGATGTCCTATGCACAAAGTTGCAGACCTACAGTGTGAAGGGTAATTCGGTGGAGCATCTTAGGTAGGTGGCCATTAATGGGAGACGGAAGCCAGAGTCAACCAGGCACTGAAGTAGTAGAAATATGCGATGAATTGAAGCCAGGTGTAGAGAAAATAGTCAATGGTACTGTGGTTCATAGGGTAGCTATTATAAGAAATATCGATATCATACTAGCGATAAGAATACAACTAAGAGACACAGCCTGCTACTTGAGGTCCTACGCACAAAAGAGCGGTGCTAGTTCGTATAATCTGATTCGGAGGAACATCAGAGATAGGTGGTCCATAAGTGGAGAGGATAGCCAGGGTCAAAGAGGGTAGTGAAGAATTAAAACGTGGTATGGTTATAGCTAGGCATCATAACCAGATACTTGGGCTCTTAGGCATAATAGTACGGAGCTACCGTAAGCAGGATATATCGAAGCAGCACCGTAGGTAGGTGGTACCTAGGAGAAAAGCAAAGTCAGAGACAAACATGTAGGAAAAGTGGTATGGATATACGGTAAATGGAAGCGCGATGAAACGTGAATACTCAATGTTTTGATTCATTAAATACAATTATAAGCGAAAACGATGGCAGGTTGGCGATAAGGATGTAAATGGGCAAAGTATCCCGGTACTTGCAGTCCTACGCACGAACATGCGGAGCTACATTGTGGCAGGTAAGTCGGTGAAACATCGGAGCTTGTTCGGGATAGAGAGTGACAAAGTTATCAGGAGCTGGCAGAAGTGAATGGGAAACCAACCGCCCTAGGTAACTATGCCGCGTTTACACTTGATCGACGGTATCATGCCTTCCAAAACAGTCCGACATTTTTCGAAGAATGGTTAGGCCTACCTCAGTAACACAAGGAAAGATGTGACCTTTCCACAGAGTGTTGGGTGACGTGGGAGTGAACACCATGCAGTTTATAATTCGTCGTCGGTTTGGATGTCCACTTATAAGGCGTAACAATGTTATATATTGTCAATCGTGCGCTGATTACACAAAAACCAAAATCATCGCAGTCTCTCGTCTTAACCAGCTGCAACCAATGACGGCCAGTTTTTCGAACAAACTCATGAGTATCGACAACAAATTTTAAACTTCGCGTCTTGTTAGGTGCCATCGTTATGTTATTGTAAAGTTAATCTAACTGGAAGATGTGAAGCAGTCCCGGATCAACATGTGGATGCATGAAATTTGGCAGTAGCCTTCTTCAGCAGTTATGTGGCAAAATGATGAGCACCCTCTTAGTTGCACGCATACCACAGAGCCAACTTTGAGAACACAAACATGAACCAGAAGTGTCACAGTTTCAGCATTTTAAAGGCTAGCACAATTTCTCACCAGTCTGATGGAAAAGAACAAATTGTAAGCACGTGCTATACGTTTCGATGTTATTAACAATAATTTGACTACCGAGTCTCCACGGGGATGGACCCCCTCTGTCCAGCTTCAGTCCACCCATCGACCGGTCAGACACCACAGCGCATGATGATAGGCTGCGAACTGCATCTTTCCTCGAGTATTCTGCTGTCGGCGTCACACAATATTATATTCTAATCGCATCAAAGGACATACATAGGCGGCAGTCGAGTCTGTTGTGAGCCCCCAACTTGTTACAAGCGCAAATGCAAAACTCACAGCGCCAGCAGAAGGCTTAATTGAAAAGAAAGCTCCCCTAAAGTCCAATCAAGAATATGAAAGCGCCTGCATTAAGGCAGCGATAACAACACCTGAGTCTCCGTGAAAAGTGAGAACTATTCGTCGTGGTGCAAGTTTTATCAAAGCTGACTGCGCAAACCTTACAATCAGCGCTTCTAGTTCTTTGAGTATTGTACACTACAACAGGCGGAAGCCAGCAACGTTAGTCTCGGAAATTGAGGAGTGCGCTTATTACAAGGCGGCATAATGTGACACATTGTGACTATCTGAAACACTTTCATTTTCTTGTCCGGTGCATCCTTGGCTCCTGAAACGTCGTCCTGATCGCTGGTTGCCTCGGTTATTGGGCCACTTTCCGGTCTCAGCTTGTCAGCATTCACTCGATAAGTTATATGCCAATATTAGGTCATATTAAGTGTTTACAGAGAAGACGGAGGATGTGTTTTCTCAAAATGTCGATTGTTCTCTTCATTCGCAAACACAATACGGACAGAAACATACAAAGCATGATGTACATGGTAAAAGAAGCAACATCATGAAAGTGTAACAGTCAAGACCACGACGACTGCAATGTTTGAATCTAGATTATCTGTGCATAGAGCGCAGATTGATAGGTTTTAATTAACAGCGCCTCATTACTAGTCAACCGTATCAGATTTATGTTGCATTGAAGACTTTTACAAGATTTACCTGATGACGAATTGCCATTAAATGCTTGATGATAGACGAAGCCAGGCTTAGATTAATCCCCTGATCCCTCACACTCTTTGCTAATCACTTGCCACAAACGCTTTGACCTATGTACAGCTGCTGAGCTAACTGATGGTTTGCTTTGCCCTTGAAACTGGGAAGACACATATCAAATATTTACGGGTAGTACCATGCTCTTACATGGACAATATATATTTGGTAGCGAATAAAACAAAGGAAGATCTCTCGTTAGCGCAAGGTGCTTTAAAATGCTTTATTTCGATTTTTGGTGTTAAGCTAAATCTCAATAAACAGAGGTTATGATTTCGAATATTCCACCACAGTCCTCAAGATGTTTGATAAATTATTGTTGTAAGGTTTTAATAGGTAACAATTGTAGATAACTAAAGCATATAAGCGAAGTAATGCCGCCATTGCTGGGACTGTCTGGATAACTGCATTCAGGCGCGTTATTACCTCGATGGAAATAACACCAATTCCATTCCTCATATGAACGTGTACCACGGTGGCTTTTAAAGAAGATTAGACAGAATTCATTTCGAGCATATTTGGGGCGGTTTTTAGGCATAGTATTTGAAAAGTCAAGTAATCTACCCGGTACCACTAGCTGGTTCTTTTGTGCTAAGCAATTTGTATTGCCAGGAAATCAATGGTAATATGCATGCGTGTAATTCTTAGCTTACACCGTCACCTTACGAGATCGAGCCGGTATTGGTCATCAGTGAAGTAAAGAAGATAACATAAATGCACGAAAGAGACCGACCAAATTGTACAGAGGAAGTGTTAACTTCGGACGACTGCAGCGAAAATGTCCGCCTTGATACACGTCCGTCCGTCACAAATGAGCTTCGTGTATTTCACTAGCGGATGGAGAAAAATGATCACAATATATGGCTTAAGGCTTACCACAGGTCTACACTCCATGAGTATGCGTATTTATTTCCCTAATTGCATTTCCAACACAACCTGTGCTGTGGAATTTATAACAAATCCTTTTGCTGACACTCAACGGACTCTACACGGCTGCGCCCATTCCGGCCTCGTGCCTGCGTGCGGTGCTACACAGATGCTAACCACAATGGGTGGCACATCTAGTTTCCTTCTTACTCTCGTGAAAACCGGGTTAAATTAACATGGATTACTGTGGAAATAAACCCAATAAAACCATTTTACTACCCTTGGTTGTTGTCTCAAGCAAAGGTTAACGTGAGCCACCTCAACAAGCACAACATTTTAATAAAATATCACTACATGCTACCCAATTATTTACAGTGATAGAGCAAAATATGCCTGTCGCCTCACAATGAGTAGGTTCCGGGTGCTAGGATGTATTTTGAATCGGTCCAGAGCTTGACGCGCCCGGGTAATTGTGCAATCAGATCATCGCAAAAACGGGAGTTTAGTGTTTGCGTAAGCACCTTTTCAAATCAAGGTAAAGAAATTTGGAAATTTGATCACATCTTTCTAAAAACGGCAACGTATGCTAAACAGCGGATAAACGTTTGTGCACAAACATTTCCAAATTATGTGGGCAGCATCTTATAACCTTTCAAAATCTCCTTTAATTATAGGGAAGCTCTGCTTTTAATTTCTTGCAACAATAAGAATGTTGATCGTTAGAGTTATCTTTTAGATACGGCTGGTTTTCGTCTGTACAAAATATGTAAATGAGAAAATTTTGCTAAAACACAAGGTGGCGAAGAGCAGCCTTTTCGATAAATCTCAGCAAGCATTTACAATTATAAAATCGAACGTTGAAGCAAGATAAGCTGTTAAAGCGCTTTACAGATTAGCGAATCAGAGCGAGGCAGAAACTGAGCTGTCTACGTCAATTAATTGGTCGATCCACTCAAGCAGTGGCTAAAACACCATACGTAGGCAGACATAGACACACACAGGTATTTTATGAGATATAGCACGTGGTTTTCAACCGATTGTGTGACGCACTCATCACTCGGTGGTTGTCAGGATGTGGAGTGGAAGCTATTTGGAAGTGTGTAAACCCAAAGGCAAAAGGAGCACTTGAATAAGCGCCCCCCGTTTGGATAGTCCAGGTTTTGTTAGACTAATGACAATGGCTTGGGCCGCTCGTAACCTTTGTTTCAAAAGCCCCGTGGAGTAGCGTTTTTATACGATGTAAAAATCTGTAAACTGCATTAGCCTTGAGTTGATGTCCACCTTCGACCAGAGGTTCTAGGATAGAAATCCTGATGCAACGCACTGTACCTTTCGGTAATACTTTTGGACAGAAATCCGATATCCGTTTTGACAGACACCTAGTCGTATATCCATCCTACCTCACACCACAGGGGCAAATATTTTGATATCGATACTAATGTTTAGACTGGACTCAGCGGCTGTCTTTAAGACGTTGGGCAACAAACAGCGCAACTTCGGCAATGAAGATTGGATTTGTAGCTAAAACTTTCGTACTACTGCAAAGGAACATGTTTGTTCAGCAAGCCGGCGACAACACCACCCATGCTCGTCAAGCGTTTATTAAAACTTTCTGCAAAAAGAAAAATTTTGCAGTTCCTATCCATTTCTGCTTCGCTTTGATGAGCTACTCTTTATCGCGCTTTACAAGCCTACCCTTCTTTTACTTTCCATTGCATACTTTTTAACGCTCAAAGAGACTTATCGAACTTAGTGCTCCTCACAACCTTGTGTTTTAGCAATTCCAAGGGTGTAAATGTATAGTGTTAAAATATTGTTTCCTACCCATCCAAATTGCAAGAATTAAACAACTTACGCAAGTGATATCCTCGCTATTATTCATTAATTAGCAATCCTGTAGCACTACAGCAGTTTGACTAAATAGAACTGATATCTTTGCTTTACCATCTTGATCTGTTAAAGTCAATCAAGCATGAAAATGAATGTTTGTGTTTTAGGATCAGTCAGTTAGAAGTTGCAGATGGAAGACAAATATCGGCAATGGCAAGAATGTCGTAACTTCTCATCATGCCAAATCGGTACCTTAAAATTTTAGCAGTTCGTTTTTAAATACAAGGATGGAAAACTAATAGTAAAATTAATGAATTTCGCTGTTCTACATCACCGTCAGTCTGAGGTTGGTCAACGATTGCTTTCGGATACCAGCACCGGATTACTCCAATCCATTTCGAGGGCCTTAACAAATTAGAAGTGACTTGCTTTGGTCTGCTGAGTAGAACATTAGCTACCGGTCTGATTTCGAATGAAGAATCGGGACAGTAATTGCACGGCGACCGCAAATGCCTGTGGCTTGCGTAAATGTGCGTTGTGACCGGGCCACCTTTTGCGCCATTTCGCAATGTGCCCTCCAAGCTACGTGTTCTTTAATTCAAGATCTTGGATCTCTATCGATACTGACGGCGTGTCTAACATTGCAGTTATAAAGGAATTGGAAAACGCTACGCGATTTGGATAAAAATCTCAGTTTCGTTCAGTGTCATCAACAACACATTGTGACTTCATTCGATGCCAGGAGACTCGACGTCATGAAAATAGTTCTCTGTGGTCTAGAACAGACCACTTTTAGTCCCAAGTGTATCTATTCGGCATCTAATGTTAGCTGCTGTCATATTTACTTTTCCGTATAAATGGTACCACGCATGTGTTAATCATCAATTTTAACGTTTGCAACTACTTTAATAGTATACGACTCTAGTTCACTGACCAGATAATCGCTGGAACCTATTCGTCTATCCCCAGTGGATACGGCCTTCACGGACGTTCATTTGTAACGCCTTGACATGAAGATAGCATATTGTGTAAACTGGCTAGTCTACGTTACTTTTGGGTACAGATATTTTTTACCTTGTAGGTGCGTTGTTCGGCGGATGCGAACATCTAAATGGGCAAAGTAGATCGGCTGCTCAACTGAGTAAGCGACCGTCAAGGTGAGTACGCTGTCCATGGGTACTGCCCCTGTTTGATGGCTACTGCAAATTTCTGCAATGAAATTACACATTCTACTACAAAATGCGAGGAATCTCGTAATAACTCAACGGGACTCGGTGAAGAACAGCCACAACGTTATGCTAATTCACATGTGTATCTCACCGCATGGGGCAGCCTGACTCTGGTAGACTAGGAGCAGACGGTTAGGTAAAAAATTAATTTCTCGGGAAGGCTCCTTTTATCGACGCATTCGATAAGCTTCAATAAATATTCAGTTGTTAAACGATAACTTTGGACAACGCCACTGCAATTGTGTTGTGAACAGTTAGCCCACGTTATGTTTGCTTCTAACAAAGAGTTTGATTTTACAATATTATAGGTTATAGTTCTTGCGTCCTAAATTTTTTCAAAGTGCACACTAACATTTCTTACTCGTACAGAGTTAGGAAACCAGATTTCCATGACTAATAGATTCTGTTTATGGTTGCGGTACTTCGTTGCTTGAGAAGCATAATTTATTCAGTAGCGCACGGAATCAATCCATATGCATTTTACGAGTTCTTGGTTACTTGTCAGTTTTTAGCATTCTTACAAATTTTCCTATGTATTTACGCAGTTACTTTCAGCACTGAGGACTCATCTTCCAACAAATATAACTGTCAGAATTGCGACCTAGATAATCTGCATTCATTTACCCTCCCAGGCCTTCGTGTATCAGAAAGAGGTCTTCACGAACACAAGTTGAGCGAATAAACAAGTGTCACTTTCGTCCATGACTATAACAGACACCTCATGAACTGCCATTGAGCAGCATATGACTTCAAAGCAAGAAATTAGAACTCTTCAGTGCAAGCCTTATCGTACGGCGCTTGAATCAAACCAGTTAAAAACAAGAAAAATAATATGTAGCAAGCATTATCGGCTTTATTCCAGGGCAGCATATAATGAGTAGAGTTGTGGGCTGTCCACCGAAATTTGCAAAACCGTCCAAGAGTAGGTTGCAAATGTATGCAGGATCAAGAACTTTTGACTGGATGTTTCCTGTTGTAGTAATTCTTCTTCACCTTTCGAGATTCCTTTATACATTTCAAAAGGCAAGAGTAATATTTAACCAAGGCATCTTCGCAAGCAGCTCTGTTTATTTGGCTTTCGCATGCATTCCTTGCAACATTACCGATATCTTTGCAAGCGTCATCACAATGCGACCATCTGTTTCTACGTGCATGTGTCCATTGCGGAGAAACCAACAGCATCATCTAGGTTGAAGCAAAATTTTAATAGTTTTGACTAAAACACATAGGCTAGAAAAACAAGGCAGTAAACTGTTCAGCATTGGTAATGAGAATTCACATGGCCTTCCAACAAAGATTAACAAATAAACTAAGCGCATTACCAGATTAACGAAAATTAAGGAAAATTATCATATCAGTGTGTGTTGTTCTGAACCAGAGCGATGTGTCTGCAGGTTATCATCTCAGTTGCTGTGCGAATGTATCTGGGCGTGTTTAGCGAGAACGATCAGTTTCGCATCCATTAAACACTATAAACACAACAAAATATCGGAGTTAACTCTTAAAACACCATGCGATATTACCGTTCCAATACTTGTCGGTGCGGATTATTTTAGAGAACGTGCTGAGGAATCTTACATAATAATTAATTATGAAAATGTGTCCGAACTCACAAGCGGGTCTTTCCTCGCCGTATAGTTTATTGATGTGGCTTGAGGGAAATATTCAATAAATGCACCAGGCTCCTGGCGAGCGCATCTGAATCCAAACTCCACAAAATCTAAAAGATGGTCGCTCCTAATAGGCAGGACTCGAAATGATCCGCATTGAGACACTAAGCAACGCACGCCCACTTAGCCGTTACGGGCGAGTGTATTGGGACGCCTATACAACACAAAGTAGCCACTGTTTTTTAAACTATTACCAGAGGATATTGCACAGAAAAACCTGACCATGTGGACCAATGCTACGCTAGCCCATTGCTGCTACAAGGACACATAAATAAACTGTGTCGCGTTAAGCGCGGATTCAGGCTTTGCACATGGCGTGTGGATTGGTACAAACGGCACAAGAGTCCGCGAACTTAGGCAACAATTTGGCCGTAACTTCCAAATGTGTGTAATGCACGCAATTCATGTCACTTTCAGGCTTTCACCACATACGTTTCACAAGCACAGTCGTATTAACGCAACTGTTGCGCTCACGGAGTACCTGGTGTGTTACAACTTTCGTAGCAGCATGTGTTCCGCAAAATTCTCCTATTCACTACGGTCGGTTTGGTAGCTGGTACATGCTGCATTTAACCTGCAGATAAGGTTGGAGGAGGAAATACAACGTTCCTTGACTTCTCAAGGCATTCGACCGCCTAGTGCAACGCGGTCCAATACACATACTCTAGAATAATAGTTTCAGCGACCCCGTTCTTTAATGGATGGGCAGAGTTATTGTATGGCATTACCCGAAATTGAGCGCTTGCAGCAACGTGTCGAAACCAATGGAAGTTCATTGTGGCATACTTAGGGCTCAGCGATCAGGCCACGTCTTTTCCTGGTGTACATAATTCATTTTGCAACTGTGCAGTTATTCAACTGTCTCAGGTTCGCAGGTTATCCAAGTTTTGGTGCTCTACAGCTTCAATGCAGGATCATACCGCTCTACAGGACGTCCCAAACAAGGCGTACACGAAGTCCACCGAGAAAATCTGTAGTGTCACACCTACAGTTGCAGTATTCTGAGGATAAACAATCACAGTACTCTCAACTGCCGCTTGGGACCAACAATATTACAGCTTGTTTCTCATGGTGTTGACTTGAGCTTGTCTATGCTAGAAGAACTTTGGTGTTTGTCGCAGACTAAATGAGATCAAAGAAAATGAAAAGCGCTGTGGGCTTCTTCGTAGAGATTTCGGGAAGCATGGCGCATCAATCTTTCCGAAAGTGTTTCGCGCTTACATGTGGCCACAAGCAGAATAGGCTATTCATGCGCGGCAACCCTGGCAGAAAAACGCTCCATCTCTTTTGATATCACAACACAAGTCGAAGAAGGACGTTAGGAATTTGTCCCTCATTCCCTACCCAATTCAGCCTGAAAACCCTTAAAATGTGGAGCGGACGTTATCGGCGTCTAAGTGGCGATCGCACAATGGTGAATCAGATCCTGAGAAACCCAACCGCACATGCCATACTCTTGTGATACTCAGTCAAAGCACATCTCTGTGGGGTCAACAATTCAATCTGGTCAGCAGTGCAGCCGACTAGGATGTCGAAGCAAATTTTTCTCCCTTCCAGTCGCACAGCCATGTAAAGCCCTCCTGGTGCATGCAATTATTGCTCATAAATGATTCATTATCTTAAAAAGCCTCTACAATACTCTGACACACGTACACTACACTATGTAGCCTGTGACCATAATAGGATGATTTTAGCGCACTATAAACACCGGACGGCATCATAAGCTCCCTCAAACGAGGCAGGAATACGATCATTTTGCTACTACAGACACTTGGTAAATCATGTATCTCACAAGCACTTGCTGTGCGGGATTTTTAAATTCGCTAATTTCACTTAAACCGTTTTACAGAATATGCCAAGCATTTTATATTATTAAGATTCTAGAACGTTTCTCCTTCGCTTCGGATGAGTTAAATTATGTAAAAGTATAGTTAACAAGCAGTTAAAGCAAAACTTAACTAATGAAAACTGTTTCCGTGTTCATCGCTTAAAATGCAATCCTTAAACCATCGCAATCAAATGCTATATTGCATCTGCTTTATTTAAATCAATGACACCATATTCCTTCCAAATAAATGCCAATTATTGAATGACTGGTGTTCCACTATAATATAACACCTAATACATTATGAATTTTTGGCAAATTATCTTTTTATATTTTACCGAAAAAACAGAAAAGCAATATTTATCATAACCGTAAAATATGGATCAAATATTCATACCAAGATAACGTAAGTGGAAACCATTTCTGATTGTGAATACTGCGTTTCAACCTTCTGTGTGTAACCGACTTCTGCATTGCTCTATTTATGCATTCACGCTTACCACATTCTGCCACGCTGACCAATGAATGCTTGTCATTGAGTTGGCGTTGGTTTCTTTTTGCTCCTGACTAAGTTGATTGGTCGCATCCTTTTTTTGCATTGTGTGCATAGCAGAGAAATAAAAAATACACAAAAGACAGAATTGAGAGATTATCTTCCATCATTCATGACAGACCAATTTGAATGGTGCTTTTGTTGTTTGAGAATGTTTTGCTTACTTGCTAGAATAGACTTACACGCGATTCGTTTAAACGAATTCAAAAAATTACCAACGGTGTGAAGTGCGGGAAAAACAAAACTAATTCCTGTACATTCTACAATCTTTCAAATTCCTACAGCAACCTGGGCACGAATACGCTGCTATTATATGTAGTGCTGTGAGCAATAGCAGCATAAGCTTTAATAACACAAAAGCAAGCAAAATATTGCAAGTAAGTATTCATTGTTACGTTGGTTAAACCTCATGGTAAAATCGTGAGTGTATAATTTATCTTTGATTTTGATAGCCACAACTTCACACATACCGTGGCCAGCTATGTGCCGAGTTAAGTCTGAATTAAATGAGCATCAGTAAATTTTGCTGCTATGCGGGCGAAACCTTTTGCTGGAATTCTATGTCTTATTAGGCACCCTGAGAACGGTATAAAAACATTTTTACTACAGTTTCGAATTATAATATACTTGCGTGTGTATTTCTCTAAATTCAACTAAACGGTTCCAAAATCAGTATAGATAGCATTTAAACGCACTTGTAATAGTTCTTACGTTTTCTATTTCTTCTGTTTCTCTTTTTTCTTATTTCATAAATGATATTCTTCCTTCTGGAAGCAGTTTATATCTTTATTTTTAGATTGGTATAGGTATGCCAAAAATTACGGTATAATAAAGGCATGTTGCGTATGTTTTGTAATGCTTTACTGTGTTTAAATTCCCTGGTATTGGTGGCAAGCGCTTCAGCTAAGGCGCTTAATTCACCAGGCAAACAATCTGACACCTGTGTATCTCAAACCAGCACCTTGACGCTTTCTAGTCTGTGGTTAAGACTTTTGAAATGCGGGAAAGCGTCGATCGTGGTAAATAAGTTAGTAGATGTGATATAGCGCCGCTTACTGACTTGTAGGTTTCTACGGTGAATAGGACAGGATAGCCGATTCACAAAGCTAATATGTTGCCAAACATAAGCAGCCAATTTAACTAGGCAGTATAAGCAGTGTGATCCTTTTGTTGTTGCGCTTACTCTGTCCTCTGCAACTTTGTAACGTGCAAGTCGATGATTAACATGCGGAGCTTTATCACGTCTAATAATTCATTCAGTACGATCATTGCTATACCCGTAGCTTAGAGGTCGTAAACACAAAATGGCAACAGTAGAGGTGCGGGTACGAACCCTACAAGGTTCAGTGAATTACGCAATGCTGACAATACCCGGAGGATCAAACGGCTGTGCAGTGTTTTTTCGGGCCTATCACGGTTGTGTGATTGTGTCCAGATGTGACGAATTGGAGGAAGGCTATACATTAAAAGTCAGTAGCTGACTGCTTAATGCACACAAATTATTTTCTAAGCTTTACTATCTCTAAAGTTAAAAAGTACATCAATTTTCTTTATTATAATATCAAATAGGTAGCAATAAAATGCAAATAACGGATTTGTGAATAATTGTTGACCGTTTGTCTTGGCATCGCCGTTATTACTTTGGAGGATGAGCTAGATGTTACTCTGAACCTGATAATTACTAGTCCGCAAAGATAAATTAAGCCATTGTAGATGTTTTTCTTGCATGCTTATGATTGGTCCCCCTTGTACATGTTTGATCCCAGTGGTCTATTTATTTGCTCGCTACGTGGTTACAAGTTATTCAGTGTTTTGCCATCCTGATGGAAGACTTCGAGTCCACCGCTTGAGGTACTATACATTTGTATTATAATAGTTGGTAGAGGCACTATACTTATAAAGTAAGAAGTTATGATATGGTAGATCTTATCATGCAATCTTGCCAAAGTGTGGTAGACATCAGTGTATAGGAAAAAGCATTTCTATAGGAAGAACAGACCAAGTGTTGAATATGTGTCTAGCTCATTCTTTGGATATGATGTTTTGGAGTTAATTCCGATCGAGATTGCTACTGAAAAACAATTGCAACATTTTCTGGTCACCACCAGGTAGGCAATTTAGTAGAGCGAGGTTTGAGTCGACGAATCCCAATGTGAGTATTAAGCCTAGTATGTAGACAGGAGATCCTATGTTTCGCTGAGGCTGATGGTGGCTAGATCCTGATCGATAGTCTAACCACTGCTGCTGACGTTGCGCCATGAGTTCATGTCCAGGGCGCCTCCTTGTGGCGACCACTGGGTTGGAGCGGGGTTACCCTTTTCTGCCTGCTAATATTCAGAACACCAATGCGCATGAGTCATTGAACTGATCACGTGCTAGACATGCTGCATTTTGGATGCTCATATACTAAAATGCTTTGACTGCGGACCCGATTTGATCTCCTTTCGGGTTTGGGCAACATGCCGGTATCCCTCTTCTCGTCTTCGGTTGTAAAAAAGTGGTCGGTGTCCCTCTTCCTGTAAAACCTAGCCGTGGGAGACAACAGGTCTATGGGTTATAAGCTGATTGCTCGATTGGCGTAGAGCACGAGTGCTATGCATTTTCTCTGACGATGGGAAGGCACCTCCGGTTGTTCAAATGTTTGCTACTGCCTGCCTTAAGCTAAGCTTCCCCTTGTCAAATTGGTGCAAACCAGCCAAAACCCAACTACTTCCGACCCTGGTAGCAGGTGCACCCTACTGTGGTCGCCAAACAGATATAAACCGTTCCAATACCTCAAAGGCTGCGGTATCAGCCGTCAAGCAGATCACAATCTGTCTCTGACGTCACATTCCCGAACTGGATCTGCTCCCCACTACATTGTGCAAAAGACTATTGAGCCAAAGGCTCCGGGTGGAGGCCGTCAAGCAAATCTTCAAAAACCCACTGCCTTGAGGGTCAGGCTATCCCGCCAAAGGCTCCAGGTGGGGTTCCTCAATCAAACCTTTGAAACACAACCGTCACCTCGCATGTGTATTTCCGCCAACGCCATCCTATGCCTACTCGAAAGACACTCAGCTTCCGTTGCAGGTGCGTGCGCACACTACTAGACCGGAAATCCAGCGCGCGCCCGGAGCGCCGCACTGCACTAGTTACGATGTAACTGGCTCGCTATCACTTCGTTATTGCGGCCCTCAGAGAAACCGAACGCGCTGATCAAAGTACGTCGCAAGATAGGACTAATCAGATTGCCAATGGTGGCTACTGTTCTCTCTCACCTACCGCTGTAATGTATCGTTTGTCTTACTGTCGTCAACTCTTCTTGGCAGCAGTTAGTCGTTGGTTGCTCCATGCATCTCCGTGCAAATCTGTAGCTTCCTTGAAGTCACTGCTTATTTTCAAACCTTATTCTTTTGGATCTTTTCCAACACCACCCAGCTGGTTCGGCGACTTATTCTGGAACAATGTAAGTGTCCTCTATTGACTAAGTCTTAATCGAATAGCTCTACCCGCCCACTGATATCTCTATGCTAGCGCCATTTTCTTTGATCATCAGCAGTTAGTCGCCATTGGATCCAATTAACTCTGCGGATATCCGGAGCTAGTTAAGAGTCGCTCCTTCTCTACAACGTTTGTGCCGGAGGAATATTTGCATCACAAATCAGCTGGTTTTGTGACCTATTCTGTGCCACCGTAGGATACACTAGCAACTGAAGGCTTACTACGAATGCCATGGCTGGCCACTGACTTCTCTCTCAACGCCCTTATCTGCCGTTTGCCTTACTTCCGTCAACTCGTCTTGGCATCATTTATTCTTTGTTGGCCCCATGCATTTCTGTATAAACAAGTAGCTTTGAAGGAGCTACCCCTTTACCCTCCAACCTTCTTTTCCCTCGACTGTCTGTCTATCAGATATTCACTCGCATGTTGAGTTATTCATAGACACTGCAGGTATCCACTAGGGGCCAAACGTCTTAATCATATGACTTCACCAGCCACTAATACTAAATTCCCTAGTGAAAGTATCGCGGTTTAGCAGTCGCCAGTTGCCATAGGCTCCGATTAAATCTAAAGGTATATGGAGCTTGGTGTTCTCCATCACTTATCTACAAAGTTTATTCCTTTGGACCATTTGCATCACAGCTCAGCTGGTTTGTTGACCTATTCTGTGCCACAGAAGGATCCACTGGTAACGAAAGGCTCAATCCGGATGTCATGGCTGGCTACTGTTCTCTCTCTCTCCTATCACCGTTATCTATCGCTTGCCTTACTGTCGTCCACTTTCCTTGGTAGAATTTATTCGTTGTTTGCTCCATTCATCTCTGTGCAAATTTGTAGATTTGAAGCCGCTAAGCCTTTACCCTCCAACTTTCTTTTCCCTCGAGTGTCTCTCTATCAGATCTTCGCTCGTTTGAAGAGTTATTCATTGATTTTCATTGCTTTTTTCCTTTGGACTGTTTGCACTACAGCTCAGCTAGTTTGCTGACCTATTCTGTGACACCGTAGGATCCACTAGTAACGAAAAGCTTAATACGATTGCCATTGCTGGTCACATATATCTTTCTCCTACAGCCGTTATCTGCCGTTTGTCTTATTGTTGTCCACTTTCCTTGGCAGCAGTTAGCCTGCGTTTGCTCCATGCATCACTGTGCGGATCTGTACCTTGCTTGGAGCCACCACGTATTTCCACATTGACCACTGAAACCCAATCCATTAGCGCCATTTCTCGACTGTCTTAAGTTTGACACTTAGTCCTCTGTATATATCCATTTAATCTTAGCCGACTTTCTTTATGCCAGCTCCATATCCTCATTTATCTTAGTACATAATAGTTACTATGTGGTCTTAGATAATACACATCCCGTTCAGTCTATTTAAATATTGTCATCACTGTTTATTCAATGTTTATTCTGGCTTCCGACTGCAACCCATCGAGATTACCTACCCACTTTCTGGGCTCCGGTCGAATTCTAAAGCCGGAAGCTAATACCACGTGGATTTCTTCCCGGGATCCAGCTCTTCATCCTCATGAATGTAATTTGTCCATTAAGCCAAGCCTTCTGTTGCATAAACAAAATATATTTGCAGCGTAATATCGTTTACACATTATACGCCAGTTGTCTCAAGTAAATGTCTTCAGTAGAATGTTTTCAACGCTTGGTATCATGACTAACTTTTTTGCTTTTTTCGGCCAGTTCCTTACATTCCCTTTTATCTGAGGTCTTAAATGTCTTCGAGACGCGGGATCAAACCGAGAAACTGCCTCCGTCTGAGACGGGACGAAATAACCAACTAAGAATTGCCTGGAACATGGCATCACTTCAAAACCAACCATCTGCACCCAACACCTCAACCACCGATGTTCAGTGAGGGTAGCTGGACACGAATTATTCGCACCCCGGCAAATATACATAAGCAGAGAACCGAGACCTTATACAATGAAAATATACTTACCTTCAAACTCTAACTTCCTCCTTGACTGACCTCAACGGCCAAGTTCGACTTTGACGGTCCCATTTGTCTAGCCAACAGAGGAGCCACTCGACTGCGAATAAGTGCATGAACTACTGCACCATAAAAACCTTTACCAGCTGTACATGACCGTTCATAGCAAACAAAGAAAGTGTTCCAGGGCGTGGTGGATTTTCGGCAGGAAAGTGTTCTACCTTTAAAAAGCCACAAAATTCCGTTTATCAACACTGTGACGTGGCAGACGTGACTCGCTACGAAATAAACTCTCTGCCCGCCGTTACGCATTATAATACCGACAAGCCAATATTCAGAATATTATTTTTTACGTACAACAACCATATTCTCAGCATTTATCTACTGTCCGCACTCCACGTACCGTGCTTTTTTTGTTTACTCTACTTGCACTTGAAACAATATTATTGACACTCCGCTGTTGAATTTGCACCTCATGTGTACTTCGACTGTTTCTGCAAATTTTACAACTTTTGGTCACAGACAATTACGTGCATTGTAACGTATATGTTGCGCTACGTAATTTCTTTTTAAAATTTGATCATACCTGAGGTGATATGGGTCGGTGAATTCAGCAATAAAATATTTATTTATTTCTCTATGAATTATTTGCTGGCTTCACAATCTACTGTGTTTGCAACGCCGCCTCAGCACCACGCGATCATGGAGTCGGATTGGTAAAGTCCAAATGCCTTCATGGCTAGCTGGTGGGTGTAACAACAGGCATCAGCGCGCGACTGATAACTGTTCGCTTACGACTCGGAAGAGGTAATTTTGCCACTTTTGTAAGTAGGTGCGGTCCAACCATTTGTTATTATGATGACACGCGTGATCAATGCTACAATCAGCTATCATCCGAGATACGGTCTGTGCCGAGGAGCGACCGACTTTCTCTGCTGGTTGAATTCAAGGCGCGCATGAGGCGTGATGCATCGGTGTAAACAGATGTTATCTGCCTGGATGGCATTGCATTACCAAATGCGAACGGTGACAGGCTATTTTCACCGTGTGCCACTAACGGCCTGACGAGCACGAACACTCTGTTTGCAATAAGTACGAGTTATACAGCAACCTGGACGCATCCAAGATGTAATCACGCCTACCTACCCGATTATGTCAATGTACGATATCGTGATATGCGTGCAGTGAAGCTGAATGCGGGACTCAGCGCATATTAGTGCGGACCAAACTGTACATATATTTTCGTAAATATAAGTATTGCATTCCCGCCGAAATAAGCGTTTATTAAACATTATCTCCCTTGGTACTGTGAAGAAACGTATTGAGCTGGAGAAGGCGCTGACTGTACGCCTGTGTGATGTAGACTGCATAGCCACAGAGGGCGACCTGTGGCAGCACATTCGCGACCAGGTGACAGTTGCTGCCGAGGAGGCTATCGGGCGTGCAAACTGTAAGCGGCCTGATTGGTTTGATGAGAACACTTCGACTAGCGTCGCATTTGTTTGCGAGAAGAAGGCCGCACTTGCTGCACATGTGGCAGACCCAGTGACTTGGGGATGAGTAGTCAGTTTCGCAAACTACGACAGCGACTGACCCGAAAGCTCCGTCGCATTAAATAGGCATGATGGACGGTGAAGACGAAGCAGATGCGATGCTACTCTAAACGCCGCCAACACAACGAATCCTTTGACGTATCGAAGGCGGTATGTGGACTGAGATTGGAACAGCTCAGGACGCTGGTCGATGGTAGTTCTTGCGCTACCTGCACACAGACTGCAGACATAATGCAGATCTCGCGACGACACTTTGGCAGACTCTTGAGCAACCGTTCCGAGATTGACTGATCTACATTGAACGGCCTCATGCAGCACGATGTAAAGGCATATCTGGCGCACACGACGACACTGGATGGCACGCAGACAGCACATTCTCAGCTGCGAAACGGCAACTGTGAAGGTGCCGACGGGATCCTGCCTGAAGTATTGAAAAACGGCAAACTTGCGTTGGTGACTGCGCTGCATCACTTGGTGCAAGCGTAAGGATTGAGTAGGAGTTGTCTCCTGAGCTGTATGATGCCCATGTGCTACCAATGTACAAGGTCCAAGGTAGTAAGCAACGTTGCACAAATTATCGTGGCATCAACTTGCAGAGATGTGTGGGCAAGGTGATTGCCCGAATCCTGCTCAACAGTCTTGTCTGTCAGGTTGTGGAACCTAAAGTGGCGGAAGAGCAGTGTTGGTTCCGTTCGGGTCGCAGCACTATATATATGGCGTTTGCGGCTCGTCAGTTGCAGGAGAAATGCGTAAAACTGCAACCAGCCTTTGTACTTGCTATTAGTTGATTTCACCAAGAGAAATTTGATACGTTAGCCGCGTGGAATTGTAGCTGATGATGGACAAGTTTGTTTGCCCGCGTAATTTTATAAGTTTAATTGAATAGCTGCAGAGTGGTAAGCTGGTGAGAATGTAGACTGAGTGAAAAATCGACGAATGAATTTTGCGTTTGACTCTGGTGTGAAGCAAGGCTGTGTCTTATCTCCTCACCGTTTAATATATATCTTCTTGCAATGGTGCCTTGTGTTTTGATGCCGATCGTGCTTACCGTGCCCGTGTGGAGCACCGTATTGTTGGAGGGTTGCTTAACATCCGTCGTTTCGGTGCGAGAACTCTAGTTGTAAGACAACTATTCACCTGTTTGCCAGTTTGCTGACAAATGTGGTTCGTTCGCACACAAAGCGACTGAGTTGCGGCAATTGACTGGTGCTCTAGCTTCGACAGCGTTCGAGTACGGGCCTCACCATCAACACAAGCAAATTTTCTGTCCATTTCAGCATCTACCGGAAGGTGGGTAATCAACTCATCCGCGCTGTGTGCAAACATCCCACAGTAGTCAGCAAACAGCAACATGTTGATAGTTGTCCCACGAACTAGAGTTCTCGCACCGAAACGTTGGATGTTCAGCAACACGCTAACAATGCGGTGCTTTACACGGACACGGTAAACACAATCGGCATCAAACCACAAGGCACCATCGTAGCAGGAGATAAGACAGCCTTGCTTCATACCTGAGCCAAACGCAACGTCATCCGAAGTTTTTCCAATCAGCTGCATCCTCTCCCGCATACCACTGTGCAGACATTCCATTAAACTTTCAAACTTATGCGGGCTACCAAACTTGTCTAACAACAGCCACAATTCCTTGCGGCTCACCATATCAAATGCGTCCGTAAAATCAACAAACAGCGAGTAAAACGGCTGGTGTCATCCTGTGCACTTCTCCTGCAACTGACGAGCCGCAAACGTTATGTATATAGTGCTGCGACCCGAACGGAACACGCACTGCTCTTCCGCCACGTTAGGTTCCACAACCCGACTGACGAGGCAGTTAAGCAGGATTAGGAAAACCACCCTGTCCACACAGTTCAGCAATTTGATGCCACGACAATTCGTTCAACATTGCTTGTTCCCTTGCCTCTTGCATAGTGGTAGCAAAAGGGCATCCTTCAGCTCAAAATGCGCCTCCTCATCAATTCATACGCTTTGTACCAAGTGATGCAGCGCAGTCAACAACGCTGGTCCACCTTGTTTACATACGTCAGTAGGGATCCAGTCGGCACCGACACACTTACCGGTTCGCAGCTGAGAATTTGCAGTCTGTGTCTCATCCAGTGTCGTCGTGTCCTCCAGACTCGCCTTCACGTCGTGCTGCTTCAGGCCGTTCAATATAGTTTAGTCCATCTCTGAACGATTGTTCAAGACAGAGCCAAAGTGTTTTCGCAAAATCTGCATTATGTCTGCTGTCTGTGTGGTTTTAGCGCCTGAACTACCATCGATCAGCCTACTCAGCTGCTCCCATCTCGGTCCATACAGCGCCTTAGAGGTCAAAGAATTCCGTGTTGGCGACGTTCGGCGCAGCATCCTAGCTGCTTTACCTGGTCCATCTACTATACATTTTAATTGCGACCGAGCTTTCGGGTCAGTCACTGTCGTAGTTTGCGATACTGACTACTCTTCCCAAGTCACTGGGGTATGCGATATGTGCAACAAACGCGGCCTTCTTCCCGCACACCAGTGTGACAATAGTCGAATTGTTGTCATCAAGCCAATGAAGCCGCTTACAGTTTGAGAGGCCGATCGTCCCCTCGGCAGCAGCTGCCACCTGGTCGCAAAGGTGTTGCCACATGTCGCCCCCTGTGGCAATGCAGTCCACAGCACACCGGGTGCAGCCATCGCCTTCACCAGCTCAATACGTTTCGCCACAGTACCGAGAAAGATAATGTTAAAGTTACGCCCATTCACGACGGGAGTGCAATACTTAGATTTACGAAACTATATGTACAGTTTGGTCCGCACTAATTTGAGATCAGTGCCACACTCAGCTCCACGCAGTACACGTGTCACAAGCACTTCACTCATATCACGCTGAGGTACAATGACATAGTCGAGCAGGTGAGCGTGACCACTCCGTGGGTGTGTCCAAGTTGCTATATCACTCGCACTCGGTGCAAACAGAGTGTTCGTGCTCGCCAGGCTGTGAGTGGCACACAGTGAGAGCAGCCTGTCACTGTTTGTATTCGCTGAACTAATGCCATGCGGACCGATAACATCTGTCCACACCGATGCATCAGGCCTAAGGCGTGCATTGTAATCACCCAGCAGAAATAGTCGGTCGCTTCTCGGCACAGAACGTATCACGGAGGATAGCTGGGTGTAGAATTGACCATGCGTGTCATCAAGATAACACATAGTTGGACTGTACGTACTTATAAAAGTGGCCAACGTACCTTTTCCGCGTCGTAGGCAAACAGTCATCAGTCGCGCGCTGATGCCTGTTGGTTCACCCACCAGCTGGCCATGGGGGCGATTGGATATTGCAAAGCCGACTCCATGACCACGTGGTGCTGAGGCGGCGTTGCCTACACAGTAGAATGTGAAGCCAGCACCTGTTTCATAAATAAATAAATAAATAAATATTTTATTCTCAAATTAATCGAGCCATACCACCTCAGGTATGAGCAAAATTTACAAGCAATTGTTTCGCGCAAAAGATAAGTTACGAGGCACGCAATTGGCTGTGGACAAATATGTAAATTTTGCAGAAGCTATCGAAGCACTCCTGAGGAGCAAAGTCATCAGTGGAGTGCCGATAAAATGGTTTCAAGTTTGCTTAGAGTAAATATAAAAGCACGGAAAGTGGGGTGCGGACAGATGATAAATGCTGATGATATCCTTGTTCTACGTGCCAGAAAATTACTGAATAATGACTAATCGGTATTCCAGTGCGTAACAGTGGACAGTGACTTCATTCAGTGGGGAGTCACGTCTGCCAAGTCACTGTGTTGATAAACGGACTTTTGTAGCTTTCTATATGGAGGACGCTTGCCAGAACAAAACCCACTACGTCCTGGAACAATGTCGTCGATTGCTATGAACGGAAATGTGCAGCTGGCAAAGCTTCTTATGATGCATTTGTTCCTTCACTCATTCGCAGTCAAATGACTATTCTGTTGGCCAGACAAATGGCACAGTCCGATTCCAACATGGACGTTCAGTTCAGTCAAGGAGGAAGTGTGATTTCAAAGGTAAGTAGAATTTCCAGTATGGTGTTTTACTTTCTCTGCTTAGGTATGTTTGCTGCGGTGCAAATAATTCGTGTCCAGCTACCCTTACTGGACATCGGTGGTTGAGGTGGTGGAAGCAGATGGTTGGTTTTGAAGTGAAGCCATGTTCCAAGAAAGTCATTGTTGGTTAATTCGTCCCATCTCATACGGAGGCAGTTTTTCAATACGATCCCTGATCTCGAACATGTTCCCGAAGTCAGAGAAAAGTGAAAGAGCGGAACTGGACGAGTGAAGACCATAAAGAACAGTCAAGGTGCCAAGCATTGGGGACATCCTAATTTAAGACATTTACTTGAGATCACTGGTGTACCATGTGTAACAGATCACCATCATAATACACTTTAGCTAGAGGTGGGGAACACCTCAGCTACTGTGCCGCAATACACAGAAGAAAGGAAATACAAAAGAATACAACTGGGGCAAGCCGGCTGAGCTACCGGTAACGGATGGGCATCGTTATGGTAAGCTACCTGCTGGCTACTATGCATCAAAAATTGCTATGCAAAAGTATATAAGGTTAAATAATGAGATCGTGGTTGGAGGGGGAGGCTAAGAGGGCTGGGTTGGACGAAGTAACTCACAGCACGAACGCCACTAATATCGGCTCCTAGCCTTGTCAACAAGTGTGCCCAAGCAAACGTGTTCATCGTCTTTCGGACCCCAACCAGGGAGCCGTAAAACTCCAACCGAGGCCAGCTTAGAAGTGAGAACATTCATTCTTCCGGACCAAGTCATCGCTTGGCCACCCCACCTCATCTCCCATCCACATCCCCGGCGGTCAAACGACGCACGTCGCCGGAGTCGGTGGGCCGGCATGCGTAACACGTGGCCGAGCCATGGGAGCCTGGTGCGTGAAATAACGGCGCTGAGCGGTTCAGTTCCTTTTCCCGTGCCATAAACAAGGCGTCGGACACGCTCGTTGCTCACATGGTGTTCCCACTAGATGCGAGCTAAATTACGAGGCCACTAATAGTCGAACGTAACTAGCCTCTTCAGGTCCGCTGCTTAAAGCAGCCTTTAAGCGGCTTTTAGAGTCAATGAGGCTGGACCTTACCCTAGTACAATGGTTTGTGTGCCTCTGTGATCCATTGAGCTATACTGGGTGGTGCATTTTTGCACCTACAGAGCCACTCCTACCAGATTGGTCAATGGTTAGAGGCTGGACAAACTCAGCCTCCTGGTCCTCCAGGTTGGGGGATGGAATGAGGGTGGCTGCTTATTCCTTAAAACGGACTCCTTGGAGCCTAGTGCCAAACCCGCTGCCTTGCGGTTAAGTTTTTAACAAAAGGCTTTGGTTGAGAACCCTAATCGTTCTCCTGTCTAGGCCATGGCAATTTGACAGTATCCTGCCCACGCAATACAACGAATCACACTTCAAATTTCTGATGTGTAACATATATTACGCTTAAAATGTTTTTTTGATTACGTGGCAGAAGGCATCACCCAATGAACAAATTGCTTTCATGAAAATGAAAAGCAGGGTTCCTGGAAGCAATCCACGTGGTATTAGCTTCCGGCGTTAGAATTCAACAGCAGACCAGAAGGTGGGTATGTAATCACGAATAGTTGCAACCGGAAACCATAAGATACAGTGACGAGGTGGCGATATTTAAATATACTCCACGAGATAGGGATTATCTAAGACCACATAGTAACTTTTATGTACATAGGTATATGAGGATAGGGACAATGAACAATGAAAAATGAACGATTAATCTATACGGGTTAAGAAGCGTTGCTTTACAAGTCCAGATGGATAGTTGGTAAGGATATCCACTTAACAATAATGATGCTAAGGATAGTAAAAGAGTTATTACTTCAAATATGAAAATAAGGACTTATCGTTCTCACCGCTGTAGTCCTGCAATCACCTTAGATTCACAGCACCCACAGGTAACAACAAATAATTCCATGGTAAACTGCTAAGTTGCAGCAAAGGACGACAAATATGATGTGGGTCTCGCAGAATCAAGTATGCCATAATCAAGTCGCCTAGTAGTCTGCGATAGCTTCCACTGAAAACCCCCAATTGTTGCTGCCTCTCCTGGTAAGAATGATTGCGCATTCCAATTAGGTTCTCAGACGCCCGGCGTAGTGTCTGCTCCAGTGCATTAAGGTCGTGTTTCAGCCATGGATGCCAGACTTGAATTGCTTATTCGACATTAAGGCGAACATACGCACTGAGCATTTGTCGTAATATGGAGCTACTTATTTGTTCAAACGCTCGCCTCAACAGCCCGGCTTGTTGTTTCCCGGTCTTCAAAGCCTGTTTGGATTGCCTGGAGAAACCCACGTTATCTTGAACCAGGTCAGCAAAATCACGCTCGAGATTTGAGTGTTGTAGTATATTGGTTCCAAGTTATATGATTAGATGCTCTGTTGTCGGATGGAAATCACCTTGCGATTACTGCCGTTGAAATACAATAAGTTTTGGGTCGATCATTGGTAAATCGTATCTAACTCACTCTGTAGGTAGAGAAATGACGCTAATGGATTGGGTTTCAGTTGTCAAATTTGCTAGTTGGTTTAAGCATTCTAGTTACTAGTGTATAACCACCGTGTCAAAGAATAAGTCAACAAACCAGCAAAATATGTGATGCAAACAGTCTACAAGAAAACAGTTGGAAAAATAACGTGCGGCACAAAGCAAGCCCCGAATATGCAAAGAGACGCGAGGAAAGTACGCCAAATCGCGCAATCTAGAGGTGTTGAATGTGCGATAAACGAGATAACAGCTTTGGTGGGCAGATCGTCAGCGGCCAACTGTATCCATTCGATTAAGAAATTCAGTCACAAGTGGATACCTACAGTGTCACAGAATCAGTCACCGAACCAGCTGCATTGTGATGCAATCAATCCAATAGAATTAAGTTTGGAAATGAGTGGTGGCTCCAAGCAAGCTACAGATCTGCACAGTGATGCATGGAGCCAACTATGACTAACTGCTGCCAAGAGGAGTTGACGACAGTAAGGCAAACGGCAGATAACGGCGGTAGGAGGAAGTTGTCTGTTGCTAGCAATGGATTTCGGTTTAAGCTTTATGTTAATAGTGGCTCCTAAAGGGTCACATTGTAAGTCAGCAAACCAGCTGTGCTGTGTTGCAAACAGTCCAAGAGAATAACCTTTGTAGAGAAGGACTGGTGACTACCGAGCTCCAGATATCAGTATAGTTGAATGGAGCCTATGGCGACTAGCTACTGCTATGCCGAGCTATGGCTTTAGGAAAAGTAGTATAAGTGGCTGGTAAAGCCATATGAATAAATCAACAAGCGAGCGAAGATTAGAGAGACACCCGAGGGAAAAGTAGATTAGATGGTAATGGGCGGCTCCTTCAAAGCTGTAGGTTCGCACAGTGATGCGTAGAGCCATCGACGACTAACTGCTGCCAAGAAGAGTTGACGAGAGTAAGCCGAACGGCGGATAATGGCGCTAGGGGAGAAGAGGGTGGCCAGCAATGGTATTCGGATTAAGTCTTCAGTGACTAGCGGAACCTACGGTGGCACATAATAGGTCATCAAACCAGCTAATTTGTGATGCAAACCGTCCAAGAGAATAAACGTTATGGGGAGGGAGTGAATCCTAGCGCGCTCCGTATGTCCGCAGAAGTGAATGGAGCCTATGGCGAGTAACTACGGCAGAACAGCGAAAATAGCACTAGAATAGAAGGTTCTAGTGGGGGGTATAGCTATCAGATAAGGACTTGGTCAATAGTAGATACCTACAGTGTCACAGAAAAAGTCTCTGAACCAGCTGACAGGTAATGCAAACGATCCAAGAGAATAAAAATTGGAAATATGTTTTGGCTCTACGTAAGCTACAGATTAGCACGGAGATACATAAAGCCAACAAAGACAAATTGCTGCAAAGAAGAGTTGACGACAGTATGGCGGACGACAGACCACGGCGATAGGAGAGAGAGGAGTGTAGCCAGCAATGGCATTCCGCTTTATACTTTCGTGCAACTTACTTTGCTCAGCAAGCCAGGTTTCGCTGAGCGACGCAATACCGATGAGGTAGCGTGGCAGTTCCATCGTAACCAGTGCAGTGTGTCGCTCCGGGTGTGCCCTGGAGTTCCGCTCCAGTAGTGTGGGCAATACCTGCAACCGATGCGGAGTGTCTTGCGAGTAGGCATACGATTGCGTTGATGGGAAGTCATGCGCAAGGTGATGATTGTGTTTCGGAGATATGTTTGAGGGACTTCACCCGGAGTCTTTGGCTTAATGACCTGACCCACAAGGCAGTGGGGAGCGGACCCAGATCGGGAGTGTGATTGCAGAGACAGATTTTGATCTGCTTGACCGCCGTCACCCGTAGCCTTTGAGGTATTGAAAGGGTTTAAATATGTTTGGCGACCGTCGTATGATGCACCTGCTACCGCAGTCAGAAGCAGGTGGGTTTTGGCTGGTTTGCACCAATTTGACCAGAGGTTGCTTGGCTTGAGGCTAGCAGTACAAACCATTGATTAGCCGGAGGTGTCCGCCCACCAGCAGAGAAAAGGTATAGCGCTCGTCTTCCACGCCAATCGAGATTTGAACTTATAACCAATAGTCCTGTTGTCTCCCATGGCTGTTTTACGGGAAGAGGGTAACCGACCACTTCCTTACCTCCGAAGAGGATGGACTAGGATACTGGCAGGGTGCCCACACCTGACAGGAGAACAACTCGGGTCCGCAGCCAAGGCATTCGAGTACATGAACGCCCGAAAGGCAGCGGACACAGCACATGGTCAGTTCACTGACTCATGCGGATTGGTGTCCTGGATCTTAGCAGGGAGAAGGGGGTAACCCAGCTCCCACCTAAAAGTCGCCAACAGAAGGCGCCCTGGACATGATCCAACGGCACGACGGTTGCAGCAGTGGGTACGCCATCTGTCAGGATATTGTCATCACAAGCCTTAGCGCAACATAGGCTCTCCTGCCATCATACTACGCTTAATAATCAGGTTGGGATTCCAAGACTTAAACACGGCTCTACAAAATTTGCTTCCCTGGTGGTGACCAGAAAATTCCAACTAGTTTTCAGTAGCAACCTTGATCTTAACTAGCTCCAAAACATAGTGTCCAAAGGATGAACTGGAAACATATCCAAAACTTGGTCTGATATTCCTATAGAAATACCTTTTCCTATACATTAATGTCTACCACACCTTGGCACAATTGTATGGTAAGATCTACCATGTCATAAGCCTTCGTACTCTACAAGTATAGTACTGTTATTAACTATTACAATACAATGTGTTGTTACTCAAACGGAAAATGCGAAGTCTGCCATCAGGATATCAAAATACCGAACATTTTTATACCGCGTTTCGAGCACACAAATAGACCACTAGGATCAAGCATGCACAAAGGAGACCAATCATACGCATGCAAGAAAAAGATCTACAAAGGTTTAATTTATCTTTGCGGACTAGTAATTATCAGGTTCAAAGCAACATCCAGCGCACACTCAAACGTATTAACGGCGGCGCCAAAAAAGTGTCAACCAGTATTCACCCATTTATTATTATACTATACTGCCTATCCATTTGAAATTATAATAAAGGAAACTGATGTACTTTTTAACAATAAAGTTAGTTAGGGTTATAAAATACATTGTATGCATTAAGCAATCAGCTATTGCTTTCTAAAGCTAACATTCCCAATTCATCACACCTATACACACTCAGACGACCGTCATAGGCCCGAAAAACACTGCACGTCCGTCTGATCCTCCGGTTGTCGTCAGTAGTGGGTAATCCACTGACCCCCGTAGAGCTCGTACCCGCACCCATACTGTTTCCAGTTTGTGTTTGAGGCTCCTAAGCTACGGGTACAGCAATGACCGTACTTAATGGGTTGTTAGATGCGATAAAGCTACGCATGTTAATCTCCGAATTACACGCTACAAGTTGCAGGAGACAGAGTAAGCGCAGCACCAAAAGGATCAAACTGCTTATACTGCCTAGTTAACTTGGCTACTTATACTTGGCCAGTTAGTAGCTTGGTGTGGGGCTATCCTGTCCTATTCACGGTAGTAACATACATGGCAGTGAGCGGCGCTATATCACATCTAATAACTCATTCATCACGATCAACGCTTTTCCTGTAACTCAGCAGTCTTAACCATAGGCCACAAAGAGTCGGGGTACTGGTTTGATATACACAAGGGTCGGATTGTTTATCCTCTTAAATTAAGCGGTTTAGATGAAGCGCTTGTCACATCTACCAGGGAATTTAAACACAGTATAGCATTACACAACATACACAAAATACGTTTATGCAGTAATTTGTAGAAAACATATTCTAACCTTATAACTCAAAAAATAAACTGCACCGAGAAGGAGGAAAACATTTCCAAAGTAGCAAAAGGGAAAAAAAGAAAAAAAGAAAAGGTAGGAACTTTTACACCTACGTTTTAATTCTCTGTATACTGTTATTGGAACCGTTAAGCGGAATTTAGAGAAATATGCATACAAGTTTAATATAACACGTAACTGGTGAGGAAATTATTCTATGCAGTTCTCAGGGTGCTTAATAAGACATAGAATTCCAGCCAAGTGTTGTGCCCGCATAGCAGCGAAATTAACTGATAATCATTTAATTCACACTTAACTCGTTCCATAGCGGGCCACGGTATGTGTGAAGTTGTGGCTAGCAAAAGCACAGATAAAATTATACATTCACGGTTTTACCATTAGGTTCAACCAATGTAACAAATTATACTTACGTGTACTTTTTGCTTGCTTTTGTGTTTGTAAAGTTTATGCTGCAATTGCTTGTAGCACTTCATATAATAGCAGCGTATTCGTGTCCAGCTTGCTGACGGAATATGAACACAGCTCGTAGAATGCACGGAAAATATTTTTGTTGTTCCCGGACTTCACACCGTTGGTACTTGTTTGAATTCGTTTAAAGGAATTGCGTGTACGTCTATTATAACATGTGAGTAAAACATTCTCAAACAGGAGATGCATCATACAAATTTGGCTGTTGTGAATGATCGAAGAGCATTTCTCCATTCGGTCTATTGTGTATTTTTTAGTTCTCTGCTATGCACACAAGGAAAACGAAGGAAGCAACCAATCAAATTAGTCAGGAGCATAAAGAAACCAACGCTGACTCAATGACAAGATTTCATTAGTCAGCGTGGCAGAAGGTGGTGAGCGTGAACGCATAAATAGAGCAATGCAGAAGTCCGTTACGGACAGAAGGTTGAAACGCAGTATTCCCAATCAGAAATGATTTCCACTTACGTTATCTTGGTATGAATATTTGATTCCTGTTTTACGGTTATGATAACTATTGCTCTTCTGTTGTTTAGGTAAAATATAAGCCGATAATTTGCCAAAAATCCAAATGTCTTAGGTGTTATATCATAGTGGAACACCGGTCATTTAATAAGTGACATTTATTTGAAAGGAATGTTGTGTCATTGATTTACATAAAGCAGATGCAATATGGCATTTGGTTGCGATTGTTTAAGGATTGAATTTTAGGCAGTGACAATGAAAAAAATGTTTTCAGTGGAGAAGTTTTGATTTAACTGCTTGTTAACTATGCTTTTACATAATTTAACTAATCCGAAGCAACGGAGCAACGTATTATCACGTTAATAATAATAAATGTTTGACTATTCCGTAGAACGGTTAAGGTGAAATTAGCAAATTTAAAAATCCCGGTCAGTAAAGTGCGTGTGAGATACATGACTCACCAAAGGTCTGTAGTAGCAAAAAAGCGCGTATTCCTGCCTGGTTTTAGGGAGCTTATGATGCCCTCCGTTGCTTTTAGTGCACTAAAATCATCCTCTTATAGTCACAGGCTACGTAGTGTAGTGTACGTGTGTCAGAGTATTGTAGAGGCCTTTTATGAAAAGGAATCATTTAGGGGCAGTAATTGCATGCACCAGGAGGGCTTTCCATGGCTGTGCCACTGGAAGGGAGAAAAATTTGCTTTGACATCCTAGTCGGCTGCACTGCTGACCAGATTGAAGTATTGACCCCATAGAGATGTGCTTTCACTGAGTAGCACAGAAGTATGGCAAGTGCGGTTAAGTTTCTGGGGATCTGATTCGCTATTATGTGATCGTCAGTTAGAAGCTCGTAACGTCCGCTCCACATTTTAAGGGTTTTCAGGCTAAGTTGTGTAGGGAATGAAGGACAAATCCCTAACGTCCTTCGACGCCTTGTGTTGTGGTACCGAGCGAGATAAAGCGTTTTTCTGCCATAGTTGCCATGCATGAATACCGTATTCTTCTTGTGGCCTCACGTGCGCGGAAAACACTTTCGGAAAGTCTGATGCTTCATGCTTCCCGAAAGTTCTACGAAGAAGCCCACAGTGCTATTCATTGTAATTGATCCCATTAAGTCTGCCAAAAACACGCAAGTTCCCCTTACACAGACAAAGTCATGAGAAGCTAGTTGTAGAATTGGTGGTCCTAAGCGGCAGTTGAGAGTACTGTGATGGTTTATCCTCAGAATGCTGCACCTTTAGGTGTAAAACTACAGCATTATCCGGCAGACTTTGTGTATGCCTTGTTTGGGACATCCTGTAGAGCAGTATGATCCTGCATTGAAGTGGTAGAGCGCCAAATCTTGGATAACCTGCGAACCTGAGACAGTTGGATAACTGCACACTTGCAAGATGATTTATGTAAACCAGGAAACGACGTGGCCTTTTTGCTAAGCCCCAATGTACGCCACACTGAGCTTCCATTGGTTTCGACATGTTGCTGCAAACGCTCACTTTCAGGTAATGCTATACAATAACTCCGCTCATCCACTAAAGGACGGGATCGCTGACACTATTATTCTGGGGTTTGTGTTGCGGAACGTTTTGGTCTAGGTGGTCGAATGGCATCGAGAAGCCAAGGCACGTTGCATCGACCCTACAACCTCATCCGCAGGTTAAGTGCAGCATGTACCAGCTACCAAACGGTTAGTAGTAAATGAGAGAATTTTGCGGAATCCGTGCTGCTACGAAACGGGAAGTTGTAACACCCCAGGTACCCCGTGAGCGCAACAGCTGCTTTAATACAGCTGTGCTTGTGAAACCTATGTGGTGAAATCCTGAGAGCGACATGAGTTGCGTGGATTTGGTGTAGTGTAGTTACACACTTTGGAAGTTACGGCCAAATTGTTGTCTAACTACGTTCGCCAACTCTTGTGCCGTTTGTGCCAATCAACACGCCGTGTGCAAAGCCTGAATCCGCGCTTAACGCGGCACAGTTTATTTATGTGTCCGTGTAGCAGCATTGGGCTAGTGCAACATGGTACCACACGGACATGTATTTTCTGTGCAATGTCCACTGGTAAGATTTTGATACAGTGGCTCATTTGTGTTGTATAGGCGTCCCAAGTACCCTCGCTCCGAACGGCTACGTGGGCGTGTCGTGCTTAGTGCCTCAATGCGATGCATTTCGAGTCTTTCTGCTCAGCAGCGACCATCTTTTGTTTTGGCGGTGTTTTGGTTCAGGCGCGCTCGCCACTAGCCTGGTGCATCTGCTGACCATTTCCCCCAGACCCCATCAGTAAACTATACGGCGAGGAATGACCCGCTTGTTAAGCCATTGAATTCGGACACATTATCATAATTAGTTATGATGTAAGATTCCTCAGTGCTTTCTCTACATTATTCTGCACCGACAAGTATTGGAACGGTAATAGAGCATGGTGTATTAAGAGTTAACTCCTATATTTTGTTGTGTTTATAGTGTTTAATTAATGCGAAACTGATCGTGTTCGCCATACACGTCAAGCTACATTCGCAAGGCAACTGCGATGATAATCTGTAGGCACATCGCTCTGATTCGGTACAACACTAATTGTTATAATAATTTTCCTTAATTTTCGTTAATCCGGTAATCAGCTTAGTTTATTTGTTAATCTTTGTTGGCAGGCCATGTGAATTCTCATTACCAATGCTGCTTTGTTTTTCTTGCCAATTTGTTTTAATCAAAACTGTTACAATTTTGATTCAATTTAGGTGATACTGTTGGTTTCGCCGCAATGGACACTTGCACGTAGAAACAGATGGTCGCATTGCGATGAGGCTTGCAAAGATATCGGTAACGTCGCAGAGACTGCGTGCAAAAGCCAACTAAACAGAGCTCCTTGCGAGGAAGCGTTGTTTAAGAGTTACTCCTGCCTTTTGAAATGTGTCAAGGAAACGCCAAAAATGACGCAGAATTACTACAAGAGGAGACATCCAGTCAAACGTTCTTGATTCTACATTCATTTACAACCTACTCTTGGACGGCTTTGCAAATATCGGTGGACAGCCCACAACTCTACTGATAATATGCTGCCCTGGAATAAAACCAATAATGCTTGCTACATATTATTTCTCTTGATTTTAACTGGCTTGATTTACATCACTATAACAAGGTTTAAATTGAAGAGTTTTAATTACTTTCTTTCAAGTCAAATGCTGTTCGATGGCAATTCATCAGGTGTCGGTTTTAGCCATAGACGAAACTGACACTTGCGTATTCGCTCAACTTGTGTTCCTGAAGACCTCTTGCTGATACACGAACGCCAGGAGTGCAAAGGATTGCATAATAACTAGGGCTCAATGCTAATTGTGATACTTTGTTGTAAGATGACATCTCAGGGCTGAAACTAACTGCGTAAATACATAGGAAATTTTGTAAGACTGCTAAGAACAGACAAGCAACCCAGAACTCGTAAAATGCATATGGATGGATTCCGTGCGCTACTGAATAAATTATGTTTCTCAATCAACGAAGTACCGCAACCATAAACAGAATCTATTAGTCATGGGAATCTGATTTTTCTAACTATGTACGAGTAGAAAATGTTAGTGTACACTTTAAGAGTACCTGAGACGCAAGGACTATAACCTAAACTACTGTAAAATCAAACTCTTTGATGTAAGCCAACCTTCCCTAAAACAACGATTCAATTGACTTTGTCCAAAGTCATCTTTAAACAACTGAATATTTATTAAAGCTTATCGAATGCGACGACAAAAGTAGGTTCCCGAGAAATTAATCTTTTACTTAGCAGTCTGCTCCTATTTTACCAGAGTCACGCTGCACCAGGCGTTGAAATACATATGTGAATTAGCATAACGTGGCTGTACTTAACTTAGCTCCGTTGAGTAATTACGACACTCATTGCATATTTGTGGATACAATGTGTAATTTCAATGCAAGAACACACTGTAGCGATCACACTTGTGCAGTACCCATGGAAAGCGTACTCTCCTTGATTCTGACGAACATCTCTATACCGGTGTTAGAGCGACAATTATCGAATAACTAGCTTAGCTCTAATGCCACAAACCTACATGGACGACATCTTGGTATTTTGTTCATCAGAGCAGCCAATAACGCAGTCCATTACGCTTCTGAATTAGGCTCATGCAAATTGATTGTCGCTTACTAAGCTGAGCAGCCGATCTGCTTGCCCCAGTTAGATGTTCTTATCCGCCGAACAACCCCAGATAAGGCGAAAAATGTTCGTAACAAAAAACAACGTAGTCCGACCAGTTGAAACACTTTACTATCTTCACGTCAATGCGGTACAAGTGGAATTTCGTGAAGTCGTTATCCACGCGTGCTAGACGAATAGGTTCCACCGATTGTTTGATATTTGAACCAGTGCTGAATACTGGTAAGACAGCTGCAAACGTCAGTACTTGTTGGTTTATGCACGCACCTTACCACCTATACCAAAAAAGAAAATATTCTAAGAGCTAGTACTCGATGTAGAACGGATACACTTGGGACGAACAGAGGTCTTGTCTACGAAAAAGAGGACATTTTGTGCCTTCGGGTCTGCTAGCATCGACTGAAATCACAATATGTTGTTAATAACACTGAACGAAATTGAGTTTCGTGGACAAGTCACGTACTGTTTTCCAATTCCTGTATAACTGCAATGTTAGACACACAGGCAGTACCGATAGAGATCCAAGTTCTTGCTTAAAGGAACACGTAGCTTAGAGGCACATTGCGAGCTTGCGCAAAAGATGACCAAGTCACAATGCACATTTACCCAAGCCACAGGCATTTGTGGTCGCCGTGCATCTAATGTCCTTATTCTTCATTCGAAATCAGCACGGCAGCGAATGTTCTACTCGGCGGACCAACGCACGTCTCTTCTAATTCGCTAAGGCCCTCGAAATGAACCGTAGTAAACCGGTGCTTGTGTCCGAAAGCAATCGTTGACCAACCTCAGGTTGACGGTGATGTAGAACAGCGCATTTCATTGTTTTTCCTATTAGTTTTCCTTCCTTGTTTTCGACATCAAACGGCTGAACTTTCAAGATACCGTCTTTGGCATAATGAGAAGATACGACATTCTTGCACTTGCCGCTAAAGGATGCCACATGCATACGTTGTTTTAACATTGCAATTCGGATGGCTGGTAAACAATATTTTAGCACTATACCTTTATACACATGGAATTGCTAAAACACAAGGTTGCGAGGAGCCCTAAGTTCGAGAAGTCTCTTCAGGCGTTTATAAGTATAAAATGTAAGGTTGAATATGGATAGTCTGGTGAAACGCGACAAAGATTGGCGCATCAAAGCGAGGCAGAAATTGAAGAGAACTGTTAGAAAACCATATTTTTTGGAGACAGTGGTAAGTAACGCTTAACCCTCATTGTAGGCGTCGCCGGCGATTTGCTGAAGAAAAACGTTTCGCTGCAGTAGTTCGAACTTTTCCGTTGCAAATCCACTCTTCAATGCGGAAACTGCGCCTTTTGTTGCCCAGCGTCTTAAAGACAGTCTCTGGGTCCAGTCCGAATCTTATAATCTATATCAATTTATTTGCGCCTGTGGTGTGAGTTACGTCCGATATACGACTAGGCGTCTGTCCAAACGGATATCTGAGAGTTGTCCAACGGTATTGCCAATAGGTACAGCCGGTTGCATCAGTATTGCTATCCTAGTACATCTGTTCGAATGTGGACATCAAATCAAGGCTACTGATGTTGTCAGCCGGTTTTACATTGTATCGAAACTCTACTCCACGGGGCTTTAGAAACGAATGTTACGAGCGGCCGAAGCCATTGCCATCAGGCCAAAAGAACCTGAATTATCCAAATAGAGGGCGCTTATTCAAGCGCTATTTTTGCTTTTGGGCTAACACACTTCCAAACCGCTTCCACTCCACACCCCGACAACCACCGAGCGATGAGTGCGTCACACAATCAGTTGAAAACCACGTGCTATGTCTCATGAGCATACCTGTGTGTGTCTGTCTGCCCACGTATGCTGTGTTAGCCACTGCTTGAGTGGATCGACCAATTTATCGATTTAGACAGCTCAAGTTCTGCCTCGCTCTGAATCGCTAATCTTTATCGCGCTTCACCAGCATATCCTATTCCAACTTCCCATTTTATAATTGTAAACGCCTGATGAGATTTATCGAAAAAACCGCTCTTCGCCTCCTTCTGTTTATAAAATATTTTATCACCTGCTTATTTTGTGCAGACTAAAACCAACAATAATCTAGTAGGTAAATCTAAAGATCAGCATTATTATTGGTGCAAGAAATTAGAAGCCGAGCTTCCCTATAATTAATGGCAATTTTGTACGTGTATAAGATGCTGCCCACATAATTTGGAAATGTTTGTGCACCAGCTTCTATCCGCTGTTTAGCATAGGTTGCGGGTTTCTGGAAAGAGTTGATCTAAATATCCAAATTTCTTTACCTTGAGTTGAAAAGGTGCTTACGTAAAAACTAACCTCCTGTATCTGCGATGATCTGATTGTACAAATAGCCGGGCGCATCAGTCTCTGGACCTATTCAAACGGCATCCTAGCACTCGGAACAAACTCACTGTGAGGCGACAGGCATTGTTCGCTCTATCGCTGTAAATAAGTGGGTAGCATATAGTGAGATTTTATTAAAATAGTGTTCGTGTTCAAGTGGCTCACGTTAACCTTTGCTTGAGACAACAACTAAGTGAAGTAAAGTGATTTTATTGGGTTTATTTGGAGTTTGATGCATGTTAATTTACCCAGGTTTTCACGAGCGTAGGAAGGGAACTAGATGTGCCACCCTCTGTGGGTTGCATCTGAGTACCACCCCAAACAGGCACAAGGCGAGAATCGCTGCAGTCCAGCAGAATCCTTGTTGAGTCAGCTAAAGGATTGCGTTTAAATTCCACAGTACACGTAGTGATTACAGTGCAATTAGGGAAATCAAAGCGCATACGCATGGAGTTTAGAGCTGTGGTAAATCTTAAGCCACATCTAATGATAATTTTTTTCCGTCCGCTAGTAAAATAAACGAAACTCATGTGTGACGGACGGACGTGCATCATGGCGTACGTTTTCGCCATATTCATCCGTAGTTGGCACTTCCTGTTTACACTTTGGTCGGTCTCTTCTGCGCATGTATTTTCTATTGTTCCCTTCACTAAGGACCACGACTAGCTCGATCTCGTAAAGTGACGGGGTAAGGTAAAAAATTACGCACATGCAAGGTTTATTTTTATTGATTTCCTGGCAATAAAGTTGCCTAGCACAAAAGAACCAGCTGGTGGTACAGGCTAGGTGACTGGGCTTCCCAAAATATTAGTACAAAATACAGCCCTAAAGATGCTCTAAATAAGTGCTGGTTAAGCTGCTTTAAAAGTCACCGCAGTACACTGTCAGCTGAGGCATGGAAGTTGTGTTTATTCCATCGAGTTAAGGACGCACCTGAAAGCAGGTCCCCACGAGTCGATCCCAGTAATGGCCACATTGCTTCACTCATACGCTTTAGTCATCTCCAATCGTTATCTTTTAAAATCTCACATCACAGTCTGCCAAATAGCTTGAGGACTGCTGTGGAACATTCGAAAAATACAACATCGGCTTATTGCAATTTTGTTGTACACCAAAAATCGTAATACACGGTTGGAACGCACCTCGCATAAACTAGAGAGCTTTCTTTGTTTTTTATTCGCTACAAAATTCATTTCGCTCATGCAAGAACATCCTACTACTTGTATATATTTGTTCTGGATCGTCCCAGTTTGCTAGGCAAAGCAAACCATATGTTAGCTCAGTAGCTGAACATTTGTCAAAGTGCTTGGGGCAAGTAATTACGCAACAAGTGGGACGGATCAGATAATTAATCTAATCCCGGCGTCGTCTATCACCAAGCACCTCATCGCAACTAGTCAGCATGTGAAAAATATGAAGACATTCAACGTGTGATTACGTAACATAACTCCGATAATGTTGACAAGTAATGAGACGTTGTTAATTATAGCCCCCGCAACCTGCGCTATATGCAAAGGAAATCTAGAGTAAAGCATTTGGGTTGCCCTGGTCTTGAATGTAACACTTTCGTGACGTCGTTTCTTTTACCATGTACATCATGGTTTGTGTGTTTCTGCTCGTATTGTAATTGCGACAGGAAAGGACAATCGGAATTTTGACATAGAACATACTCTGCCTGCTCTGTAAACAAATAATATGATTTAATATCGGCATATAACGTATCGAGAGAGTGCTGCCAAGCCGCGATCGGAAAGTAGCCCAATAACCGAGGCAACTAGCGATCAGGACGAAGTTTCAAGCTTCATGGATGCATCGGGCAAGACAGTGGAAATGTTTTAGATATTGGCAATGTGTCACATTATTCCGCCTTGTAATAAGAGCTTTACTCAGCATCTGAGACTCACTTAGCTCTCCTCCGCGTGTTGCAGTGTACAATAAGCAAAGAATTAGACGCGCTGATCACAAGGATTGCTCAGTAATCTTTGATAAAACTTGCACCACTACGAATCGTTCTTCGCAGTTTTAACGGAAAAATAAAGCGACGTCTGGTGTTGTTATTGCTGCATTAATACAGGCGCTATCAATAGGTTTGATTGGACTTCAGGTAGGTTTTCATTTCAAATAAATCTTCTGGTGGCGCTGTGCGTTTTGCAGATGTGCTTGTACCAAGTTGGGTGCTCACATCAAACGCCACTGCTGCCTACCTATTTGCTCTGATGCGATCAGAGGTTCATAGTGTGACGCCGACAGCAGAGTACCCGAGGAAAGACGCAGCTCGCAGCCCGTCCTCATGAGCTGTGGTGTATGATGACCTGTCGATGAGTGGACTGAAGCTGGACAGAAAGGGTCCACACCTGAGGAGCCTCGGTATTCAACTTATTATTAACAACAACTATAAGGCACAGTTCGTGCGTACAGTTAGTTCGTTTCCATCAGACTGATGCGAAGTCGTACTGGTCCTCCGAATGCTGAAAAGGTGACAATTCTTGTTCCTAAATGTGTTCTCAAATTTGGCTCTGTGGTATGCGTACAACTAAGAGGGTACACATCACTATGTCACATAATTGCTGAAGAAGGCTACTGCCACAATCTATGCATCCACATGTTAAACCGCTACTGCTTCACACATTTTAGTTAGTCTGCCGTCACAATAACGCAACGATGGCACCTAACAAGCTCAGATTTTAATACATGTTTTCAATCCTCACGAGTTCGTTCTACAAACTGGCGGTCAGTGGTCACAGCTGGTAATGGTCCAAGGATACTGAAACTTGTGGTTCAGTCCCAGCAGATGGCGGCGAACTTAATGCGTAACTGGCATAAAATGCACAGTGCACTGCCATCGGAACTACGATTTAAGGTACCATTTATTGAATCGAAGCCACCGGAGGATGTGACACCATCTGTGGCTCAATGTGATAAAATAAACGGAGCCGAAGACCCTGCATCAAGATTATCAACCACTGAAAACAACGCTATTGAAGAGCGTTCTGCGTGTGCCGGAACGACATTAGGTGGGCTGCAGGCCCGTGCAAAATGTTCATCGATAAACTGCGCAAAAAACGATCAGGTGCCGGCCTTTCATCGGCCGGCTTGAATCCAACTTCGTGTAATCCTCCACAAGCTCTTTTGGTGCTCAAGCAGCTGTCCTGTATGTACACTAATGCTCAAAGTCTACTTAACAAACTACCCGAACTGTGACTACGTCAAAGGTCCAAATCTTGTGACCTCATCGTTATAACGGAGACGTGGTTGCGCTCGGTTATCACAGACACGGAGGTCGAGCTACCAGGCATGTCTGTCGTTCGGCGCGATCGATCCAGTAAAGGGGGCGGGGTGGCTCTGTACTACCGCAGTGACCTCCAATGTGAGCCCATAGAAGACGTGTACAGTAAGGTGCAGGATACTCTTTGGTGTCGGCTGCGTTTAACAGGCAACGACGTCTGTCTGGTGGCGGTCGTTTATCGACCTCCATCCTCTACATCCGAGATGGACTTCAATCTCGCGTCTGCGCTGAGGCTTATGAGCAGCAGGAGATACAGCCATATACTTACCGCTGGTGACTTCAATATCCACGCTCTGGATGCCCAAGCAACACCTACGGAACAGTTTAAAGCGGATCTACAAGACCTTGTCTCCAGTTTTCCGCTTTATGGCCATATCGACAATCCCACCAGATTCAGAGCAGCAGAAAGGCCGTCCACCCTGGACCGGATATTTACCAACGAAGAACTCATGGTCGAGAAAGTAATCGTCGACGCTCCTTTGGGTTGCAGCGATCATGCAGTTTTACTCTTCGATTATATGTGCTACGCAGAATACCCTGCGGATACTACACGGGAAAGCCGAGTTAACATACGGTACGATGAGCTGGCTCGACTTGCAAAGACAGCCAACTGGAACTTTCTGACAGACGAAGTACCGACAATCGTATGGCCACATTTCGTCAACCAATTTAGCACTCTCGTCGAAGAGGCATCCGAAACTAAGGTTGTCCACTCAAAGAAGGCTGTTTCATTTGTGCGAAGTAGGACACGGAAATGTATGGCAGTGAGGAACTCGGCCTGACGTATCTATAAGGAACACCCGAGCACGGAGAGCTGGACGGCCTACGCAATTCAACGTAATCATTGCACTCAACTCGTTCGTGAGGATAAACTGACAATCCAGCAGCATCTGACGGAGCGCATGGTTTCGAATCATAAGCTGCTCTACCAACATGTAAACAACCTGCGCAAGGTGAAACAAGGAATCCCTCCTCTTCAAACGCTAGATGGCATGACGCTGCCTACGGAGGATGCGGCGAACGCCTTGCGGCTGCAATATGCTTCGAACTTTCAATGCATTCCTTGGTCATCTGTTTCTTTGTCAGCAGCTGTTATACAACCAAAACTTAAGCACATAGCTTTTACGGCGGGGATGGTATTAAAGAAGTTGTTGTGTATGCATAAGCACAGCTCTCCTGGAATCGACAACATTCACCCTAAGTCCCTTGCGGTAATGGGAGAAACTTTAGCAGAGCCTCTGGCACGATTCTTCCAACGCTGCTTCGATCAGATGTATGTACCCGAGATGTGGAAATGTGGGATCATAACCCCAATTCACAAGGGCGGTAGCCGTTCTGATCCAGCCAACTACCCTCCTGGAACCCTTCTCCCGGTCCTGTCGAAGATTATGGAATCTATTGTTGCTGACGCATTAACAGCCTATCTAGAGGAGTCTGCCTTCCTTGCACATGAACAGCATGGTTTTCGACGGAATCGATCGTGCACCACAAATCTGCTGCTAGCAAGATCGAGTTGGACCAAATTAATTGACAGCGGTGCAGGAGTGGACGTGGTTTACCTAGATTTCTCAAAGGCCTTCGATCGACTAGACCATGGAATCCTGATCTGCAAACTTCAGAGCTTCGGCATTGGTGATCCGTTCCTAGGATGGATCACAAGCTTTCTTCTCCAACGGAGCTTAGAGGTAAAAGTTGGTGGGTCCCTGTCCCACCCAATCCAAGTCGAATGTGGTGTACCACAAGGATCGGTACTGGGGCCACGATTGTTTTTGATGTATATTGAGACATAGCGGCCCTCAATCTTTCCAACTGCCTACTATATGCCGACGACATCAAGGTCTGGAGAGCAATCAATACACCAGACGACTCCGCAATACTTCAAGAGGATCTGGATAAGGTGTATGTGTGGTCAGTTCAGAACCAGCTCCCACTCAACACAGAAAAGTGCAGACTATTACACTTACGTCACCAGTCAGCATTTTTCTATAAACTGGGTGACCATGTGCTTCACACAACTGCTGAGGAAAAGGATTTAGGAGTCTTGATTCAGTCCGACCTTGGTTGTTCAGCCCAGGCAAAGAAAGCATCGAACACGAGCATTCGAAATTTGGGCCTTCTCAGGCGCACATTTGGACGCTTCGATTCATCCGTTTTTCACCAACTTCTAGGTGCATACATACGACCACACGTGGAGTATGCAATACAAGTCAGGCAGCCGTGGCTGAGGAAAGACCTCTCTGATTTAGAGAAACCTCAACGACGCGCAAGGAAGAACGTGAAAAGTGTACGCCAGTTACGCTACGAAGACAGACTGAGATCGCTCGGGATATTTAGTGGTCAATAGCGAAGACTACGGGGAGATTTGATTTTGGCTTATCAGATTCTGACAGACCCCAATCATACCTGCCGCCATCTGCTGGAGCTCAGTAACAACAACACCCTGAGAGGCCATCATCTGAAGCTGGCAGTGCAGTACAGCCGTTTGGAATGTAGACGGAATTTCTTTTCCGTGCGTGTTTGCCAAGCCTGGGATGCTCTCCCCTAGAATCTGTAGTCAGTGCACCAAACCATGATCGAGTTTAAAAATCGAGTTGATAGTGCACTCACTTCATTGCACTATCTCCCATAGTACAGCCTAATTTTGAGAGATCCAAAATCCATACTTGAAAAAATAATTTTCCCCCACGCTTATTTCATCAGTGGATTTATATTTTGACGCTTCAAACTCAAACGCTTTGCCCCATACCTCATGATCCCCTCCGGAGTTATAGTGGATTATTATTTTGACACTTCAAAATCGGTGAGTCCACAAGCTTGTAGTGACTCGTTGTTAAACGGTTTTACTGAATTGGTTTCCATTGAAGTTTTCACACTTCTATGATTTTCGCACTGATCACCCTACGGGATTTGTCAAGCTTTAGCTTTTATAGCCGCATAAATACATTGTTCCATTGTTCCATTGTTGCGTTGCTTTTGATCCTTGTGTAATCCGCGCATGATTGACCATATAGCATTGGCACGCTTTAGAAGTGGACACCAAAACAGACGACGAATTGCAACCTGCATTTTATTCTCTCCTACGTCACCCAACACTTCGTGAAAACGTCGCATTGCTCCATGTGTTACCAAGGTAGGCCTAACCATTCTTCGCAAATAAGGCGGATTGTTTTCGGGAATGCATGATATCGTCGATCAAGTGTAACCGCGGCATAATGACCTATTGCATTTGGTTTCCCAATTTGCTCCTTCGACTACTGATAAATTTGTAGGTCTATATCCCGAACAAGCTCCGAGGTTCCGCCGAATTACCTGCCACACTGTAGCTCTGCACTTTTATGTGTATGACCTCAAGTACCGGGTTACCTTGCTCATTTATATCCTTATCGCCAAGCTGCTATCGTTCCCGCTTATAATTGTTACCCTTGGAATCACAACATTGAGTATTCTCTTTGCATCGCGCTTCAATTTACCGTATATACACACCACTTTTCTTAAGTGCTTGAATCTGGCTTTCCTTTCCTCGTTTGCACCACCTACCGACGGTGCGGCATCGATATATCTTTGACACGGTAGTTCTGCACTATTTTGAGTAAGACCTCAAACAGCAGGCTATGTTGTATAATTATATAATTATCGCAAAGCTGACAACCTCGTTTATTGTAACTGGTACCCAATGAATTAAAACAACATTTATAACTCTCTTCTAACACCGCTTAAACTTATGGCATACTCCTACTACTTCCCTTACCTGTTTGGCTTTGGCTTTGATCTCCTCCTACGCACAACTTTCTGCGGTTTTCCAACAACTTACGTTTCACACTGTAGCTCCGCACTTTGTGCGTAAGACCTCAAGTACCTGGCTATGATGCCTATCTGTGACCCTATCACGTCCTACTTCTTTACTTACCCCTTTGACCTGGCTCCCTTTCAACTTATAGACCACAACCCTCTGACGCTCAACCGACTTAACTTCTAAAATATAGCTCGGCATTATGTGCGTAGTACCTCACGAAACAGGCGACGCTGCCCAAGTATATCCTTATCGCCAAGCTGACACCTTTCTCTCTTATAACTGTTACCTTATGAATCACGACAACCATGCATATTCTCTTTTCATTTGCTTCCACGCACCGCACATTACTACTACTTCTCTTACGTGTTTGGCTCTGGCTTTTGTCTCCCATTATAGACCACTAACCTACGATGCTCCACCGACAGACCCGTCACACTGGGGCTCCTCACTGCTGTGCGTAATACTTCCAGTACCTGCTAATGCTGCCTTACCAGCCCCTGTCGTGTCCTAAGTATTCACTTATCCTTTTGCTCTGGCTCTCTTCGTCTTACGGACCACCAAGCTCCGATGCTTTACCGACTTACCTTCTACACTGTAGCGTCGCACGTTTTGCGTATGACCACAAGTAACAGGCTGTTTCCCAAGTGTATCCTTAGTGTAATGCTGACAGCATTATTGCCTATAATTGTTAACTTATGATTTAATACACAATGAAATATTCTCTTCTACTCCCGTTTCCATTTATCGCATATTCCCACTACTTATCTTATCTGGTTGGCATTCAATTTTCCCCCTTCCATCATCATCATCATCACCTACCTACGGTCCTCCAACGACTTATCTTTCACAATGCACATTTGCATTTTGCACTTAAGACCTTAAGTAGCTGTTTTTCTAGCCTTCGCTTTCTAAACGTGTTGCTATTATTTTCATGGTTTTCTATAATGGGTTCTCATACATATTCGAACGATAATCTATACCACTCTCAAATGATCGCTAAACCGATAGCTTAAGCGCATATTAAACAACCTATTGCGTTTTTCTGATTCCCTCAATTGATTTACCGGTTTACAATCCTGGTACTCCCGCTTTCCGAACAGGACAACTTTTGCATGCTCTAGGCCACTTCAGAGAGATTTGTCTCTCAAATTCATCAAAAATTAAACCCCGTGCTCGCTCGCGAAATAAAGGATATGATGTATAACAGATTTGGTCATTCATTTGCTTTTAACCAGCACAAGGTTTCCATAAATTGTTTGTTTATACATTAACATAGTCCTGTTTAATTTCCTTGGCTGTTTGCTCCGTCTGTTTTTCTTTACTCCCATATTCTAAAGGATCTTATAGCTGCACGGAACACCACTGAGGACATGCCGATGACGCTCCCCTTGACACGGAATCAAAACAGCACAAATAAATCACCTGCACTTCACAATCCTGACACCCCAAAAAGGATCCCCGAAAACAACACAAATGAACATAGTCACCTGAGTAGTCCGAATTCTGTAGCTTCATTCTCTTGCGTTGCTTTACGAAGCGGACTACACAGCCATGGGAAACAAATTTGCGAAACGTGACTGCGGATACGCGAGTGGGTACTCGGTTGGATGCAACCTCGTCAATGTCATATCACTAGTCAGCAGTGTTACAGGTGGTGGGTTTTATTCTGGCAAGCGTTTTCCCTAAAATAGCCACCGATGTCTGTTCAACAATACTGCGACGTGGCGGATGTTACTCTCCGCTCCATAAAGTCACCGCCCCAATGACACATTGGCAAGTTGATCGAGAACAAAATTTACAAATTATGTGATTTTATCTGCTCTCGTACGAACACGCCTACATTTTTGAGAAGGTGCATGCCGTTATTCTTAAATACTTTTGCAGCTTCTTCAGCATGCTTAGCTCACCGACCCGCACTGCGTACACAACCTCGTCGGACTAGTTCCTCATCAACATGCTCCACATTAGTGATCTGATTCTTAGCTGTGCATCTCGCATTCTGTGGACATAGTCTTCTACAACCTTGGAGCCATATGGGCCCACACTACTGACTTCATCTGTAATACTCCCTTAGTTTGTGCTACAAATCAAGCTGTCATAAATATCAAATTGCAATGTGCTGATCATGCCTAAAATCCGTGCCTCTCTCTGTCGAGAATAAATTAGTTCTTTATGTATTTGTAACAGACAGCTTTCGATACATCGAGTGCATGTGTGGCCTTTTTCCGTCTCCGGTGCGTCAATGGGGATGGCGGTTATGCATGTAGCTATGCACAATAGACATAGTTGATTAACCGTTACGGAACTTATGGACAAAACCTTTACCTACCTGTGATTTTTGCCCGCATATTGTTGACATTCAAAGTCGTATGCTTGCAATCGTTCCTGTTAGCAAATAAGCTGTCCCCTGAATTCCAAAAGTATAGAAACTACAACACTTCCTCGAATTCATTGCGCACAACGAGCTTGCGACCGTGCAGGTATTGCCTAAATTGCTTGAGGAGGATCAATTCTGCTAGCAATTCATTTTGAGGTTCGCATTAGTTACGCACCCTTTAAGAAAGGCTGCTAGTGACACGCGATAATTGGTTCCCTACTTTACAACTTTCTTTGCGAGAATATAGCACCGAACCCTCTCTTCATGGGTTCTTCGAATAAAACAAAGGGATCCGCCTATAGATATGTGTCAAGGAAAGTCAAAATAGTTTGTTTACACAGAGAAAGCCGAGGTCCCTTGTACTTTTACGGTTGTTCGATAAGCCATCACACACTGCCGAAAGTTAATCGGAAATCAAGTGATAATTTCGAGTAAGCTGCAGACTGCATCAAGGTTTTTTGGACTTTGCATTTGAACTTTGACAGGTCGCGGCTCACCACTTCTCCAAATACTGTGTGACCTGATTAGGCTAATCCATCAATTAGCTATTGACACTTCGGTTGCTAAATTATTAACCGTAACTTCAATAACCAATCAACTACGGACATGAAATTCTGCTTGGATCATTCTGTAAGTCTTCTGTGCACGAGTACATCGTCCAGGTATACTAGACGGCCTTTCGGTACCAACACTGCTGGAGATTTGTGCCTCTGATGCTTGAAATTTGCAAACGAATTTGTCAAACTAAACGACATGATCAGACATTCGCACAGACTAGACTGAGCTATGAACGCATACTGAGATCTGTCGTCAGCCTGCAGTTCGTTCTTCCAATAAGCCGGAGCCAAGTCCAAAGTGGTACACAAGCTTGAGTAACGGGAAGCGTTCATTGCGCAATTATTTTTGGTAACAAATATGCTTTCTTTCAAGTTATCTAGTTTGATTCCGATAATCTACAAAAGCAACATTTTCTGTTATTGTCAAAAACGTTTGGCGATGCCCAAGACGATGTTGACGGTCGAAAAATATTGCATCCTAACGAATCTTTGAGAATGCGTTTTAATTCCTCCGGTAACGGAAGCGGTACACAGCTGGTTGGTTGACAAGTTAGTGGTGCGTCGCCCGTAACCAAATAATACTCTAAATACATTTATCTTCTTATATCGTCAGCTGACTACACCAAAGCACACCAGTATTTGATTAAGATATTCTATAATCAAATTCCGAGTAAATTGGTACTACAGCGTAAAGGCGTTGAAGAAAAGGCTGTACGAGGATCACTGCTATCATTTGAGAAAACATGTATCGGTACGCTGAGACTTACAGCAAAGAATAATTTCTCCTTCTTATCTTTGGTTGTACAACTCAACTTAGGCAATAATCGGGAAAATAAGTCCACTCGCGTCACCCCATCCAATGCTTGGTGATCTGCAAACTACCAGATATTATTCTTCTTCTTCTTCTTATTATTATTATTATTAATCTTATTATTATCATTAATCTTATTATTATTACTTCGCTGTGGTCCAACCCGAGGATTTCTTTCTTGTTCCGTTGTACGCGTCACTTTAACAGAATTAGCTTGGCGAGTATTGGCCACCACCGGAGCCACACTCTTCCGCATTATAGTACAAATGGACTTGGTATCAAAACGCGAGTTCATAAGCTTTTCCTAGCAATCAATATGTCAGCAAAAGACCTACAGATTTGCGCCGGAAGCAGTTGGCAGGTTAAATAAGCGTTTTCGCGTGGAGACAACATAATGAATTTTGATTGCGTATGCAGCTGCTGTAAGCCTCCTTGCTTTTGGCACCGTCCACAGATTCCTGCAGCGATCGCAGGTTCATAATGCTGAAGTTAGGTAGCAGCACTCAACCATTCACGCTGAAAAGTGTGCGGTGAAGTATTTGACCTTCTAGTTCCGTTTGAAGAGCCCTAACTACTTTTGAGGCTAGTTCAAGAAGCATTGCAACGTATTTTTGAATGCTCACCGAAGTCACATGTTTGCCGTCATAAAGCGTGAATGGAAATGGTCGACGGAGTTATAACCGTGTAAAGCGTTGGCAAACGAGAACAAGTCTTTCGGTGATGCGTCCTGCGGCAGTCGGTTTATTGTCGCATGAAAGCTGGGCTGGAAGGTATCGGCTGCCTTAGTGCGGTTGCTCAGGCGATTGACGGAACGGACAATCGATTCTTTAAACACCCATCAAATTGTACCATGCATCAGAGTTGAGATTACGGTGTTTGGGGTCAGGGTCGTTACGAGTTCGTTCGCCTGACGCGGTTGGTTGAACCAGGCACACATAACAATCAGCAAGCTAGCATATTTTCAGCAGCTACCTAGCTAAGAAAAAGCATGATATCTATTTGGTGGTCACGGTGGTCTACACGCGTCAGGTAGCTCTGCATTTGAGATTCCTAAAGGTCGTCGCCGTCGCTTGGTGTGAACACGTTGGCTCGAGCAGAGCAGTGCTACTTATTCCTGCGCAACAATGTTTTATGGAACCGGGTGGGTACTTCAAACATACAATCTTCGTCAGAGTACGTGGTTTCACGGGCTAATTTAATCGACACGCGGAGTGCGTCACGATGAACATGATGATCTGTTGTGAAAAACGCAGGTGGCCAGCATTCGACCTTCAAGCATTTTGTATGAGCAGATTTCAATAAATATTGTAATTAGCCTCCGCTGGTAAGCCGCCACCAGGAGGTGGTGTAATATCCAAGATGAAACCGAAGATCAAGTTGAGGGTTCAACGGTACATGTCGCGCCGGGCTTGAAAGCAAGAGTTGTAACGACATCGAGCCGCGGATTAAAACACGACGTGCAGGTAATCGTATTGTTCGCCGGTTAAATTTGAATACAAGTGCTTCTCTATGACCCACACAATGTTTGGGTAGAATTAGTACTCTTTTATTCAATAGATTTTTTGATCTGAATTGGGTGGGTGACTCAAGCTAATGCTTTAAAATAATTACATATTAGCTCACATTTAAAAAAGCTCTTTCGATTGGCCTCAAGTTAAGGTTTCGTGAATCAAATGGGGATTTTTAAGGTTTGTACCATATTTTGTTTTATTGCTCAGAAAAGCCTTGCAAAACTTCAAAATTTCAAAGATGATTACAGACTACAATATTCGGATAAAACGGAAATAAGGAAATATCTACGGTCTGTTTGATCGAATCTCTAACTCCCTTGTTCAGTGAGGCAACAATTCCAGCTTTTCACTCAGATGCGACCATATGTTTGTATGTGCAAAGCCCAGAACGATAAAACATATCTTTCATGTACGATTTACCTGTTGACCGATTGTAAAATACCCTATTTTGTTTTTTTCATTCTTACAACCGGCTCGTCACAATGCAGCCTCGTAAGTTCCCGTGCTCACTTGTCCGCTCTCGCCTCGCTTCATCCGTCCGCTTCTTATTGTAGCTCATCGAATACAATTCGCTATGCCCGACTCCCATTGCCTTCTGATATCTCGGCTTACTTTCGCCCACCGTATCGGATTGGTATTAACTAGACCTACATATGTCTACTATTGCTAGATTCCGATGGATGCAATGCTTATATATAGCTAAAATCGTTTAATAAATGCTGACACCAATGTAATTCGTTTTTCTTTAACAGTTCTGTTTAATGTTAGCATTTAGACTATGAAAATTGAAACGCCACAAGGTCTTAAAATCTACACTCCATTATTGGTACCTACCTATGCAATATATTCCTCTTGCATCGTTAGTTTTTAACCGTTCTTATGTGCTGAACCCGGATACATCTAATGGACTGCTTTATTATTCTTGCATTCCTTACCGAAGCTATTTGTCTTACCTGTGCTGCTTAAAATAATTTCCCTTAATTGGTACTGTACCGATAGCAATACCATCCCATGAACCATATTCTTTTGAGTATGGATACCAATTTTATTGTGTCTCTCCACCCTTATCCCCTATACAGTTAAAAGCGAACAAGAGCCAAGGAAGCTCACAAGCTAGTTCGTTGAGCACACTTTATTTGGTCAAACATGGCAAATAGCTGATACAATTTATCGAACGTTTGAACCAACGAATTTGAAAGTATCAAAGTAACTCACTTACCTATAGAAAATTTATTTAAGACAAAGTGAATTCTGCTCAAACGTTAACAACTTTGCACCTTAACACTTATCATCATTTAATCGAAGCGTCCATCATTAAAGTAAAAGTTAAGTTTTGTAGCGAATAGTAAAGTGGTTGTAACAAGTATTTCATTTAGTACGTAATCTACTGTAAACCCGTTTTATGCAACGGAAACACTAAATAACCTCCAGGTTCCACCTGCCTCAAACACTAACAGTTTCAGTAAGGTGAATAGACTCAGTACACCTAAATTGTTGTAAAAAATTAAATAAATGTACACATCGTTTTACCTCCCCATGTTTAGCTGGCTTATATTTCCAGGTGCTTGGCAATCATCATAAATCAACTAAATGTACTTTTTTGACTTGTCGCTTGAAGTTTCCCCCCCTTTGTCATGTGTAGAAAAAATTAACGGTACTAACTCGCAGCACTCGTGTCCTTATTGTTCATGTCCAAACTCGAAATAAATAATTGATTTTTTCTGCGTGTTTGAGCATTTCAAGCACAACCATCTTTATTATGACATGGTACTCCCCTTACACATTGATTTCTTATTTACTTATCCAAACTTCAATAAAGACAGTAAAGATTGCTTTACATATGTGGATAAGAATGCATGGTATACCGGATGGTCCAAACGTAGATATGCAAGGATAATCTGTGAGCGTACGCTAACGATTTCCCACTTGATCACGTTGCACTGAAGGCGGCTAGCGGATGACCATGCAAAAGCCATCTGGAAATCGATCTGCAATGCCACGTGATCATAAGATATACTTTTATAATGCTAAACTTCAAAATCACCTGCTTATAGTAAATCTTCGGTTGCCGTAAACTGGTATGACCACTCATGAATACTAGGAACAGACATGGCTCCAATACCGCTGATTTTGACGCGTCATACTAGGCGTCAATTGGGTCGCAACTGGAGCCACGGACACTCACATTCAGCTGGCAGGTGAGGAAGTGGCGAATGCAACCGAGCTCAGGGTTACCGATTTCATGGCTTTAAATCTTGTACCATTTAAGTCGGCGGTCTAAAATATCAAATGCTTCCTAGAAGTGCAGGCAGTAAACATCGGTTCCCAAGCTGGCATCGGCTGACTATATCCATCTAGCTGGGGCTAGAAGCAAGTTTGTAGTGAAGGATCGATTTCGCCGGAACGCGTGTTGCTGTGAAACTAGGAATTTGTTGCTGTCATAATAACCTATGAGAGCCTCTACAAATATACGTTCCATTACCCTGGACAAGAATAGAAGTAAAGTGATTGGACGGTGGTTGGGTTGTTCCGCACAATTTCCACTATTCACACTAGTGTAGCTTGCTACTTGGTGGGAACCTACATTTCCTCATCCCAAGGATGAAGGAACCGAGCTATAGGTTAAGTAAATATCGTAGCCGCTGCCTTCGGCGAATTTGCCTTGATGTCGTCTACCCAGGTGTGCTGTGCAAGCGCAATGCGATTAGCGTTTTCGTCACATTGGCTGTCGTGATCGATATGCGTTTTAAGTCTGGTGGCGATGGGAGTTGCGTCAAAATCGGATGGAACGAGGATACCCTCAGGAAAGTAGGGATAGAGGGTTGACCATGCACGTTGTCCGCATTGTGTGTGGTTTGATTAAGACTATCTGTCGTACGTAAAACCGGGATATAGGGCTGTACTTTGCCGTAATTGTTAGAGTGTCTATGTTGCAACTTTAGTTTCGTAATAAATTTCGCTGCTAAATGCTGTTGGTGCTGGATTTTTACTTCGAGGATCATACTGACCTGTTGATTTCGTTGTGTTGTGTAGGTACCCTAGGTCAGATTTCTGGAACAGACATTGTAAGCGCGCCTTGCTGTATCCGAATTACAACTGAAATCCTCCTACTCATGAGTAATATAAATTGAAAATTCCTCGCCTATTTTCAAATGCTATGGATACAGCATCTAGCGAGAGGACGTCCTCTACTCGCAGGCTAACCACTGTCCGTGGCATTGGAAGATAGACGGCGCTATATCCCAGTTAGTTTGCAAATGACCTAGTCCAGCCAAATTCCCCCAAGGCTCAGTGGCTTAAGCTGCTGGCTAGTTGGCATCTGACTCTGGCGGTCATGCGTTCGAGCTTCCTCATAGGACCGAGAGCATGCGCACCACACACCAGTTCACCTGGCGCCAAATGCGTCTGGGGAGTTTCCGGATTACGGTCTACAGTTTAATTTGTGACTTGCTGGGAAGAAAACCTTATCTGAGGCCCTTACAACCATGTACTTATCGTACAGTTCCAAGGATGAATTCATTTGCTTCGAGCAAGAACCTTGCATTTTTACGCATTTGATACTGGTTCAGTAAATTGGGTGAACAACAGCGTCCATGCGAAAGCTGGCGACTTTTATATGAGGAACGGCTAGTCGGATTCTTGAATAATGCTTTGACAGGATATCGTTATGTGCAAGGACGTTAGTTCCCACCTTATTCTCACTGATGCCCTCCGAGCTAATGACGTGCCGAAAGAGTAGAATCGCTTGATTTCTTTGGCCAAGTGGTGCAAATAAGTTCACGTATAAATATGCTCTTGCAAGGCGAAGTGTAGTAGCAAGTGCGGTTCGTTTCCCCGAAACGCATAGTGTTATTCGTACTACAGGTAAACGTAGGAAACTCGAAAACAGTATCATACAAATTGAACTAATGATTCATTTGCATATGTACCGCAAAAGCAACCCTGTGTGCGCGACCAGCGAACACTACTGTGGCTAACGGTCCGCCTCCATAAAAACCTTCATATAAGGTACAATTAAACTAGCAGCGTCCTTTAACATTGATAAATATGTTCTTATATTTGACACTATATACTCACTATTTTATAAAATTTTACCGTTTAGTTTCCACTATGTATCCACCTGTACATAAAGTTTGCCGTTGTCAAACATCAGAATGTGAGGGTTTACTTAACATAAGGAGCGCATTTTCATCAATTGTGTTGTGTGGGTTAATAATTGTCTGGTGAAATGGTACAAATACCATAAACATACTTACGTACGTATTTGGAAATCTCATCAAAGGCCATTATGTTTGTGATCGCCATCCGTATTCCATTGTATCGAGGGATGGGAACTGTTTTTGCACGGGTCGAAACTTTTCGCGATTCACTGAAGGGAATGTGCCCCAAAACGGCCGGTTCTTGGAGATAGTATTTGATTGCTCAGGGGTACAATGAACAATGAACAATGAATAATCTCGACATAAAGCAAGTGCTTGACACGTCCCCTAGGAGGGTAGCGGTGAATGTGTTGCAATTAAAATATGTCTGGTTCATCTATCGAACGTCTTCCGAGATGAATACTTTGATAATAACAGCAGTGTAAAATGAAAATAAATATCGCGCGTAAACATTCAGAAGGTCACTGGGGCGCAGTGATAGTTGAGGTAAGCAGTGAGAAAATAAAATATGGTCGCTCACTTAAGTCCATTTGATACATTAGTCCTGTTGAATACATGCTTGGCGTAATCCACAACGAGGAGCTTAGGTAACAAAATGTTGGGAGCTAAGAGCAACATCTGATCGTTTTTTGAAATCATCCAGGGTAGGAGAGGATACTACGGAGTCTGGGAGTGCGTTCCATGTTTTGCAAACCCGAAGGGAAAAGTAACTCCGTCGACACTCTAGACGGCTATATTGTTCCTGCAACCATAAGCAGTTACCCCTGAGCTGCGTGTTGTGGCTAAGTTTCAGCAAATGGCGCCATACGTGGTTGGGGTCACTCAATATCTGATACGCTAATATGAGATCGCAGCGCAGCCTTCGATAACGTCCGCTGAAAATCCCCAGCAACTTCAGCCTTCGGTGGTAGGAATGATACCGCAGGCCCTTCACGTTCTTTGTTGCTCTCCCTTGTGGTGCCTCTATCGCTTCTAGGTCGCGTTTCAACCAAGGTTGCCAAGCTCGGATTGCGCACTCAACTTGCGGGCGCACGTAGGAATTGAGCATCATTGGGAAGATTTATAGGTCGAATCTCCCGAATGCCCTTCGCAGCACGCCGACGTGCTGGTTGCCTCTTTTGGCAGCTACCTCAGCCAGTTTTGAACAGTTGAGGTCGCTCTGTACGATCACACCAAGATCACGTTCCTGGGAGCTATACTGCAATTCGTTCGTCCCAAGTATGTAGGTGTAGTTATGTCTATGGCGTAATTGTACTACGCGACATTTGTCTACATTGAACGGTAGAGCGTTTTGAACTGACCAGTTCGACACTGTGTTAAGGTGGTGCTGGAGCCGTTCATGATCATCCGGTCCTCTGATCCTTCGCCATATCCTGATATCATCAGCGAAAAATAAGAAATCTGAAGTAATTGATCTCGCGAAATCGTTATTGAACACCAAGAAAGGACGAGGTTCAAGAACCGAGCCTTGTGGTACTCCGCACGTCACGTCGATTGCATGAGAAAATGATTCGCGGACTCTCACCACTAGCCGTCGTTCTTGTAGAAAATTGCTAATCCAACTCAGGATTGGATCGCCAAATCCGTAGTTCCAAAGCTTCTGAAGGAGAACTTGATGGACTGAACGATCAAACGCTTTTGAAAAGTCCAGGTAGATGACATCGACTTCAACTCCATCGTCAACAGCTTCAGTCAAGCTATTACGTGCAATTAATAGGTTAGTATTACACGAATGCTTTTGACGAAAGCCATGTTGCTCTGGGACTATTAAATTGTGGCTTTCCAAATATTGCATCAGCGCGTCTGCGACGATTGATTCCATCACTTTGGATAGTACGGGAAGTAGTGTTATTGGACGGTAGTTGGCAGGATCAGTGCGGCTACCTCCTTTATGGATAGGAGTGATGACCCCTTGCTTCCATACTGGTGGAATAAGGTTTTCCTCTAGACATCGCTGATAGAAAACAGCCAGTGGTTCTGCTAGATCACTAGCTACTGCTTGTAGAGCCTTTGGTGGGATGTTATCAGCTCCGGGAGAACTGTGGATACGCAAGGATAACAACTTCTTCAACACAGCCTCCGTAGTGAAGGTGATGTTTTCTAAACCAGATGGTGGAGTATTAGAAATGAGGTGAATTTTTGGGCTGGACGCTTCTTGGAACGTTTGGGAGTAATGAAGCCGTAGGTGATCAGCTGCTTCCATTGCTGACCGCGTGTATCCATCAGCCGTGACTAGCGCCGGAACCCCTCGCTATACCTTTCGAAGGCCGTTAAAGTGCCTGTACATGAGTTTGTGGTTAGTGCAGAATCGCCTCATTAACTTCTGCTGATGCGTGACCTTGTCTTCGCGGATCAGTTTCACACAGAAGTTACGATGTGTCACGTATGCAGTCCAGGTTTCGGCATTCGGGCAACCCTGGTGATTTCGCCATGCCAAATCCCTCCGGGCCATACATTTACATGTTCTGCTCCTCAGAAATGACTTACTGGGGTTTTTGGGTTGGAAGGACTTCTGTTCCCATGCTTGCGCTACCAGCGTGCTCAAAGTCCTTGTAAACATATCCCAGGCCAGATCTGGGGGGCATTCGTTTAAGAAAGTCCAAGATGTATCCTTACCAAGCTTGGACAACACATTGTAGTGCGTGACAGTGTGCACTTTATCCTCCTCCTTTTCCGGGTACTCGGCATAGCGTATATAATCAAAGAGTAGAGTGACATGATCACTACGACCCAGTGGTGTGCTTGTAACTATCCCCCCAACCATGAGTTCTTCGTTAGTTAGCACAAGATCCAGTATCGACGGCTTGTTAGAAGTTCGAAATCTGGTGGGAGAGGTTACGTGGTTGTAAAGAGGGTGGCTAGCAATAAGTTCTTGCAAACAGGCTTTAAACTGCGTACCGTCAGTTGCCGGCGTTTCTATGTCGTGCACGTTAAAGTCTCCCGCGATAAGAATGCGGGTGTAGGACTTGTTCAAATCATACTGAAAAACGTGGTACAGTTTGGAGTCCATTTCGGACGTTGAGTTTGGCGGGCTATAAACCACGACTAGTAGACATGTGTCCTTGTTTCGCAACCAAAGGCGGCACCAAAGCGAATCGGGAGCTCGGATTTCCGGGTGATCGATAACTTCACATCGGTGGCTTGTATTATAGTAACGAATCACACCGCCACCCATTCCGGTTCATTCGGTTCGAAGCAGCGACATACCGGGTAACTAGATCTCACAGTCGGTTATCTCAGGGTTTAACCATGTCTCTGTAATCACGACGAGGTCCCGCGGTTGTGAGGCATGGAGTTCTCTAAGTTCGACCAACTTGCTTCGAAGGCCTTGAGCGTTTGGGTACACGCAAGATAGGGCTTTTGTGGTTAGGAGTTCATTGGTGGATGTCAAGTTTGTGTTCGCTTTTAAGCCGGCCGTTAGGTGGCCGGCAATTAATCGTTTTTTGGCTTGTGTATTTCAGTCGTGTTACATGACATTATTGAGCGTTCCTGAACTGATGGTTCACTCGTGCTGTGCTCGGTCCTCCTGTGTGACGTGGGCGCTGTTGTGTCCGTCTCTCCGAAGGACTGTGCAAATAAAGAATTTGCAGGGTTTGCAAGTTCCATCGAATTTCTTCCGACTTTTGGTCGTTCGCCTGGGTTAAATATGGTTTGGTTTTAATATTACAAGGAACACCCTTAGATATTAAGAAATTCCTTTATGTGGTTCCAAGCGTCCAAGTAGGCGTGGGTTAAAATGAGTGTCTAAATTTCGAAGGATAAGGTCACGGACAACAATGTAATGTTTATCAAAACAGTGGCGATAGCTGAGTGCGCATGAAAAACCAGTGTATTAAACATAATATGTCACGAAAGCAAAACAGTCAATGACTGTTATAGAGGCAACGCTATGTTTATATATTGCAAATCGCCTTCATAATTAGCTTACTAATGAAACATGTTACGATGGATTGCGGTCCACTTGCGAAATGGCACTGTAGATGAAAAGGTGGCTTTTGTTTGATGACCCTGGGGCATAAACGAGAGAAAACAGAATGAATAATATGTGCCACGTAAATTAGTAATGTATAATGGAAGGCATTTCCGAGTTACTATGGTACATGTTCCAGCTGAAATGAGACCAGAACAATCAGAATATGCCATGAATGTGTCAACTTGTAAATCGTCGTTGAGACAAATGGTAATGATTTGGATCGATCTGCCAAAAGAGAGCCAGATCAACACACACGATTCACGTAATCACACAACCAATACCTACGTGCACTGCACTGGCAGTTCACCCTATGCTGGCCACGTGAATAAAAGCAAACAAAAGGAATTTATGTAATAGGCAAGGTTACTAAACTATGTGCTTAATATTGAGATGAAAATAAAATGTTTTGATGAAACACAGGCCATACTAAATGACAGCTGACTACAAGCGATAACGGAAAAGCTGACCTAAGGAATTCAGATCGGTTTTGTGCAAATTCAATAGGTTGGCACCATGGGTTGTCAATCGACTTAAGCGGAACAGTCCATTAAAATCTTACTTACAAAATGGTGAATACCGTGGACCATATTCAACGGGTGAAGCAAGACAAGTGAAAGCGTCAGCATCAGAAATACTAAACAGACATGTGTCGCGCTGGATGTAGGCAACACAGATTTCATGAATGGACATTAAAAGCAAACTGTACCATCTACAACTGGTCTGCAATTAACTTCAAAAAGAAGACCGTAGTCATATACAGGGAGCCACAGAACACTCTTCCTAGAATGTCTACAAGAATCCATTGTTCCAGAAAATAATAATTACATAAACGTTCATTGGGCGAAATTGTTTCGTGTGCAATTTTCTGAGTGATCCTGTCAACCGTGGGTTCGACTGTTATCGCAGTCCGCTTTGCTATCCGTAAATTATTATTTATTGATTCCTGGGCTGGGTAAAATAATACGATCCGTTGGCGTAAGCTTTTTCGACTTCAGAGCATTTATTTTGACTTAGAAGGATGTGGACAAGAACTCAACCGCGGATGATGGCAAACAGTAGGCATGGAATTGGTTGATTCCTCGCTACATCCCGCCAAGCACCAAAACGACCCTGGCCACAGCAAGGAACTTACCGCGTTCGCTTCCGAACCCTTGTTGACTGCAACGATACACAGCAGACTTGCTCCTCAGGGCTAGTCGAGTAAAGGGTGGTCTGCTGAATTTATGGAGGAAAAGAAGATACACGTACGATGAATACGCCAAAGAGAACGGGCGAATGGCGTGCCTGTAGAAATGGTTAGATCCACTGATTTTCTGATTTGCAAAATGGTTTTCGGAAGTTTTCATTTTGTTGTATTTTCTAAACGTCAACCGACAAACTCAAAGATAATAGTATTCACTAGTTACAATCCTAAATGTTTTCCCCCTAAAATATGGAAACGCAAAGGGATTTATGAGCCTGCCAACTACGGTATTTGTTCGTTGGAAGTGACAGGCTAAGTTCCAAAGTTCCCGGGCGCATTAGGTTTGTAGACAGAGCTCGTGGGCTGTGTCCACGATGACGGGATTAAGAAAATTGGTGGGGTAAATTGTATCGTCTCAAGCACCATTTATAGACGATGATGGCACAATGTTTTCCTCCATAAAGTATAGTTTTAGACCGCCGCTTGGGAATATTTTGCGTCGGTCACTGCGGTAGATCGTAAAGATCATGTTGCTCCGTTGTTTCCGTTGTAGGGTCCGAAGTACAGGAAAGACACATGCTGTCGAACGCCGTCTACGTGAAGAAATACCTGTAAGCATCTAGACAGATTTTTGGGTAAGCACAGCGGTGTCTTCTACAAACTTGATTCGAGTAGGCACCTTTTAGGCACCTGGAGGACGAAACGATCAAGATTACCTACTTAGTCAAAGGAAGGCTTTCAAAGTGCTGGTACTACTAGCCGTCCGGGCGCTGCTGCGTGCAGCTGCAGACTAGCTGCACTGGTGTTGCATCAAAGTCGGTTTTATCGGTGTTTCTAACGCCGAGGAGGATAAGCGGAAGGGTTAGACACCATGAATTATCGGGGTGCGCTCGGACTGCTGCCTACGATTAGAGATGAAATATCTACATCGTGCCACCTGTTGTGGCGTCGTCTGAACGTAGCGACCAGATAACTGTTTAAGAATGATGTCGGAAGCGGACGAGAAACGTGACCAAGATCTGTGGTTAAGGTGGATGGACAGCAGTGTTAAAATCCCATTGCTCTAAAATTGCCATTGCTACTGTTTCCGAAGAGATGTTCGGAATCTAAACAGTTTCGTGCCACCTGGTAATTGATCGATGCTTGTTAGCACAAAAGCCGTGCCTTTCAAATTTGTCAGTTAACGTAAGAGTTCAACGTGCATGTGCTCAAAATTTGCATCCGTGGT
>OX104070.1:7407999-7567627 GCA_944474145.2 Dicrocoelium dendriticum
ACTTTAGCGTAGGAATTTTGGTAAGATGCTATGCGATTTGAAACTTCGGCATCTCTCGCTGATAAAAGGTTATGTGCAGCATTTAACTTTGTGCGTAAGGGCCTTCCTAGCATCAGCTCCGCTGGCGTTCTTCCGGTGGCTCTGTGGTCACATGTTCTGTAGGAAAATACCGCAGTTAAAACTGCATCCTCCCAGTCCGAACCTCCTATGTGTATGGCTTGTATAGCTTCTTTTAGAGACCGGTTTAAACGCTCGACCATGCCGTTGGCTGCAGGATTGTAGGGCGCAGTTCTGGAGTGCTTAATGTTATGGCAATGTAGAAAATCTGCGAATTCGCGGCTACAAAATTGTGGCCCGTTATCCGTTACTATTTCATGCGGTAAACCGAAACGGCTGAACAAGTGTTTAAGCCAACGTAACACAACCGAAGTAGTAACTTGGTCGCACATGTGTACTTCAGGCCATCTACTGTAAAAACATGTAGCAACAAGTAGATTTCGCTTATTCGTAGGAGCAGTAGCGAAAGGGCCCATAATATCAATGGCGATTTTGGTCCATGGTTTCATCGCGTAAGCAATCGGCTGTGTCGGGACTTTTAACGTCAAAGAACTTTTGTCCGCTAATCGGCAAGCATTGCAATTGACCACAATGTTTCAATGCCAGATGCCATTCTTGGCCACAGAAATATAGTCTCACACAGAATTTTTAGTCCGAACCTATACCTAGAGTCCCCTCATGTGCGCAAGCTATCTATCTTGGATATCAACTGGGGTGGAGCTAACAACACCGAACCGCGCATCAGGCAACCCATCTACTACTGAGAGTTCCTGTCGAATTGCATAATACGGAATGAACCTCTCCGGGCATTTTGTTATTGTCTGGGCCTGCCCTGTTGCACACATATTCAATTAGCTCATGCAGAAAGGATCGTTAGCATTTTCCCTTTCGTAGATTCTTGATCGTCCAGGCAGACAGGTTAGCCTCCGAGACGGAAAAATAGTACCGCCACTCTGAGTCTCTCTTTTTCATCTTCCAACCACGGGTAAGCGAGATAGGACGTCAGCAATCTGATTTTGACAACCTGGCAGATAAACAACTCCAAAAACGGTAGTAAGGAGTCTAGCATTATCAGCCGGTCCGATTCGCATTGGGCGCGTCCTTTAGATCCATTGCTGAGACGAGCTGTTAGGGCCTGAATGATCAGTACGCAGAGTAAAACGATCGAGCCGAACAGAATAAATGCCACTGTTTCTACAGGCCCACACCACATGCAAGTGCTTCTTTTCCCCAACTGAATAATGACGTTCGGAATCTGATAGCTATCGGTGATGCGTAGGCACTAACTTTCTCCCTCTCCGTTTTGTACTTGTGAGAAGACAGCTCCGAGCCTCATCGGACGAATCAGGTGGCCACAAAGGTGCGGCAAGATTCGCCACAAATGGCCAAACTAAGGAGCAGACGCAACTCTCCCTTTTCAGTCGTCAAAGGGGGAATTTTGCTAATTGCTGCCCCAAACGAACGAAGACCATTTCTTTATTAGCTGTCTATAATGGATCGTGCCCCAGTCGCAAAAACCCGACAGATAGCGCAGGTTATAAAAGCTCAGTTCCTAAAAAGGGACTTTAGTTCTGTCAAGTGTTTGGGTGCTGGCGCTTCAGAGATGGCCCAGGATATTTTCATCACTTGGTCGCATGCCACTGCGTGAGATGACGTGTGCCAAAAACTGAATTGCTGGTGCATTGAAGAGACATTTTCTGCTTTCAGATGCAAACTTGAGATCACTGAGGTGCTGGAGGACTTTCTATAGCCTTTCATCATGTTCATCCTATGGGCAACCGAAAAACACAAATATCATCCATGTAGGCAACCTGCCCATCGATACCTGCCAGGGCGGAGTCATGAACTTTTGCCAAGCGGCAGGGCGCGGAACTCAAACCCTTGGGTAAGACTTTGTACTGAAATAGGCCATCAGGAGCAAAGAAGGCAGTTAGGTGTTTGCAATCATCGGCCAATGGCATATGGAAAAATGCACTTTTCAAATCTAGCTTGGAAAAAGCAGTTGCACCAGCTAAACGTACAGTGAGTTCATCATTAGATGGCAAAACAAAGCGTTCTACGACGATCTGTTTGTTCAGTGCCTGCAAATCGTTGCATATCCGGACAGTACCGTCTTTTTCATGACACAAACCATTGGATGCACCCACTCAGAGCAGTCGATGGGTTCAATCAAATCATTTGCAAGCATCGCTTGCAGGGCTGCTGAGACCGCTTCACGTTTCGCTAGCGGAATGGGTCGAGGTTGACCATCTGGCGACCGGTTTCGCATTCCGGTTTCAGCTGAATTCGATGCACACCAAATGGAATACGGCCGAGGGACTTCTGGAAGAGCTGCGGAGAATGTTCCTGCAGTGGTGCTACGTCTGGACGGAAGGAGATAAAGCATGCGAGTTTCGAATGATGGTAGGACCATTGTGGCAAAGGCCAGCCATAGCATTTCCTTCCCAAGCAACGGATCGTCTGAGTGTACTGAAGAAATATACCCTTTCGAATATATCCGGCAATACACAGAATGTGCAACTGCAAAGGCCTACGATAATAAAATCCCTTATATGGTTAGTGTGTTCCCACTATAACTCCAGAATGAATGTGAGGTGGGATGTAAAGTATGCTGTGATAGGTAGCGTTCATAAAATTGGAAAGGCACGATAGTGACTGGAGAAGCAGAATCAAGTTCCATTTCCAATGGAACAGCACCTTTAACAGTAAGGAACAATACAGTACGAATGTCAGCAGCGGGAAACTTCGGTTCAACAACGGATATGGTTACACAATCTGAAGGTATGGAGTCAGCGGTGATTGAATAGATATTGTCTTGAGTTGGATCGGTTAACAGGCATTCCGGTGTATCATCCTCTTTAATGAGCGCGACAGCCTGCGATCGACAACAGCGGGCATAGTGTCCAATTTCACCATAGTTTTTTCCATTGAGGCTGCGTGCGGGACAACCGGCAAAATTAGCTTTGTGAGACGTGCTCCCACAACGATAGCAAGACAGTTTGTCTGTCGGACGTTGCCGGAAAGATTGTACTCTCGCCACTTCAGCTAAGCTGGTGGAACAAAACTGCTTCGATTGCAATGAAATTTCCGTCTTTACTCGGGCTAATTCGCAAGCTCGATCCCACGTTAGTGTGCAAGCGTCTTCCTGCAATAGCGCCTCACGTATGCGATTGTCAGCGATTCCAGTGATCAGTTGCTGAGTGAGCATACAGCCTTCAATCTTTTTCTGTGGAATAGACGAGTAGGCACACGGTCGTACTGCACGACTCAGCCGAGCAATGAAATCATTCAAGGGTTCGCCTGCTTCTTGGTGTATTCGGGAGAAAATATATCGCGCGGTAAACACGTTCATTTGGTAACTCCATGCACGATCGAGAGCATTGAAGGCGTCTATAACCGATTTGCATCCTTGGAGACCCAAATCATCGAATTGCCGCTGTCCCTCATCTCCGAGTAAATGTCGAAGCAGCTTCAATCTTTTATCCTCACTAAGAGCAGTAGGGAGATCGCTGATTAAATCCAAGTAGTTTAGGAAGGATCAACAGCGAACGACGCTCCGTCAACGCACTTGACGCCCAACTGTATTTTCCCTAGCTAGCTATTTTTTAGCATTAGCTAACTCTGCTTTCGTCCAATACGTTTTATCCCTAGCTTTATTTCGTGGGTTCTACCTAATGCTTTGGTTGACCGTCTAGTCTATTACTGGATACATAACGCACGATCCACAGGCTATAATTGGTGAATCCGAAAAAATGTTTTGGTTAGTTTGATACTAATATTGCATTAAAGGTCCGGTAACTTGTTATGACTGCCTTTTTCAATATTTACTACTTGGGTTCACACCATTGCAAATATATATGTATATATATATATATATTTATATATATAATACTTCGGCTTGAGCAACCTGGAAGTATCTCGTCCTCTGACGAAACCATGGATTTTGATGTGTTGTGTTGTGTTTTCTTTTACTATTTCTGTACCTCCTTTTGAGTCCCATGGTTTCTGATGGCTTTATGTTTATTCGTAGACCGTTGCAAATACATATATGCCCTAAAGGTAATCGACCTGGGTTCTGTCGATCAGGTTTGGGGATTCCGTTTCCCTATCCCGCCTTTTCGAGAGACTAATCCTACGCCCTTGTTTACAGGTAGCGTCAGACGTGACAGTGTCAAATTGCAGTGTGTTGTCACAGCGGTTCCTCCGCAAAACGTCGTTGACCTCGACGACATCTTGGAGCTTCCCGAATATCAGAAGTTTTACGATGAGCTTAAGGCCATAGTCCTAAGGCGATCCGGCAAATCGGATCTTGCTTGCGTTACGCAGCTTCTTAACGAAACCGAGCTAGGTGATCGGAGGCTTTCCCAGTTGCCGCATAAGATGCGGGCTCTAGGTAAGCCTCTTAATATTGGTGACTCTTTCCTTAAAGAGATGTGGCTTTGTCGCCTGCCACGTGACATGCATAACCCGCTGTATGCTTATGATGCGCCACCTTCTCAGTTCGCCCACATTGCCGACCGTATTTGGGAATCCAATGCCCAAGTTTCTCAGGTTCAGTCTACTTTCCGTACGAAGGTAGCAGAACAAGGAGCGCAAGTAGCAGCACTTACCAACTGACTAAAGAACTTAACACAAACCGGATCCATCCGCCGAAATCGTTCCAGTAGTCGTACTCGTCCCAGATGTCGTGCGAAATCTCCCCCAGGTCAAGCTATTGTTGATACCACGAGCGATTTGGTCATCAGGCCAGATCGTGTCGTCCGCCCTGTTCATTCAAGCGCGACGCGCGGGGAAACAGGCCATCCATCACGTAGGGGCGACGGAGGTTGCTGGCTGCCCCAGTCGCCTTTTCTTTGTCACCGATCGCAGTACGGAAGTATGCTATCTCGTTGACACCGGCGCAGAAGTCAGCGTTATCCCACGTGATTGTAATGATGCTATTGAAGAGGCGACTAGTTCATTGCACGCAGCAAACCGCTCAAATATTCACGTGTCTGGTCAAAGCACGCGCACACGTAATTTAAGCCCTTGACGTTCTTTTAAATGGATCTTTCTCGTCGCAGATGTCTAGACGCTAATTCTTGGCCTTAGCTTTCTACGACACTTCGATTTGCTTGTTGACGCAAAGCAACGCCGTCTGATCGATCGTTAAACAGATCTGGCAGTTATGGTAATTTTACCGACATTGAGTCCATCAGTCATGTATACGCCAAGCCGTCGAGCTCACCTATCGGTCAGATGCTTGAGACCAAGCTCCCGCAAGTCTTTCGTGCAGTGGCACGGTTTTCATCTGCCAATGATGCTGCAAAACATTACATCGATAACAAAGATCCGCTTGTTATCGCCACATCCAGGCGAATGACCTCTGAGAAGCTAAAAATTGCTCGCACAGAATTCGAGCACATGCTTGAACTAGGCATCGTTCATCCGGCTGGAATTCCGTGATCGCCACCGCTGCAAATGTTATACAAAATGTCATATGACTGGCGTCCATATGGTGATTACAGCGCGCTAAATAACCTTACGGTTCCTGACCGGTATCCTACTCCTAACATTCAGGATATCACGGCAAGCCTGCGCGTAGCACCAGATCCAGTCGCTATGGAAGACATCCCGAAGACTGCTGTATTCACGGCGTTTGGGCTCTTTGAAGTTTTGCCTATGACATTCGGTCTTCGCAGCGCAGCCCAGACATTTCAACGATTTATCGATTCAGTCACTATAGGTCTAGATTTCGTCTATCCATACATCGACGATATCATAGTTGCAGGCACTTCTATAGCACAACACGCCGAACATCTCAAGGTTCTTTTCCATAGGCTGGCCGCTAATGGCATCAATGTGAACCCCACAAATGCGTATTTCAGCAGTATTCCGTCGAATATCTTGGCCACTATATTGATCAGTATGGCATACGGCCTCTAGATGCACGAGTCCGCACAATCAGACTTTCCGACTCCGACTACGTTAGCCGCTATTCGCCTGGTTTGCAATCATCAGGTCACCGGTTCGAATCCTCGTAGGGGCGCACATCCTCGTGGTATACTCAACCCACGCGCGGCTGTTGGTGGTCTCGTGACAGCAATGCGCCGTTACGGCGTACAGCTGACGATTATTTTATTCGCCTTTTCAACTGCATGATCAACTATTATCGACGTTTTCTTCCACACTGTGTTAATTTGTTAAGTCCACTACACGACCTAGTTCGTGGACGTAAAATCGGTCAGGTAGAACTGACTACTGCTGCTGCCGAAGCGTTCGGGGTCAGCAAAGAAGCCTTAGCCAAAGCCGTTATGCTGCATCGTTCCGATCCGAACGCTCCTCTCAGTATTGCTGTTGACGCATCCGACACCGCCATTGGCGCCATCCTACAGCAACATAGAAGTGGGTGCTAGAGACCTCTTGCGTTCTACTCTAGACGCCTACAACCTGCCGAAGTCAAGTACATCACGTTCAGTCGCGAACTGTTAGCCGTTTACTCTACCGTTCGACATTTTCGACATGTCCTTGAAGGTAAAACCATCATCATTATCTTCGCCGATCGCAAGCCGCTTATGTACGCATTCGGAAATCAATCAGTTTGACAATAACCACGTGGGCTTCGTCAGCTGGATTTCAATGCCCTATTCTCGACTGATATCGGACACATTTCTGGTCAACAAAACGTCGTCGTTGATGCTCTTTCAAGAATATCTGCGATGGGCCCTGCCGTACCGGCAATCGGTTTGTCTGCTATGGCCGTAACGCAATCAAACGACCAAATTTTTTCGGTACTCCGTGACTTATTCGCGTATATCCGGGATCCTTTGCCATCATGTGATGGTGCCATTTTATGCGACACATCTACCGGACGATCTCGACCCGTCGTTCAGAAACTTTTCGTCTTATCGTTTTCGACACCCTACACAATATCGCCCACCCCGGCATTAAAGCTACTGCTAAGCTTGTCTCCGAGAGATACGTTTGGCCGGGGTATCGCGCTCTTACGCGCTAGGCACGCAGCTATCTCACTTGTCAACAAACCAAGATTCAGCGGCAAATGTCCACTCCGCTTGGTCGCTTTCCGACAGTTTCAGGGCGATTTGCTCATGTCCATCTCGACATAGTGGGACCTCTGGTCCCGTCCAAAGGAATGGCCTACATTTTGACCATGATCGAGCGTTGCATCCGTTGGCCCGAAGCCGTTCCCACCCCTGAGGTAACTGCGGATAGCGTAACACGCGCTTTTGTCGAGCGCTTGGTCGCTTCACACGGCTGTCCAATCACAGTGACGACAGACCGCGGTCAGCAGTTCGAATCTTCGATCTTTAACGATCTTCTTTAACTCAAGTTATGCCGACGCATTCGCATGACCATCTATCATCCGCATGCGAACGGCATGGTGGGAAGTTTCCACCGACAGGTAAAGGCCTCGATTAGGGCTGTCAATTCGCTGAGTTGGTCTGAAGTGCTGCCTATGATCCTCCTGGGAATCCGATCAGCCTTAATGGCTGATCTACGTACGTCTAGCGCCGAGTAAGTATATGGACAACCACTGCGTTTATCTGGCGATTTCTTTTCCGATAGTCCCAGAATTCCTCGTTACAACGCGAATTATGCACGTCAGCTAGCCACGAGCATGCGACACTACAAGCTACCCGCCATTAGAGAACAACGACGTAAATCTTTTGTTCCACAAGACCTACAGCGTATTCCGTTCGTTTTTCTCCGCATTGATGGTCTCCGCAGTCCACTGGAGCGACTTTACGAAGGTCCTTTCAAGCTTCTGCAGGGTACGGACCGCGTTTTTATCATCGACCGTCACGGTAAACGAGAAGCCGTTACGATTGACCGTCTCCAGATTGCCCACGTGGAACTTTGCTCGATGAAGTCTTCTGACGAGTCAACCCAGCCTATGAAGGAAGACTCGCCTGCTTCAACTATCCCTGACCTTAAACATCACCCTCCATCCAAGCCTTCCACTGCAGCTTCGTCTCTTCCCATCTACTTAACCGTTACGTCTTCTGCAATTCCTCCAAGTTCGCGATCCGATAGGACGTCTAAGATGACGCATTCCTCTGATCCGCACAATTCGACTAGGTTGTAGTGGAAAGTTGAGACGAAAAGGGCTTAACTACATACAAGAACTCTGTCTATAAATAAGAATGCTGGACTTGACCTTAGGTAAAGCACGATCCTCGGTAGGCCGTCAGTTAGTCGGATGACGAAACTTGGTCGGCACAATAATTCGACGCGGCAGATCCGATACTCGAAGAACGAGACTAGCAGACCGACGACGATCAACAGCATAACACGCCTAGCCGAAACCGGAAGACGAATCAAAGCCCGAAAAAGTCTTTCATCGGTTGTTGGTCATTTAAAAGAAAACTGTACAATGATGATGGAAAGAGAAGAGGAAAGTACAATTGGGAAGAGAGATGTGTACATTCTCTACAGAACTCCCTTCCTAGAGCGTGAGTCAGTGAGACGAAAGCTCGATACTTGTCATTTACCGTAGTTTAGAAGGTAGAAGTACTGTACGTCCGAAGCGCGTTCGGTGATGCGATTTCGGGTTTGTGTCGTGTGATGGTTGGGGTGCAGAAGAGGGAATAGTGGTGCCACACATGAGCTGAGTAAGTGGCGTACATGGGAACGTGGGTTGGTAGGTGACAGGAATATCCGTGGGTTTCGGTAGTGGTCGCGTCTCGATGTAAACCGGCTTCAAACGGTCATTACTCAGAGTGTCCTGATAACCATTTCTATCCAGCACAAAGTACTTCTGTTTCCTGGCAACTACCATAAAGAAGCCTTCATTAGGCGGTGTGGGAGTTTTACGGACGGAGCCGACACGCACGTGGACGAAGGAGCAAGTGCGCAAACCCGGGTGTACTTGTTGACTCCGAGGACTTATTCGAGGTGGTGTTGGACGAATTGAACTGAAGTGTCGCCTCAGGCGACACGAGGTCGGATCAACTTCTCCATTACCCCTTGAGTCTAGCACCATTTCTCCAGAAAGTCTGAGAGTACTGCCAAAGACCAGCTCAGCGGCAAAACAGTCAATGTCTTCTTTAATGGTGTTACGAATACCAAGCAAGATAATCGGAGACGTTCGGACCATTGTGAGTTCGACTGCGGGGCATTATTTGTGGCTCTAAGTCAGCGATCTAAACGTTCAATGATGCCATTAGCAGCTGGGTGATAGGCGCTTGTCCGTAGATGGAAACAACCGAGGAAGCGGTTCATGTCACGAAACAAGGTCGAATTGAATCGGGGCCCTCTATCGGTAGTACTAGGGACTGGCGTGCCAAAGACAGAAATCCAATTCTCAATGAGCATTTGCGCCAGTTTCTGTAGAAGCATCACGTAAAGGCACTGCAAATGGCCAACGCGTATAAACGATCAACCCATGTCAATAAGTAGACAAAGCCGTTGGATGGAGGCAAGGGTGCAACAATGTCAAGTGGAACATGTTTGGAACGAGCGTCGGGAAGAGCAAACGTGCCGGAGACGGTAATCGTGTGACGGTAGATCTTGCTGGTTAGGCAAGTGATACAGTGTTGGCCCACTGCTGGATCCCGGAGCGCAGATTGTGCCAAATGAAGCGATCAGTAATCAGCTTGATGGTGGCTTGAATGTTCGGATGTGAGATGCAATGCAGTTGACCAAAGACGATTCGGCGGTATTGCTGAGGGACAAAAAGCCGTAACTTGCAGTAAATTGCCGTAAATTTTAGAGTCTAAGTTAAGGATTAACAAATATGATCTTTTGATCGATGGAATTGATCTCAGTTGAACACATTCAGGATCTCCTTCCTGATATGCTGCTATGTCTTCTAAGTTAATCGTTTGCCGTGAAACCTCGTGAAGACAAATACGCGACACGGCACCGGCGACAACGTTATTGGTAGCGTCAACATGGTGAATACCGGTCGAAAACTGTGAGATATATTCCAAATGACGAGTTTCTCTGGGGGAGAAACAGTCAGATGAACCACGGAAGCATAGGCAGGTGGTTTATGGTCGGTAAGAAATTAAAACATGCGATCTTCAAGCAGGTGCCGAACACGTTTGACAGCAAGGTAGCCAGCTAAAGGTTCTCGACCAAAGGTGCTGTATCGCGACTCTGCTGGCTGCATTTTGCGAGATAAAAAGGATAGCGGTTCAGGTTGACCGTTGATTACGTGCTGGAGAACAGCTCCAACGGTGGTCTGAGATGCATCAGTCTTGAGGATGAGAGTGGTGTCAACTTCAGTCCCAAAATGACTAAGCGCGGTAGCGTTGGACAACGCGTGCTTGATCTTGTCAAATGCATCAATAGCTTTGTGAGTAGACTTGGATTTTTGTGACCTGTTTTTAAGTAAATCAGTCAATGGCTAGAGTAGCCCAGAGCAATCTGGTATGGAATGGCTGTAGTAATTCACCATGCTGAGAAAACGACGTAGACGTTTGAAAGATTGCGGCATGGGGTAATCTGCAATCGCTTGTATTTTCTCGGGGAGTGGGCTAATGCCGTTGCAAACAAATCTGTGCCCCAAGATATTAACAGCACTTTGGCTAAAAACACATTTAGCAATATTGAAAGTAACGCTGTACTGAGCAAAGCGTTCGAAGATCGATGGAAGATGTGACATATGTTCATCATGATTGGACCTGGCCACAAGAATATCGTCAATGGAAGCGTAGGCGATGTCGAACTCTCTAAGGACCTGATCATTAAAGCTTTTTAAACTCTGTGCGACATTTCGTAGACCAAATGACATGCGAACGAATTCATAAAGATCAAATGGCGTGGTTATGGTGGTATTCTGAATATCGTTAGGAGGAACCGGAATTTGGCAGTATGCACGCACCAAGTCTATCTGAAGGAAAACTGTACTTCCATGTAAACCGGTTGAAAAATCATGGATGTGCGAAAACGGATATCTACCGGGGATATGGGAATTGTTTTTTCCCGTTAATCTCCGCAAGGTCTCCAATCGCCACTGGACTTTTTGGGAACCATAAAAAGCCGGGAGGACCATGGGCTTTTAGAATGACTAACGATACCGAGGCGAAGCGTATGTTCGAACTCTGACTTAGCATTAGCTACCTTGTCTGGAGTTAATCGTCGTTTTCGGGCGATTACTGGCGGTCCACGTGAAAAGATGCAGTGCTTAATTTCGTGCTTAAACTCAGGAAAGTCATTAGACAATTGATTAAGAGCAGGAAATTGCAGAAATAATTTAGTGAACACATTGTCGGCAGGCAATGCCAAGCGGAGACCGATCGAATTGATCGAAGTGACTTAACTCGAAACGGCCATGGATGTCAAACTATCGCATAGTTTACGGTTACGCAAGTCCACGATCAGGCCGAACTTGGTAAGGAAATCAACACCAACGATGGGGCGTTGGAAGTCAGCGATGAGCCAAACAAAGGGAAGACTTCGACGAAGAGCAAGGTTGAGCGTCAGCACTTTCTGGTCGTATCTATGGGTCATGGTATTGTTCGTCGCTTGCAATGTCAGTCCGGTTGGAAGTAAGTTGCGTTTTTCTGCAGCACGAGGAATAACGCTGACCTCGGCACCGGTGTCAACCAAGAAGTACAAATTGGTTGAGGAATCATAGACGTAAAGTAGGCGAATATAACATTTGCCAGACGCAGCTGTTGCCACCACTGGCTGGCGTGGATGTTTCCCTGTTGCGGTTTGTAGAATGCCTTCGGTGGTTACAACCAGGTCGACAATTCCTTGCGCCATCGCCAAAACCGTGATTGTACCAACAAAAATGTGTAGAACTCCCGGCAAAACTACGTCAACATCGAGAGGAGCGTCTAGGGCTTCTATCACCGTAGCGATTAATGCTCGTGATAGCGAGCTGCAGCTTCGATAACTTCTCGGAAACGCCACCAAACGGGTCAGCCTTTAGATCGGCGTTAGCGGTCGACTTAATTGAGTGACATGCTGCGTTTATATGAAAGCCCTCATGAACTTTTTCAGTTGTCTCGGCAAGCTTGTCCAAAGACAAATCGTCTGCGAACACAGCTAGAAGAGGTGAGAGGTTCGCTGGAAGACATTTTGTCCAGAAGTGTCGCAGAATTGTCATCGAGCTAGGAGGAACCGAACAACATACGGTTGTGCCTGAGGAGTTGTGACGTTGTGCAATCGCCTTGTTCAACACCAGAAAGTAACTTCCGAAGTCTAGCTTCATCGGAAGCCTCGGTGCACTATAATACGGCGGCTTTCAGCTTATCGTAAGGTGCGTCAACCGGAATTAGGTTGAGCTAATCTATAAGGTCAATTGCGATGTGGTGAGGAAGCTAGGCAGTGAAATGTGCGAACGTTAATGACTGAGAAGTAATACGGCGTATGCGAAAAAGAGCTTCCAATTGTGAAAGCCACACGTGAGGATTAAATGAATCGAAGGCAGGGAAGGAGAAAACAACAAGATTTTCTGAATTGAGAGTGCGGGAAACGTGGTCCGACATAGGAAAGGCACAAGAAAAAGGAATTCTGAGCTTTCAAAAAAGAGAAAACTGGGTCATCAAATATGCAGTAGAAAGTTGAAACGAAAAAGGCTTAACTACATTAAAGAACCCTGTCTATGAATAAGAATGCTGAACCTGACCTTATGTAAAGCACGTTCATCGGTAGACTGTCAGGTATTCGCACACTCCGGTCGGTTGACGAAACTTAGTCAACAAAATAATTCAACGCGGTAGATCTGGTGCTGGATGAACGTGACTAGCAGACGGACGACGATCAACAGCACAACACACCTAGCCGAAACCGGAAGGCGAATCGAAACCCGAAACAGTCTTTTATCGCTTGTTGGTCAGTCAAAAGAAAACTTTACAATGATGGTGGTAAGAGAATAGGAAATTACAATTGAGAAGGGAGATACTCACAATCGCTACAAGTCAAGTAGTCGCATTCAATGGCCTGCGCGATTAAGGGATTAATGTTCCTTTCGCTTTTTTTCTTACTTTCCTTTTCCCTTTTGGCAAACAACGTGCGAATACCAAAAAACGGCAAAAGTATGGAAACCCCACAAGGACGCAAAATGTTTTTAAAACCCAAAAGTTAAGAACACGTTTTGAAAACACATGAAAAGAGTTGCGTTTTGCTTGACGCCTACTTTATCACTCTTACTTTTGCCCTCGCCTCCACCCCCACTTCCCTTGTTTCCGTTAACCTTCCATTATGAATGGGAGGGGATAACGAGCCTGAAGTGAATATTTGACTTTCACGAACTTGCAAACATTTGACGCTTACAAACTTTCTCCCGAGTCGTGTTATTGACTCTTTTATGGAGTACACGGGTGGGGCCCGCTAGGGTCCAATCGTTTGGTTCTCCCCTAGTAGCTGAATCAGGTTTCACTGCCTGGTCTCGCAGAAGGCTGGCCAGCGGCGGACAGTCTTCAGGTAGATCGAAAGGTCGCCCATTGTTTTCCTTATAGTAGGGACTGTGTAGCGACCTAAATATTCCCATTAATGACTGTAAACTATTCCAAAATATATCAAAATTTTAACTTTCTTAAGTATTAGAGAATTAGGCGGTTTGTTTGTTGGAACATTGTTCTCGTTCGTTTGAAACACGAACACGATATCCGTTTTTGACGCGCGCGACTCGACTGCGAGCGACACTCCGTCAACGCACACGACGCCCAACTGCATCCTCCCTAGTTAGCTCTCTTCTGGTGCACTATTTTTAGCATTAGCTAACTCTCCTTCAGTCCAATAACTTTTTTCCCTACCTTACTTTTGTGTGTTCTACCTAATGCTTTTGGTTGACCGTCTAGTCTATTACCGGATATAGCGCGCGATCCACGCTGTATAACCACATTCTCACTTATCGTATTTTAACGGGCAAGGTCGATCGATTGATATGAAAATAGGCCATTAATGTTCATGAATACTGCAACTGCTAACTGCAAGTGAATGTTAGAGACGGTGACAACTGTCCAGGAGAAACTAATAATTGCCTAGGAAATCCACTATTTTAATGATTAATCGATTATCAACTATCATCGCATCGATTTCAAATGTTCCGGAATGTTCTTTTTTCTACAAGTGACGACAAACCACCTGACATCTCGGCAAAATATATGGGGAACCACTAACCTTGGTGGCTGACCTTCCAATTCTAGAAGTGGAAGGTTAGTAAGAGACCTATAAATACAGCCAAGGTCCGCAGTAGTTGTACAGTGTTTGTTGACGGCGATTAATACGTTATTTTGTTAAGGTCATTGGCGTTCTGCTTTTTCCTTCGTTTGAGCTAGAGGTTTTGCAGAGCAGTAGATTGTTATTTTTGGAATCGCGTCTAGTGAGACAAATTTAAAAAATGACGACGGAGGTTGGATCATACTTTGTCAACAGCAAGTTTGAGGACAGCAGCGTCTTGAACCGTTCAAAGTGATTTTGGTATTCTGAGGTCCAATTCCAAGTTTGGCCTTTGGCTAGTAGCTTGTTTAATGCGGCAAGCAGGCGGTACATCCGGTGAGAATGCGCTGTAGGGACTGATGTGCCCACAAAACGAACGCAATGATTGTAGATCCGTTGGTGGAGGCATTTTTCTAATGGCTTCTACGTTTTCCGGATCTGGTCGACGTCTATCCTTTTGAGGATAAAACCGAGGTATTTGGTGATCAGCGTGAAAATTGTGCATTACTCCTCACGGACCCGGAAACCGTACGACTGTATACAACCAAGCACTTCATCCAGGCGGTTAAATAGTTATTCTGCTGTTCGATCCATCACTATGATACCATGCAGATGTGCAACGGTTCTAGGTACGTCCATTAGCATGGTATCCATCCACTGTTAGAAAATGGCTGGCGCCGCGTTTACACAAAATGGCAAGCGGTTATATTGGAATAGACCACCATGAGTGTGGATAGTCAACAACTCGCTCGAGAATTCCTCAACATACACGGATAAATTAAGCTTAGCAAAGTGCTTACTACTATTCAGTTTTGCAAGTATATCTTCCGGTCATCATCATAACATCATACACCTTAGCTGAGTTTGGGAACACCTCAGCTACTGTGCCGCAATATCTTTAGCCACTGTGCCGTAATATCTCAGATACTGTGTCGGTACAGGTAATGGGCACTGCTGGTTGTCCAGCGCGGCATTGAAGAATGTTGAGAAGTCAGCGCAGACGCGTACCATGCCATTTGCTTTCTCTACTGCGACAGTAGATGCGGCCCATGATGAGTAGTTGACGGCTGTGATGACTCCGAAACGTTCTAGCCGATCGAGTTCTTGATCAGCGGTTGACATGGCTGCATATGAAAACGGTCTCTTTGGCTTGAACACTGTTTTAGCCCATTGTCGCAAGCTCAGCGTCGCCTTGCATTTCGTACAATGGCCCGAGCCATCCTGAAAGACAGAGGCAAATATTCGTTTCAGGGTACGTGTCATGTCTTCGACGGACGTTGATGATGGTTCGAACACGAGAAGAAATATTTAACCGCTTGGATGAAGTGCTTGTTTGTATACATTAGTACGGTTTCCGGATCCGCAAGGAGAAATGCACATTTGCATGCTGATCACCAAATACCTCGGTTTTATCCTCGAAAAGGATGGTCGTCGACCAGATCCGAAAAACGTAGAAGCTACCAGAATAATGCCTTTCACCAACAGATCTATAATCATTGCGTTCCTTTTGTGGGCTCATCAGTCATTACAGCGCATTATTGCCGGAGATGCACCGCCTGCTTGCCGCATTAAAATCTGCTAGCCAAACACCTAACTTGGAACTAGGCCACAGAATGCCTTTGAACGGGTCAAGACACTGCTGTCCTCAAAGTTGCGTTTTACTCATTTTGGTCCCTTCAAAGAGACTGTTCTAACCACATATGCATCAAGCCATGGGACTGACGCAGTAATTGCACAAACGTACACCGATGGATCTCAGAAACAATCGCCTGTGCCGCCGGAACACTCACGAAGGCCGAGAGGAATTACAGCCAGATTGAGGAGGAAGCACTGGCCATAGTTTACGTGCTCAAGAAATTCCAAATATGCTATACGGCCGCCGCTTCATGCTTCTGACGGATCACAAGCCCTTGCTGACTATCTTTGGTACGATAATGAATCCTGGCGTACACAGCCCACCGGCTTCAATGTTGGACACTTATCTTAATGCGGTATGTTTTCGAGATCCGCTACTAGTCGACAGTTTCCCTTGGCCGATCGGATGCACTGCCACGCCTACTTGATGTCCATCAGCGACAACATGAGGACACAAACATTGCCTTGGTCGAGGTTGAGCCCGACGTCAACTTTCTGGTAACTGAGGGATTGCACGGTTCACCGGTTACCGCAGAAGTTGTACGAACAGAAACGTTTAGGGACTCAGTACTCAAGAAACTTACACATTTCCATAAAGCAAGTTGGCCACATTCTTGTCCATCTGCAGAGTTGCAACAGTACTTCCAGAGAAGACACTCGTTATCTATCGTAAACGACTGCATATTATGGTCAGAAAGGGTGATCATCCCTAAGGCACATCAGGAGCGCATTATTCGTTAGTTTCACGCCCGGCATCCTGGGATCAACCGGATGAAGGCGCTGGTCCGCAGTTATGTATACTGGCCTTCATGGACATGCAGTTAGAATAAATAGCTAAACGCTGCCACAAGTGCTCCAATGTCTTGAAATCGCCACAGAAACTAGAACTCTATTCATGGCCAAAAGCTGCTAAGCCATGGTGTCGCATCAATGTTGACTTTGCAGGTCTGATCAACGGCAGAATTTTGATCATTCTAGTCGACCCATACAGCAAGTGGCCTAAATTATTTCTCATGGATAGCACAACCACCAATGCCACAGTATCAAAACTGCGCCAGATCTTTAGCAGTTTCCGCTGTCTTGAGACTACTGTAACTGAAAATAGCACCCAATTCACTTCGGCAACGTTTACGGTATTGCAAGCAAGGCGCCGTCCAGCACGTTTACTCGCCGCCTTTTCTCCTATAGTCAAATGGCCAGGCAGAATGGTTTGTCGATATGTTCAAGCGAGCTCTCCACAAATCAAAAGGAAAGGGACGTGCAGAGGAGGTGTTTGACCGGTTCATTTTACTCTACCGATCAACACTGAATCCACAAGAGCTAGACGGGGTTTCTCCAGCTATGGTGTACAGGAAGCTGAAAACGCCTTTCGACGCCATCAGACCGCGCTGGAAATCCCGTCTTGGTGAAATAATCTGCAGCATAGAACAGGATATTAACCCGCGGCACGGAGCAAAGAGGTGATCGTTTACGTTTCTACAGCAGGTGCTAGTACGCGGCTATCAAGAACGCCATGCAACATGGCTACCAGCGCCGGTCAAAAATAAGTGGGAAGCGTCAAGTATCACGTGGCGATGGGCGCACAAATCTAGGCACTGCATGTAAAACAATTACATTCCACATTGTGCCAACCAGAACATGCAAGGCCCACTGAACTCCCGTTTGATTTATTGGTGGAAAGCTTCAACTTGCCGAAGGTAGCCGTGGACGACTGCACACCGTCGAGCAAAAAATTTAGAACACGGTTATCGGAACCAAGTTCTCGGGCACTTCTGCCAAGGAGATGGACCAACAGGCAGAGAACGCCGTCCATAAGGTTGCAATTTCAGCCTAGGCTTTTGTTGTGTACCTCGGATGATATCTCAGGAGGGGAGGTGTCCGGGAGCAAGTAAGAATTGCCTAGGAAATCCACTATTTTAATGATTAATCGATTATCAACTATCACCGCATCGATTTCAAATGTTCCGGAATGTTCTTTTTTCTACAAGTGACGACAAACCACCTGACATCTCGGCAAAATATATGGGGAACCACTAACCTTGGTGGCTGACCTTCCAATTCTAGAAGTGGAAGGTTAGTAAGAGACCTATAAATACAGCCAAGGTCCGCAGTAGTTGTACAGTGTTTGTTGGCGGCGATTAATACGTTATTTTGTTAAGGTCATTGGCATTCTGCTTTTTTCTTCGTTTGAGCTAGAGGTTTTGCAGAGCAGTAGATTGTTATTTTTGGAATCGCGACTAATGAGAAGATTACAACAACAACCCCCGTTCATTCCCTAACGGCATGCACCGGAAGGGACGTGAAGCGCCCATTAACCCGGTACGACAGGATTATCTGTTATTACCCAGTGAGAAAGTATTTTTCGCAGCAGCAATAGATGCCTTTGAGACTATCCGTCGTGACTGCGTAGTTGCGGGAAGGGTTGACAGATGTTACAGGTTACGATACGGTATTTGGGCAGGAAGTCACCGTAATGTTGTTGATACGTTGGACCGCGTAAACCCCCAGAGAAACACGGTGTACAAGCTTCCACACAGTGTGGTGTGTGGTCGCGCGGAAGCTGTATATGGCACCAAAAACATATGGTCCGTTAGGATACGGAAGCAGCGGAGAGTGGACAATGGACGATGGACAATGGTTGAATACGGGTAAAAAAGCATCGCTTAACAAGTTTCGTGGGATGGAAAATATTGCGAAAATCCATTGCATAATAAAGCGAAAAGAGTTGTGGTGGACTCACTATAGACTTATGTGGAATAGCGGAGATGTTCGCATATCAAACGTATAAATCCATAAATCCATTGGTTAGGCGTTTGGCAAGAAACCATTTGATTGCGTTTTGTAGCCCCTGGCTAACAAGTCATAAAGTGAAATGTAAGTAAGATAATGCATCGTTTAACACGTTTTTTAAATATCGCCAGATTGGGAGCAGAGACGACATAATTAGGGTGGGCGTTCCAAGGCTGGCACACGCGGAGGGAAAAGAAATTTCTACGGCATTCAAGCCGGCTATAATGGATTGTCAGGTTCAGAGGGTGACCTCTTAGTTTAGTGTTTTCGTTAAATTCCAGCAGCGGACGGCAAATGTGGTTTGGGTTATTCAGAATCCAATAAACCATTATGAGATCCCCCGCAAAAGCCGATCTCGTCTACTGTACATTCTTAGAGATTTCAGTCTAAGCTGATAGGGCAGATGAAAGAGGCCCCTGACGTTCTTGGTTGCCCGTCGTTGAGGAGTCTCGAGAGCAACGAGATCCTGTTTCTGCCACGCCTGCCACGCCTGAATAGCATATTTCACGTGGGGTCGCACCTAGGCGTTAAGCATTTGGGGAAAGATTGAGGGTTCAAACCGACCGAAGGCTCTGCGAAGAAGGCCGAAGTGTAGATTTCCGGTTCTCCTCGACTTCTCTGCTTGTTCTGAACACCCGAAATCTTCCTGTACCAATACACCCAGGTCACGCTCCTGAGAAACCTTCGCCAAGGTGTGGTTTCCAATCTTGTAAGCGCTCACCGGCTGGTGACGCAGATGCATCACTTTGCATTTAGCCATGTTCAGTTGAAGCTTGTTCCTCCTTGACCATTCCTAAATGCAATCTAGGTCATGTTGGAGCAGATCCTGATCTGTCTTGTTACTAATCTTTAGCCATATCTTGACGTCATCGGCGAAAAGCAGGAGGTTTGAGGAGATGACTCTTGCCAGGTCGTTGATAAACACCAGGAATAAACGCGGTCCCAGCACTGAGCCTTGTGTGACAACACATTCCCCTAACACGTACTTGGAGTTTTCGTTGGTAAAGGAAGTTGCCAATCCAACCAAGTGCTGGATCTCCGATTCCGTAACTGTGAAGTCTTTGAAGTAGGATGCGGTGATCAAGGCGGTCGAAAGCTTTGGAGAAGTCCAGATAGATGACGTCGACTCCAACCCCATCATCGGCTACTTCCGTCCAACTACCTCGTGCAAATAGTAGGTTGGTGGTGCATGACCGGTGTAGACGGAAGCCATGCTGTTCCGGTACCAAGATGTTGCATTTTTCAAGGTAGTCCATTAAAGCCTCAGCAACGACTACTTCCATCACCTTCGCGAGAACAGGGAGGAGAGTCACTGGACGATAGTTTGCAGGATCGGAACGGCCACTGCCTTTAACATAGGGTTTATAATGCCACACTTCCGCATAGTGGGGACTTGTTGTTCATCAAAGCACCTTTGGAAGGACTGTGACAGTGGTTCAGCTAGCTTGGTGGCCATAGCCTACAGTGCCTTCGGGCGGATGTTGTCTGCTCCCGGAGAACTATGTTCACGCACTGAGAGTAACTTCCTTAGCACACTTGATGGGTTGAAAATAACATTTGTAAAAAAGTTGTCGGTAATGTGCTTGATATTATGGGACAGGTCGATGGTGCAAGTTCAAAAATTGTGGCGTATTGCAGCCGCAGTGCATTAGCTGCATCTTCGGAGCTTTGTACTCTACCGCCTGTCGTGAATAGTGGTGGTATTCCATGCTTCCTTTACGAAGCTTATTGACACGCTTATACAGCTGTTTGTTGTTTGCCATGAATTTTTTGGCTAGGCACTGTTGATAAGTTACTTTGTCCTCACGGCAAGTGCGGTGCAGTGGTTTCGATGTGCCAGGAAATTTCCCCTAAGTCTCTGAGTCGGGGTTAATCTTGCAGGCACGCCATGCTGCGTCCCTTATCGCCAGGCGTTTGCGAGTCCTACTTCTTATAATTGAGCGCATTTTCGCGGGACGACGGGGTTTGGTCTCTGATGCTTTGTTGATGATGTCGCTGAGCTTATTAACGAACTCTGCCCTAATGTTGTCATGGGAACTTTCGTTTGAGAATTCCCATGCAGCTGCGTCGGCGAGTTCTTTCTATACGTGGTAGCGTGTGATTGTATGAGTTAGTTCCGAGTGTTCAGATGGATACTCTGCATAGCACACATAGTCAAAAGTTATTACTACGTGGTCACTGAGACTTAATGGACTATCCATCAATAATTTGTCAATCATGAGCTCTTCCTTTGTGAGCACAAGGTCCAATATGGACGGTTTGTTTGCTGTCCTGAAGCTAGTGGGCTTGGTAACGTGATTGTACAAAGGAATATTAGTGATCAGTTCCTGCAAGTCTGCTTTGAACTGCTCACTGGGCGATGCCGAAACCTCCAGCTTATGTAGATTGAAGTCCCCGAAGATGAGAGTGTGGCAGTACCTAGTGCGTGTTACTCTGTTAAGGCCACGGATCAAGCAGGAATCCATTTCCAGAGTGGACGTTGGGGGGCGGTAAACGATAACTATGAGACATGTATCGTTGTGTCTTAGTCGGGACGGCACCAGAGTGAGTCGGTAACGTGTGTTTCCAGGTCCTCAAATATTGTACATTATAGATTGCTGCGGTAGTAGAGTAGGACCCCACCTCCTCTGCTGGGGCGGTCGTTCCGGATGAGTGACATTCCAGGTATCTCAACCTCAGCATCAGTCACCCCTTGATGCAACCAAGTTTCGGTAATAGAAATTAGATCCCAAGCATTCGCAACCTGACGTAATGGAAGCTCGTTAATTTTACTAAGGAGCCCTTGGGTGTTGGTGTACATACATGAAAGTTGCTCAGATTTATTCAATGTTTCAGAAGTTGTACAACTCATACGTGAAGTTTCACCGATCAGTGAGTGACCGGCGACTGGATGGGTGGATGAAGCAAATGAGTTTACGCCGACCATTAAAGGGTCGGTGACTAATCGTTTTTTGGATGGGTTGCATACTCTAGAGAAGTATTTGATATATAAGCAGGTATCAGATGCTCCGAATTCCGGTGTTTGCTCGTGCTCTGCTGTGCCCCTCCGGATAGTATGGCTACTCTTGAAACCGTCCCCGAGTCGGGTCCTGCAGCTGGCGTTTTCACTAAGAGTTGTGCCTCTACTGAATTTTCATTAAAAGGTGTTGGTGTTCTTGCTGCTTTCAGACGAATTTCCGCTGGCAATCTGCAACGGGATTTAATCCAGTTCGCTAGTAGTGCTGGTGCCATTTGTTCTGACTGTAGCACAAATTTTAAGAGCCTGGGACCGCATCTCTTATAGTTTGGTGATAAGGGGATCCTTGTCAACGAGGTGACCACCACATTTTCGAGAGAAAAACCTCCCGGATGTAGTGCCATTGCTCGCGGTCATGCATCTGAGCATCGTCAGAAGAGGAGTCAGTAAGATCAGGAACACCGTGAGCAATCACTGTTTTCTTGTCTTGACTTATTCTGTACCTATCTTTGTTAGCGGGATCCCCTGAACGTTCTTTCCACGGGATTTCTGGTAGTATGCGCACTCCACTTGAGTCGTTGCGGAGACGATTTGCGGACAGCAGAACGGCCTCAGTCTCGTCCGCCGAGTTTAGTGTTACCCGAAGTAACCGGGGTTCGCCGTAGTGCAACGCGTTTGGGTGGCGCGAGATTCTTTGTAATGTGGTGGGATTAGCATGGACTCCGATCGACATGCAGATGGAACCACGCTGATCTCGATCGTCCGTCAACTTACCCCTAATTGTATTGGATTTGGATTCAAGGCATTAGTGCATACAATGTTTAGGACAACATGGTTGCGTCTGGTGGCTACTGGTTTTGGATTTCAAGGCTTAGTTTCCGGTGTTTTTGTTGAATTTGTGAACGGCCTTGGTGTGTGCCATCCGTGCTGCGGCAGTTTTGTGTTCTCTAGTTCGGGCACAAAGGTTACCGGTGTTCTTTCCGGTGTATGCTTGACAGCAACCGATGCGTACGTTGCCGGGTTGTTCACTATGGCTGGTTGACTGTAGCTTACAGTCGTGAGTGTAGTGAACCGACTACTAGGTGCAGCACACAGTACAGAAGTTGAGGCAGGCGCGCTGCAGGCACTGTTTTTATTTATAGGAGGGAGAGAGAATGGAGTTGATACTGCTGGAGGCTGAGTCGTTGGGATTCGGTTGGGACGCCTGGCTCTCTTCTTCGGCCTGACTAGTGAGTTCGGGGTGTTATTTTCATTGACAAGTGCAGGTCCGTTTCCTCCCATGGGTGTAAATCTGGCACTTACCAGTTGCTCGACCGCTTCGGTTAGTCTTACGTAACGCTGTACCAGTAGCTTCCTTCTACTAATGAGCATGCCACTTACAGCTGCTGTGATAACTAACTGACAGCAATGGAGAAAAGCAAAGGCCATAAAACGGTGCCCGACGGAATGACGCTGAAGACACCTTGTGTAAACCTAAGGGCTAGTTTTTCTAGAGCACAGGGTAACATTAGTTATGCCCAAACAGCTAGGATGGTCTTTGAAGCAAGAGTATCTAGAAGCGGCATGAAAGGTTATGGATGTCATAAGCTGTTCAGTCCAAGGCGAAATGCTCACGCACCTGTTGATGAGGTCATGCACACTCATTTCTACGCAGCGGATTACTTAGCAGCTTTGAGGTAAGAGCACGTCACAAATGCAGTGCGAGGGCAAGGAATGCATGTATTACCGATAGGACTTCAAGCGTAGTTCCTTCCTTTACCATACATGTTATCCTGTTGTTTAGCAATGCACAACGATTCTTCCCATTGGTTGGAAAATGAAGGTGTAATAAAGGAATCTAGGAGAGAGTATGTATCATCACAAAGCGGCAGAATTCCAGGTGCTTTTAATGTCCTTACGTCTACCTCACCAGTCCCATCATTTGTGATTCCGATAGCGAGGTAGGCATACGTGCCATAACCGTCACGTAGGGGAGGCAAGGCATATGAGAGTGTTGGGTGTACCTAACGATCAAGCGAAAGCAGAGAAATGGTAATAAAGGAACGAAAAAGGCAAACATGAAAAAGGAGGACTTACAAGAACCGGAAGCAGATAAATTGCTCCTGTTCATTGTACGACGTGCACAGCTGATGATACCAAAGACCGCAGTCGGAGCGCATGACCCAGTTAACAACCTGTGCGTTCTGTGCCTCGCATTCCGCTTGAAGGTCTAAAGCGCACTTCACATTGTCTTAATTGGCTGGGAGTTTTGCATGGTAACGACGCATCCTTGGAGGCTTGTACACTCTGGCGGTAGTGGTGCGCAATTGTCTATAATGAAGTGGGTTCCCTTCCTCCTCTTGACCGACGGACACATCTGGTATGGGTACTAGGCGCTGCTTACGTCTTGTGCCTTCCCTGGTCAGTTCATCCAGCCCTTCTGTTGCTGATTCATTTATGGTTTCGAAGGTGGAACTCTCATCGGATAGTGAGAACTGGTTAGGTTGTGTAGAAACTCCCGCAACTGGTCCATCGCCTCTATATACTTTGCATCGCCAAGGCTATAAACCTGCAGTTGAATATCACCCAGAACCTGACTGCATTCGCGAAGCTTTTACACCCTAATTACTGGAGTCACTGTGGAATTGGACGGCAGCTGGACGATGACGGACGACGTGGATGCAGTTACACTCGGGTGTTTCGCCATATCTCGTCCACCGGTCTTTCTGCCGCGTGCAGTGCATTCATTATGTGAACGCACGGAAGCAGCCATTGCCGACTAAAGCTACATTGGCAAGTTACGTCCCCACGCATTGACACGGTGTATTGCTGTTGGCAACTTTGCAATTGACATCTAATCTTGGACAAGTCAACCACAGTTACCTTTTCCCTTGTGTATTGGCATCGCAAACGTATCCCAGCATACCCTGAAAACTGAAGCGCAGCATGCTCAAGGCTATCGAAGCAATGGTCCAATGCGTGCTCAAAGAAGTCCGTTTTGCTCATTAAATCTTGCCATTGCGATTGCGCATCAAGCACGCGGTTAACGACCGCGGTAAACAGATCTAATTACGATGTTGGTTTTGAAAGACCGCGCTTTAAATTCCTATTTTCGTTCTCCACCCGGTTTGTTTTATAGCAGCCGGACCAACAGGTTTACGTCAGGAGGTGCACTGCCCATGATGATACAAACGGCAACCAGGTCTTTAACAAGTACCTATGCGCCTCGGTGTTTCGCAATTTAATGGCTGTCAAGCATATGTCAAACAACGAGGAGCTCCTAGCGTACACAAAATTCCGCACCCACTGCCTAATAAGCTATCTGTCCGTTGCAGTTTTGGTGGATAACGCGTTGCAGCGACGGGTGACATTCCGCAGTAAATGGAAACAGCAAAATAAAATGCGCACAGAGGGGTACACGAATTTTAAAGCATGGGCCTGGGTCGTGCACTTATCAATCACTACTTCCCTTGCCGTCTCAGTCGCTGGTCCCATAAGGCGCATGTTGCGCACGGCATTCGCACATGATGCCGTTGTCTCATTCGGAAGCAAGGCGTAGAAAAATGACATCCTACACCATGTACATCTACCAACCTGCAGTGCCACAGCATGTAGCCACCGTAGTGCTTCTTCTGTGTTGCATCCGCCAGCATTACCTCACTGTAAAGCTCTACGACATCAATTACGTACCTCGGAACGAAAAATAGAAACCGTATCTCCGATTCCTCATATTCAACATTACACTGGGCAAAGCTCTCTAGCAACTATACCACAATTTCCACCTTTCCATCTCATCTTATGTTTTGTGGTCCGTAGGTTGTAACAGTTCGTTCGTCTACCGTAGTGCGTGAATGCATAATTCCTAAGCTCAGCGTATGTCCTTAAAAGACTGCACCATACGATAGACGTCCTCTTCCGCGTGCCACGAGAGCTCTGTTGCTCACATAGAGAAAAGGCTTGCCCACATAAAAGATGACTGTGCACAACGCTGAAGGATAAAATGTCGTATCACAAGCCGTTATGCCGTATGAGAATATTAGCCTCGCAGTCATAATTTTTGTACCCACAGTTCATAAGCGTTTCATTAAGGTAACATGTCAACTTACCGCTTGCATGTGTACGCTTTTCGCCGGCAGTGAACGCATTTATGACGTCGGGATCTGTAACGCACACCCTCAGGCAAATCTTTACCGCTTCTCTTCCGATACGCCTTAGATGTCAGGACATATAATTTAAAAAAGGCATGATGCAGTTCGGATTTGAAAACGCTTTAAGTCACTTTCGAAGTTCTCAAATTGCGGTACACACGCTGAAGGAAGACGGCATGGAAAGCAGCGGTATCATTCAAAGCCATAACAGCGACTGGATTGCCCAACGCATTTTATGGTGCATTCAAACTATCATCATACTCATGTAAAATCATGTCAACGTTGCAACCCATAACTAATTTCTCCACATTAAGAGCTATTATATCTGAGACGTCACCTCTCGGGTTTGGCTACTCAACTACCGATTATATTACCTGAGACTTCGTGGCTTTCACATCTTTCGTAATAAACCTTCCCATCTGAGGTATCCTTTTATCGCGCTCTGTTTCATTATTCTTCAACTGGAGTGCCTGTCTTACTATCTGAGGTGACCTAATCCACTGCCTAGCCTATTTCGCCCTGTCTGCTCCAATGCTACCAGGCTGAAGTGGTGCACGCTATGCAACTCAACGCTCTTGTTCCTCTACTCGAAAGTCGCTTGACTCGCCACCCTCTATGTTGCGACCTTTCCTGCCCTTATTTACGTGCTATTCCTGTGCGCCACTAATCTAGTCTCGCCGGTCGGCACTTGTTTCTTTTTTAACTGTGATTGAACGGCCTAATTCCCTTTTTTTTTTTTTCGATTCCTTTTCTCTCTCTGATCCACTTCCTGATCTTTATTTTTCAGGCTCTGAATCTTTTAGAGCGCTTACCTCCCCATTTTTTTTTTCCTTTAGCTTATGCCTTCCTTGCAAACTCCTAAAACTCCCATTTTCTTCTCAACCAAACCCCCTGTTTCGGTGCTACCGATGGTTTCTTAATTCCCCCATTTTTTTTTAAGCGCTTCTTAGAGATTTTCCCGTTTTCATTTTGGACAAATTTTTTTTTCTTTTAAAGGTACTCAATTTTTACTTACCGGCAGATTTTTTTTTATGATTTTCCTTCACCAAGGCACAGTAGCGTGCTGTCCGCTACGGACACATCCCAATTGCCTACTAACCACCGACCGTTGTGGATTACGGTCCCTTCCCCTGTCACGCCGATTTCGCTGGTGCTTTTTCCGTTATGGATGAGAAGCCTGTGAACGTCTACCAGTTGCTCTACCATAAGATTTTATCGTAGAATACGACCAGTTGAAGATGACATACAAAGAGAAGTGCAGGAAGTTACGGCATTACAAACTATGTGCATTGTTCTTCGCTGCATTTTCTCAGCTGCACGCGGTAATTATTAGTGTGCATACTGCACAAGATGTGTGTTCTTCGCGCCATGCTATGCAGGAGGCTTTTACAGCCGCAGTATGGGCTACCGGTGGAGTCCTTCACCACAAATGAATCGGACCTGCCTTCTACTTTCTTTTACATAAACATACGTAAGCAAACTTATTGTATATAAAGTATTATTTTCACCCCGTCCAACCAATGTTTTGCTTCCAGTGGAATCCGTTACCTTAGAGGAAATTCTGCGTGACGTGGTTTTGGACGGAAGCTTTACTTTGACCCAGATCATAGGATCATAGGATTGTAGAAAAGAGAAGGATAAATCCTTTGTCAGCTTCATCGCTTCCAGTTAATCGTATGGAGGCCGCGATACGATGCTAAGGGACGGTGACAGCTACAATGGGAGCTGCAAGGGCCCATCGTACTTAAAAGCTAAAAAGCTAACATTCGCTTAAAGCATTCCTCGGTCTAGGCATCGCCACGTTCTTCGGTAGGTCGTCCCAATCTTTGACTACCCGAGTTGATAGCGCCAGAGCAGGACGAACCCGGCGCCTTCCGAATCTAAACAGTTTCCAGTTGTTGCCTCGGGTTGGACGGTTTGCATTGAATTCAAAACACGCCCTCAGCTCCATCCCCATCTCTTCTCTTAGGATGCGCCTGGTGAAAATCAGGTCACCACAACGTCGGCAATCAGTTAGAGAGAACATGTTCATCCGCTGAATTCTCAGGGTATAAGGCAAGTGCCGTACCTCCAATATGCTTTTCAATCCCTGCCGTTGGACCTTCTCAATGATGTCACATTCGAACTTGGTGAGAGGAGAGACGGCTGGTAATCCTTATTTGGGAATGGGGGCACATGGGAAGTAAACAAGGGTCGGAAGATAGGCGGAGTCAAATGCGAGAAGGCTCTTCGTATGGCACGCGACATCCTGTTGTCAGCAGCAACCCATCGTAAGGTGTCCTTTGTAGTCAGTAGATCAGATACCACCAACACGCTGAGGTCTTTACAAGGATTGAGGTGCTGAGCAATGCTTCACTAATGTGGTACGTCTCGAAAGGCTCGAGGGCACCAATGGGGAGGACCGAGCACTTATCACGATTTATGAGCAATCGGCATTTTACTGACCACTCAAGTAACATATCAAGTGTGGCTTGTAATCGGTCCGCATCGTCAAGACAGGATACCTTCATCTACAACTTTAAGTCGTCAGCGTAAATCAAGCTATTCAACTAAAGTTCTGACTGGAGGTCATTGGTGAAGATCTCGTAAAGTTCTGGGCCAAGGACCCATTCCTGTGGGACGCCGATAGTCTTGAGCACAGAAGCAGAATAAGTCTCCTTTGCGTCGGCTCGCATTGTCCGGTCATCCAATGAATCAGCGATCAAAGAGGGAACGTTCTCTGAAACACCGATTCCTCGTAGTTTATGTAAGGAGATTTTCATGAAGAACCTTGTCCAAGACCTTGCTGAAGTCGACAAAATAACACCTAGAGGTTTTCCACGTCTAATGATTTCGCCCATCTTTCACGGGCCACAGGAAGATCCAAAGAACATGAGCGTGCCCACTGGAAACCATTCTGCGCACAAGAGATGAAATTTAGGTTCTCGAGGTAGAGTAGAAGTGCCCGCTTGAGAATCCTCTCCATTACCTTGCACAATATTGACGTTAAGCCGATGGGCAGATAATTGGCAGGATTTTGACGATCCCGTTCTTTGTGTATGAGTTTAACACTCCCCACTTTCCAAGCAATCGGGAGCCTTCCCACTTTAAGTGAATGGCGAAATAGCCGGCAAACTGGAGCGGCAATGTAATTGACCACAGTCTTGAGGAACAGCAAATACAACCTATTAGGACCCGGCGAGGCGTTCGGATCTAATTCACGAAGGCTCTTGGCAACGGCAGCGCTCATTTCTACAAGCTCCAACGAAGAAGCGAGTATTGGCACTGCGTCACGGTGTCTCCATTTAGTAAACAGATAAATATTGCATGGCCAGGAGACTGACTTTCGCAGCGTCATCGTCAAGTAAACCTACTTTTGCACAATCTTCGGCGTCTATATCCTTACTGAACAGTTAACGCGCGGAGCATTTTGAAAACGCCCCGGCGGTGTCCAGTGCGATTAATCAGAGGCGGCAGTTACATCCATATGTGTTTGCAGGATGCCATACGTGAGGTGATGCGCCGAAAGCATTCATCCATCAGTCATTGCTCAAGTCACAGATTTATATAGACGGACGGACTGTGTTCAAAAACTCGCGCAGACAACGGTGGTCAATCCTTGGAAGGCTGATAAATCTGCCGAGTGAGGTGTTTTTAATTGGTCTTTGCAGTAGATTATCGAAACCTATTAATGTGCATGAGTTCCTGTGGCCAGCGGTGAATGAATTGAACGACGTGTTACTCGAAGTTGTTTGCTTAAATGATAATGACGATGCTATGGATATCGTTATGGATTGCGTGATTTCCGATGCACCTGCACGGGCATTCGTTCGATAGGTGGAACAACATTTCGAATATTTTACATGCGAGCAATGCACAACAATTGGTGAGCAAAGCGTAAAGTTTAATAAATATTTGCAGGTTCGTACGTTGGTGGTATGATGGCGTTTCCTACGCACCCCAAAAGCTAAGTTACGTTTGTATCTGGGTCCAGTGGTTTTGCGTGGTGTGTTGCCCGCAGACCTGTACAGAAAATTTCGTTATGTTGTCCGTCACCGCATACATCCTGTGCTGTCCTAGGTGGTGCTCCCTTTACCTGTCCCACGCGAAATCAGTATTGAATCGAGTGGTGTGTGACATCGCGAAACTCTACGGTGTGAAGTCGGTGGTATTAAACTCGCACTGTTTGTTGCATATGTACCAGGATGTCAGGCGCCTCAGACATTTGCATAACCTTTCAGTATTTCCGTTCGAATAGTATCTACGACGTCTTCCGAAGCTCATTAGTGGCCTGACGTCTGCGCTGTCGCAAATGTTTCCTCGCGTAAACGAGGGAAGGTTAGCGACTGTCATAGATGATGGCCGTTGTTTTGATGACAATGCATCGTCATGGTCAGCGAGAATCCGGTTTCTTACATTTCGGTGCGCTGATTACGAACGCACATACAGTTAATGCTGTCCTCGCATGTGAAAGACCTTCGCTAGTGCCGGGCCAACGTTCACATGAAATATGTGTGCAGTGTATCACACAGCCCACCTCACTGTTCCTAACAAGCTTACCATCCACGGACCTACGTCTTTTAATGTTGGGATTCCTTAGCTTAACCGACATGGATTCCGTTGAGTGCAGTTGGCTGCAAATGTCTTAGATTGCCTTGCGAGGAGTACACTGTATTGTACCCCATCGGTCAAAGCTGGCGGCACAGGGATATCAAGAAACCTGCGACGTAGGTAGCCGTCCTAATTTATTATTTATTTGCTTCATTTAACAGTCCTTTTTCTACTTCAAATCTGGGTGCGCATAATCGTAAACCAGCAACGGCGTTTCTCCATTACAGCTACGCTTTCACCACAGCGTATATAATCCATGGCATGCGCTGCTGAACCTGATATCGCAAATATAACTTATTCCTCCGAACACATTTACCTCTTCTAGTAAGCTTGGGAAAATGCTGTGCTCTGATTACATAGTTTTTAGATGTGTCGTGTGGTGGAGTTGCATGATTTCTCGGTTGCGGTGGTTCTCTCATCCTGGATGGTTAATACTGAAGACGTTTTGTGGGACGGTTGTCAACGAAACAATTGCAGGATCTTCTGATGCACCGCCTGCCATCGCTGCGTCTGCCGTGACGTACATAGTACGAATACACAGTAGTACAGGTGAGGCTACTAAACAATTTATTTGTACGCATTTTTAGATGATTACCAGGAAGAAAAAGTTTGAAGGGAACTTGCTAACATCAGCCGATTTGCCATCTAGCGACGCGATGATTCCAATGCTGCAATAGGGAAAACGAAGGATGTATGTTGTAGCTAGATATCATATCATCCCAGCACTATTAAAACGTTTCCTGACTGGAAGTTACCGCCACCCGCAACGCAGGGTACTGTTCAAGCCGGGAACTTGTATTTTTTACCTCCACCTACAAAGCTTTATTTGGAGGACGAATTAAGCGCAGGTTCTGCGAAAGAAAATGAAGATCCATTAGCCTATCCCCACACATTCAGGTAAACCATGCCTTTGTTTTTACCCAGTTAGCCCGATTCACCCAGACGTTTCTCAGCGTTCAGCTGTTAGCGAGACATCCTGTGACAGCGCACTGCTGTTGGAAATGAATGGTTGGTTTACAGCGTCACTAGCAGCGACATTGCGAAACGTAAATCACGGAGTGATGAAAGTGCGCGAACGGATGAGAGCTGTAGATTTGTCCTTGAACAAGTTGCATGCAATTCAAACGCCCAGTTCCAGCAACCCGTGCCTATTTCCGTTACCAATGGACACAATAGCGCAACTGTCATTCTTATACAATGCACTGGAGAACGCTGAATAATTAACAGCATGGTAAATCTCATGCAATGTCACTTATTCTTAGGTGCAGTATTTATCCCACGTAAGCGGCTGGACAATTTCAGAAAGTGTGCGGAACGTCATGTTTACTTGCATAGCGAGCAACTTGGTCAGACAAGTAAACTGGTGTGGCGTGCATGAGAAGTATAAGATGGCAAACAAACCATTCGCGCAAGCGGTCCTAGGTACGTTACGTTATAAGCAACATCATGTTTTCAGCAGATTCCCTTATGAGAAAAATCATACCAGGATGATCGCAGCCTGATATTGTTGACAAGCTGCGACGCTGGATACAAGGAATAAAAGAGCGTGAATCCTGGATACAAAAGGAAACATAACGGTTATCTTTACAAGACTCCGCTTTGTAAATTATTTAATCCATATTACATTAACTTTTCACCAACTGTGTTGCGTTCATGGCATGCGATGTTTGCGATCGCAGTAACGTGCTTTCAGTGATATTAAAAATGAAGGATACTGCGCCCAGGCTTTTCCCGTTACCGCTGAAAATCTTGGAAATGTGAGCGTGCGAAGGGAGGCGCCAAATTAATTTTCTCCGCCAACGCTCGATGAGTGACAATTTTTTGTCACTCGGGCTTTTGATCGGACATCCAACGGGTGTTTATCGCACACTGGTGCTAATGGGGTTGTGGGTTCAGTTTCCCAATCCCGTCTTTCCGATAGACTATTCCTACGGCCTGGTTTAATCAGCTAGACTCCATTTTTTCCTTGCATGGCGTTAGGTCTGACATTGTCAAAGATCAGTGCGTTGTCGCAGCGCTTCCTCCGCAAGTCATCGTTGACCTTGACGACATCTTGGAGCTTCCAGAATATCAGAAGTTTTACGATGAGCTTAAGGCCATAGTCCTAAGGCGATCCGGCAAATCGGATCTTGCTTGCGTTACGCAGCTTCTTAACGAAACCGAGCTAGGTGATCGGAGGCTTTCCCAGTTGCCGCATAAGATGCGGGCTCTAGGTAAGCCTCTCAATATTGGTGACTCTTTCCTTAAAGAGATGTGGCTTTGTCGCCTGCCACGTGACATGCATAACCCGCTGTATGCTTATGATGCGCCACCTTCTCAGTTCGCCCACATTGCCGACCGTATTTGGGAATCCAATGCCCAAGTTTCTCAGGTTCAGTCTACTTTCCGTACGAAGGTAGCAGAACTAGGAGCGCAAGTAGCAGCACTTACCAACCGACTAAAGAACTTAACACAAACCGGATCCATCCGCCGAAATCGTTCCAGTAGTCGTACTCGTCCCAGATGTCGTTCGAAATCTCCCCCAGGTCAAGCTATTGTTGGTACCACGAGCGATTTGGTCATCAGGCCAGATCGTGTCGTCCGCCCTGTTCCTTTAAGCGCGACGCGCGGGGAAACAGGCCATCCATCACGTAGGGGCGACGGAGGTTGCTGGCTGCCCCAGTCGCCTTTTCTTTGTCACCGATCGCAGTACGGAAGTACGCTATCTCGTTGACACCGGCGCAGAATTCAGCGTTATCCCACGGGATTGTAATGATGCTATTGAAGAGGCGACTAGTTCATTGCACGCAGCAAACCGCTCAAATATTCACGTGTCTGGTCAACGCACGCGCACACTTAATTTAAGCCCTTGACGTTCTTTTAAATGGATCTTTCTCGTCGCAGATGTCTAGACGCTAATTCTTGGCCTTAGCTTTCTACAGCACTTCGATTTCCTTGTTGACGCAAAGCAACGCCGTCTGATCGATCGTTAAACAGATCTGGCAGTTATAGTAATTTTATCGAAATTGAGTCCATCAGTCATGTATACGCCAAGCAATCGAGCTCACCTATCGGTCAGATGCTTGATACCAAGCTCCCGCAAGTCTTTCGTGCAGTGGCACGGTTTTCATCTGCCAATGATGCTGCATAACATCACATCGATAACAAAAGTCCGCTTGTTATCGCCACATCCAGGCGAATGACCTCTGAGAAGCTAAAAATTGCTCGCACAGAATTCGAGCACATGCTTGAACTAGGCATCGTTCATCCGTCTGGAATTCCGTGTTCGTCGCCGCTGCACATGTTACCCAAATATTCATGGGACTGGCGTCCATGTGGTGACTACACCGCGCTAAATAACCTTACGGTTCCCGACCGGTATCCTGCTCCTAACATTCAGGATATCACGGCAAGCCTGCGCGTATCACCAGATCCAGTCGCTATGGAAGACATCCCGAAGACTACTGTATTCACGGCGTTTGGGCTCTTTGAAGTTTTGCGTATGACATTCGGTCTTCTCAGTGCATCCCAGACATTTCAACGATTTATCGATTCAGTCACTATAGGTCTAGATTTCGTCTATCCATACATCGACGATATCGTAGTTGCAGGCAATTCTATAGCACAACACGCCGAACATCTCAAGGTTCTTTTCCATAGGCTGGCCGCTAATGGCATCAATGTGAACCCCACAAATGCGTATTTCAGCAGTATTCCGTCGAATATCTTGGCCACTATATTGATCAGTATGGCATACGGTCTCTAGACGATAGAGTTCGCGCAATCAGACTTTCCGGTTTTGACTACATCAGCCGCTATTCGCCTGGTTTGCAACCATCAGGTCACCGGTTCGAATCCTCGTAGGGGCGCACATCCTCGTGGTATACTCAACCCACGCGCGGCTGTTGGTGGTCTCGTGACAGCAATGCGCCGTTACGGCGTACAGCTGACGATTATTTTATTCGCCTTTTCAACTGCATGATCAACTATTATCGACGTTTTCTTCCACACTGTGTCAATTTGCTAAGTCCACTAACCGACCTACTTCGTGGACGTAAAATCGGTCAGGTAGAACTGACTACTGCTGCTGCCGAAGCGTTCGGGGTCAGCAAAGAAGCCTTAGCCAAAGACGTTATGCCGCATTGTTCTGATCCGAACGCTCCTCTCAGTATTGCTGTTGACGCATCCGACACCGCCATTGGCGCCATCCTACAGCAACATAGAAGTGGGTGCTAGAGACCTCTTGCGTTCTACTCTAGACGCCTACAACCTGCCGAAGTCAAGTACAGCACGTTCAGTCGTGAAATGTTAGTTGTTTACTTTAGCGTTCGACATTTCCGACACGTCCTTGAAAGAAAAACCATCATCAACTTCCTCTTCACCGATCGCAAGTCGAAGAGGATACATGAACAACGTCGATCGTATTTCACCAAAGCACCTCCTTTTGCTGACTGCAACACCCAGGAACGCGCACTGTGCATGCATATGCCTGCATCACGCACGTGTAACTTTCACCAATGTAATTCTAGGCAATTACAATATGCTGCATTTGTCGCATCCCTTTTGTGGGTTTGGCCATACTATCTCTTTTTGAAACCTGCCTGTTGTCGTCATATATGTCTAGCAGCCTTGCTAATAGTTGGCGGTTTGTACTGAAGTACAACGACAAATGAGGACTAAATGTTAACGGGCCTGTTACATTTCTTCTAACTCAACTTGCAGGCACTGTTTTTCAGTGAACATTATCATCTTCCGCCACAGGCTTTTAGAATTAGTTATCAAGTACTTAATGACACTGAATAAGCAGGCCAATAGCTCAACGAGCATTTGCGATATTACCCATTAAATCTTGACCACACGTTATTGCCGGTTATAATACAGCCGGAACACCAGCACCCGTGTTGGTCGCTGGGGCAGCACTTAACTCCACTGTTGCTTCTGATCCCAGAATAAAATTAACAATAGCGTAAGGTATTTATGAGGATGGATGTCTAGATAAGATGCCAAATTGCAATAATTTGGTAGCATGATTTCAAGTAAATTTAGATAATGTCATTTTGGGGGGGTATAACGGAAAAATCCACTCACAGTAGCGTTCCAGACAACCCGATTAGTAAGTGTGGACGAAGGCCGACGCATATGCGACTAGCCATTAATCGATTCTTGCCTGAGGAATCCACATTACGGCTGCCTACGACAACGGTCGTTTGTCATTACTATTATCAAATGGATTCAACCATTTCAGGAAGAAATAGTGCCTAGGAGAATCACGAATTACTATCCATTTATAGCCAGTGAAATGAGGCTTTGCATTTGTTTCTAACCATGATCAAATGTGAACGAGATACCTCGAAAATCGAACTAATCTATTGGGAAGAAAACACTAGCGTTTATATGCGCATTTGTGTCGACGTTTCCATATAACTTCAACGTTGTACTTCGGGATTTTAGCTTGTTACTGTATGCAGGGCTTAATTACTTCTTTTATATCCATAGGGGAACATAGGGGGTTGACAGCCTACAAAATCAGCAATGTGATTTATAAGCAAAATATTAGCATGACTATAAAAATAATCGTGCACTTTTCTTGTTATAGATGAAATTAATACTGCTTCTAGTCAAGACAAGCTAAGGTCAGATTTATGCACCCGCGTACGTGCATTTTTGGCATTTCTTGCAGTCCCCTAAGAAGGTGAAAAAAGGAAGCAAGAAATATGCGAAATCATAATTAAAAAATAGTGTGTCAAATGATGGCACAAATGTCACATATTTGAGAAAATAACGCAAATATATCAAAATAATCATGTTTCATTATGCAGTTGACGAGGCGGAATTATGGTACAATGTTTATCAACAGCTCGTTTCATTTGAATGAAATGGCAAACTGCTTGTTATAAATATTGTCTTGAATAAATTCACGAAGAAGCGGCGGACTTGAGCGGCCTCAGTGAAAATGAAATAGTTCAGCCAGAGAAATAGTCAAATATTCCCACGAAATTGGCACGTCCGAAGCATATACCGAAAAGGCGATAACTTGTTGAGAACGGCGACATCCAGTTAAAAGGCCCCGAATTCTGAGACCACAACTTTCTTTAACTTGGCTTGCATTTTATAATGAAATGCGTGGAGGTTTGACAAAATAAACTTTTATGTAGCCTATTTGATTTGCGGAGTTCTGTCTTGGCTAGGTTACTGAATAATCAAGCAGGCAAAGCGAATATGTAGACGGACTTTAGTCAAAAAGTTGATTAATTTAGGGTAAGTTTTCATTCAACATGAAAAATATTTAGCATACTACTACACTCGGTTGATAGAAAATTTACTCTACCAATGAATACATGTTAAGCTACACACAGGAACAATATATATGATTTGCCTGCACTACTCAATGTAACGAGCGTGCGGAGAGCTGAAATTTGCCGATATTATGTATTTACTACGAGCATTACTGCTCACCTTACTGATGAAACCATTATTTGGCGAGTTATTTTGTAAGTCTGCTGGATACTTTTTTCTATAATATTTTGTTTAAAATTACACATGTCATGCATTCTTATCACGAAATATGTTCAAACGTATACACTGAGAACAATTTCATAGCGAATATCAGAATATTGGTACAAACAGAGTCACATCATGCATTTGAAGTAAACTCCAAACATTTGGACGCGTGACACCTTTTCTATGGTACAACTCGCTGCCACGAATGCTGGATACATTAATTACTTGAGCCGAATAAAATGTATTAATTCTTTTAAGCTGTAGACAAGATTCAGGTAGCGTACCTAAAACTGAAATTTTCGCGATAGAACTATGCAAAAAATATTAATAGAAAAACGCGTTTTTATCAGCACAATTTCAATTTTATGACTTGCTAATTAAACCTGAATGTTTGTTAAGCAAAATAGCCCTAGCTATTTTAGGTCAAATCTTGTCAAGATACGCTTTAGCGATTTACTATATCAACTGCATATGAAGCAAGATGATGACACCAAAATAGTGAGTGGATAAACAAAAGGGATGAATGCATTGATGTTACTCTAGTATGAAGATCCGCCTACGTGGGCCCTAAGCGCAAATTTATAAACAGAATCCGCGGCTTGATTTCTAAAAACAGTAGAGTTCTAAAAGAACATTTCTTCAAAATCGGTTTCAAAGTGATGAAAAGTTCGTGGCCAAAAGCAGCATATCGCGCATTGGTCGTGGTATTGTGAAATGTTATTTACAAAATAGGGAGTGTGTAGCTCTAGATAAAGTTAAAAGCACTTCGAACAAAACGATTTCAAATATTATTTCAAACCTATATATTCGCATATTAAACTAAGAAAGCATACTACTTTCCTCAACACATAGTTTAGTTGATATGTGATGAAACCAAACAAATAAATCCACATATGCACTGTTTAGGTTAATACATCTAGCAGTGTCCTTTTAAATAATAATGCAAAACAAATCGGGCTAAGTTCAGAAAGCAAGTAGAGTAGATCACAGCAGCTTCGTTTAGCGGGCTACAAAAGGACGTGGTCAGGTTAAGACAGGGTGCCAAGTACAGTAACATAACAAAATGACAAAGTTTGCGATGTGTACAGGCAAACACGGTAGCAAAGCAATTAGCATTAAAACAAGGGTAACAGGCATGCAATAGGCCCAAAATAAAAGTTCAAAAATTTATAAACATTTCCTCTGTGGCACTACCATATCGCCATGCATTAGCAAGGTTGGAAAACGGAACGAGTTTATTGCTGGATATGCACGGTTCGGATTTGATAGAGTAGCTCTTAGACACCCCTCAATTGGGTGGGTGTTGTGCATTTGAGTAAACAATATATATGTACAGCTGTAATGCGCGAAAAAGTAATGTTGTGAGCTATGCATTTAGAAGCACAATTTAAGTTAAACCGTCTTCAGCTATTGGCAAAATCTTTATATATGACCAATCGCGCGCGAGGTTATGTGGCGTTCGTACTAGCGCCTTAGGAGAAAATTCCCAAGGATGTGTCTTCTGTTTCAAAGAGGAGCGATATTATATTTGGTATCATCCAGATCGCAAATTTATTTATAAAATTAAATATATGACACTTATAATAATCAAATGTCTTAACATATGTCAGAAAGTCTAACTGCTGATTTTGTTTGCATATATCCATAATGAATGTTGTTTTCAGAAGTAAAATGAAGTTTAATTACGGTATTATATTTTTCTTGTGTTTACGCAGATTAGCATAGTTCCTACAATTTATATGTTAAGAACCGTTGTTCTATGAGTAGAATAATACCCTATCTGTTATTCTACGTACATACTCCATCCGATAATAGACTCGAGAGGAACTGACACGATCAGTGGTAGTACCTTTTGCTTGCTTATGATTTTGTAAACCAAAATAAAAGCAATATTTTTCGCTGTAATTTCGTAACCAAATGTAATGTAACTTTTTATTTAATAATATCATTACCTAGAATAATTACCCAAGCTTTATATGGAGGACATACATCAAAAAATACAAAAAATGCTTTATAATTATTGGGGGAATGTTTATTAAGCTACGAAATACACGTACTTGTAAATGTACCAATATTTAACCAAGTACCGAAAGGTATCATAAATCTGTTTGATAGGGAAATGATAGAAACTACCTCCTGCTGTAAAATTGGGTGCGAGCAATAAGCTGCTTTAATTCCGCCTTATTGGCAAATTTGACGAACTTACAAATGGGGCGTTTTGAAGGGGTTGCCTATTATTGGCTAATGTATTAGATGCCATTTGTCGAAAGGTTGTGTGTGTAGAGAGAAGCGTACTGACAAATGTAAGTATCGGAACACCCTAATATCGGAATACTGGCCGTAAAGACATGAGAAGTAACATAAAAAGGCTTAGTTTACAGACCGGTAGAAGTCACAAGACAACGGTACCTCCAATGGAAAGGACACATGCATTAACAAGATATCAACACGAGGTGCAATGGTGACTATCATACGAGAGGCGTAGAAAGAAAACATTTGGACTTTGTGTAAGTTAAATTTACATGAAGTGTCTGAGGTAAAACATTTCACTACCACACCTACGTGCTTCAGTTATTTAACAATGTGGAATTCATCATCGTCCATAAGCTGCTTGAGAGACGGCTTAAGAAACTGCACGTACCTTGCGCCTTTGGGTAAAGAAAAAGTGATATCATGGACCAAATATACAGGTCGTTCAGATGATTTTATAGCCAGAGTGAAGATTAGGCGGTTGGATGACTGAAGCCCATGAGCGTGTTGTTAAATTACTTTAGTAGGGCTGTTGGCTAGCTGAAGTAAGCGGATAAAAGGAAAAGAAATTTGTTTCCGGAAGTACAGCAGATTTTGTAATTATTAAACAGCAATATAGTCTACTTGGGTCCAGTATACTGACCCCTAAGCAAATTTAAATTGTGGCATGCATTTCTGGAATAATAGATCTTTTAGCATCAAACTCTTTTCTACACAGACGAGTGCATTACCAAAATTATGAAAGCGTACAAAGTTAATTTGTTTTTATTGCCAAGTGTTGACTAGCAAATGTAAGTAGCAGGCAACTGCATCTAGAGTAGACCTTTAATTGTCGTAAAAGAATTGGAGGGGGTCTATGTGGCGAATTTAGGACAGCAGTATTATGGGAATGGCTTTCATCAGAACATTGAATGCAACTGATTTTCAAGCGTTAGGTGGACAATTATTACGGCTTTTTCGGCACTGGTGTGATAGTGAAACCATTCAAAACTCAATGATATTTTGTAGCTACATGCACATTGGGTATACACAAGCCAGAACCATTGCCAAAAGTTCGACGTGTTTGTTTATTACGATATAAGATAACTTATCAAACATCTGGCTGTAACGAAGCCTAAAAATTTTCTGGAAATATTTGCAACGGCGCTATCGATGGAAAGTAAGAAGTTTACATACCACAGAAGGTGTGAACTGGAAGGCCCTGCGGCTACTGTAGTATCGCAGATACAAAACTTTAATTTGCAATCCTCTACATTCGCACTGAAACAGGGCGCATGTCAAAACATTCCACTAAGCCGTTTAGCATCCAGCACAGTGCGAGGCAGTCTCCTTCCCTAAAAATGGGCTGAATAGGCACTCGGTTAATTCGGCGTAGCTCGTGCTAGATATGAACTGATGTGCTCTTTTTTTCCTTAAATGTTATCTCCCTGAGTCGACGCAGTGGCTTCAGGTAAGCGAAGGACAACCTGTCGGCATCAATTAAGTCGGCTTAATGAATGCATGGTTACAACCATAAATAACACACCATAAATGAATTAATGGACCTAATGTAAAACATTCTGTACACTCCAGTAATCAGTACGAGGATTAAGCTGCCATACCTGTGTCACGAAAACTGGCTGTGATATTGGTTGCTCAGCTAAGTACAAATGCAACTAACAAACGGATAATTACTTCTAAAACAACTAAACTGCATAACGTATAATCGCATGAACGATACTTTTATACATCAAAGAGTATAAATGGCAGGCAACTGTAACTTAAGTAACGCAAATAAACATGAAAAAGAAAAGCGTACTTTGCTAGAAAATCAAAGCTTGATAATGTAGTGCAATTAAAAATATCACTGATTATTTCCGATGGAGCAATTATTTACATAATCTGTACTTTAAGCCCAGTATACCACAAGGATTTATGCCCAAAATTCTAAACCTGCAGCTATCGGAGTTCGTTTGATCACAGATTCCGCTCAAAGCCAACACAAAAGTTCTTGCAGTTTGGTAAGAAAACCTTTAGTAAAATGTTCTTTACTATATACCTGACAGATGCGCAATGTTTATGTAAAATAAACAATCAAATACTACCTTTACAGCTTGTAGAACGTGTTCCCGAAATATGGCAAATAGGGGGATTTCAAAGCTGTATTCCATTGCCGCATATTGGATCGCGTTTTAATTGGCGCATTATACCATATAAGATTACAGTTGAATCTTCGGCACTTCTTGGCTTTCCATGGACAGGCGAACGGTTTGAGCGGTTTAGTTTTCTTAACCGTCGTCTCAACCCGTTAGGAAAACCTTGTAGTACGATTGTGGGACCCAGCTGGTGGTCACATGGAGAATTACAAGGTATGTACCGATTAGGACAGCTATAACGCAATCTTTTAAAACATTTTGGGCATATTTTGCCAGCTGGTATATATACGAAATGTTCCCTCGGAGCCCAGGTAGTCAAGTACAAGTTATGATTGTACTTGGGCACCACGAACTGTGTTTGACAGTTTCCACATTGATGCACAATAAACTGTAGGATTTATCCTTTAACTTCCGACATGCACTTGTTTTAGATACAAAGTATGACATTAACATGTACTTTAATATCGCTGGGTTGGACGCAAAGCACACCGTTTGCGGCATAGTGAGTCTTAATACAAGTGGATTTTTTGATAAAATATTAGAGATAATGTACTGTGCAATTTGGCGTATTGTATCATGTATTATAAAATGTCAGCGTTTATGCAAATATTCTTATAAAACACAGCTTAAGCATTGTAATAACATTCTGAATAGTTTACTTTACCAACAACTATATCTTGCATCTGGTGCAGAGTATTCCGGCTATACAGCGTAGCTTGAATTACCATCTTCTATAAGTTGCATGGCAGTGGTATAAAATTAAAAATTCCACCAGAACAGATGTACATTATTATAGACTGTGGCCGTCCAATTTTACAAAATGCCAAATTTCGGTGACCATATATGTCATAGTTTTGCCTCGCAAACTATAGCTTCCTATCTATCAAGTAACGTTCCTCATTGAAGACATCCTGGAGCCCCATGTTCTCAGGTTGATGAAATTCTACTGATGTTTAGACAAAACTGGTTAACTTGTAGTAAAGGTAACGCTGGATCCATATTTGGTATTATCAAATGCTTTTCCGCCGAATTTGCCCAATTGTTTTTCGCATTCTTTGCTAATCATTGAGGGATTTTCGGCCGATAAAAGATAGTTTTATTTGTTAATTTAAGCAACCCCTTTTTCGCAAATGTTGCACGCGTATATTGCTTTTCAAAGTTTGCTCAAGACATTTTACTATTTCTACATTAATCTAAAAATCATAAGGCAGAGCAGTGTGCAATTGTGTAAATGTCACAGAGAATATGAGTCTTACTTTTTAAGTGCATGTTGTAAATACGACCGAATATTGATTACCAACTCTCCGATACCTCAATCGGTGTAGACAAATTTGCATGCCATTGAAATAAAGCGACATTCAATCTTAATATAATCCAGTTTATTCTAAGTGTTATATTGAAGACCCGTCGTTTCGGTTAGCCCATTGACGGCGTCCTGCGTCTTCGACCTTTTCACGTGACTACACCTTTACCCGTAGATAAGCGAGAGAATCAAAGACGCTACACACAACTTCCCCATATTAATCGAATGTCGGTCAGACGTGAACGGAGTATCAGGAAGTGTATTTACTCATCCGGTAATACTGAAGTTAAAGCCATGTGGACACCACTTGCTAAAGTCAGAGAGTGTGTACAAAAGTATCAAAGCCATCACTGACGGGATAAACGGCGGATTTGATAATTGTGTAACTGTTACGAACGTTTTGGCCAACAAAAGCAACCAATCAAGAGGTGAGCAACATTGTCAGGTAAAATGTTAAAGAAACGTCTGAAAACAGGTGGCTAAGTAGTTGAACGACGGAAGCTACATATTAGTACACAATGTAACGCTAAGTTCTACGCTTCTGTACACATTTTAGGTGAATATACTGTTATCTCTAAATTAATATGTTAGCAAAGTCAATATATTACTAGCCCAAATGAAACCGGCTGCAGTAAGACAACCGTATGAGTCACGTCGCTAAACTGCTAATGAAATGTGGATAAGTTTAACACAATAGCACTTCCCGTCAAATTTCCAAAGCGCATTATTTGTATATCACTTATGGTGATGCTCAAGCTAAGGCCTCTTGTTTCAGCTAATAAACCAATGAAAACTGTAAATTCATTTTGAGAGATTTTATTTACTTTTGACTTCATTACCGTAAACAACACACACATAGTTAAATTTTGCAAGACGGGACTTTCTGCAATCTCTTACGTTTTGAAATTCTCTATGTAGATTAATGATGCTTTACGTTTTACTTCAGATGTAATACTGCAATTTAAAGTTGAATCGGTTTCCAGCAATAGCTGTACACTGGTTAGTTTGTCGACTGACTTTTTGGTTCATAATCATTAGCTAGCTATGTAAATTAATTGTTAGGAAAAGCAGAGTTTACGTAAAACAAGTTTAGCAATGCCTACAACCTCGACAACTTGGCTTCCTTAATTTCAAATTGCCGCGCAAGGGACGCTGTGTACTCTGCAAAAAATCAGTTCATTTCCGTATCTTTACTACGTTAATTAACCGTATTTCACAAATACGTAATCAAAATAATGTTCTTCTAGCTGTTAGATACATGGACGACCGCGTTCTTCATTGGTGGTTTTGTGAATTGCAAATCATTTTCTATGAGTTCTACCTACACTAATATGGGAATACACATGGTTATGCTACGCTCAGGAATTAAATTTAACGGAATACCAATCGTTTCCTTAAGTGATACGGAGCTCGCTCTGCGCACAGAAGTACTGTTCAATATGGACGCTGAAGGCTGCATCTTCTATGAACCAAGCAATGTAGCAAGGCTGCTGCTTAAATGTGGGCGTTCTCGTTTAATGTTTTGCTATGTACGGTTGGTGCATGCTACTTCTGTTCAACTATTTGACAAAACTTTCTTACCTAATGCGTAAGGATTAATAAACGCCGTTTAGCCTACGAATAATATGCAGATATTTCTAACTTGAAAAGCAATTTTTCCACCACCATCACAGGCGGTTCTTCCACATCATATATCTGCATAAAAGTAAATGTGATTCTATAGAACGCCATTCGCAGACCACTTCTATTGCCAGTGACATGCTGAGAGAAGTGCAAACTTATTTTATTTCAAAATACTCTTTGCATTTAACGGATGTCATTCAGTCTCGGAGGCTTTTGTTCCCAACTCAATCTACAATGAAAAGACTTACCATGTGGAGGAATTTTGTTGTGTAATTGTGTTTCGCAATTTTATCTCATGTGCTGCGTTACTTTAGGAGTACAGATTCACAATACTGCTGAAAAGATTGATTGATATGCGCTACATGGGTCGTAGGAATTCGTATAAGTCTAGCCCCATCTAAATCAACTACATGCGTTCGAAGAAAATTACGAAGCGTGGTGCCATTTTACGAGTAATTTTCTATACCACTAGTCAGCCTTTGTGCTCATTTTCAACTATGTCACACGTTAACATGCTGTCTTAAGAAAAAGGAAACATCTTACACTACAATTATTTACTGTTTGCTGTTTCAAACTACTGGATACGGGCTAGATTGCCCGGTCGAATGTAAGCTTACTTGCCTTTGGAGGTGCTACATCTGGCCCTGAATTTGATTAACGATGACACTTTAATGTTTCTGTTATGAGGCACGGCAGTTGATGGTGAAGTAGGCAGCTCTGCTCCGCGCGAAAGCAAACATATTTAACCCAGTGTAACAGCACTTTTGTAATGAGCGCGAGAAGGATGTTTTGAACATAGTCGAACAGCGACTTGCCTCCTCGTTGGGCAATTTGAACAACTTGATTTATGTACCTAATTTAAATTTGCGTGTAAGCATCTCTTTGCCGGTCAGGTTTGCAGGCTGCGATTTTAAAGCAATGGACTCCTCTCACGATTTCACTGGATAAAATAATGTCAAGTGGAAGTTTCGCTGTCACTTAACATGCGATGGTACAGGGAATATTTCCAACTTCAAATCGTAAACGTACTCACACATGAGAACAATCTGGTGTGTTAACCAATCAAGCCTAAACAGTGCCGAATGATAAGGGTTGATACTAACACGTTTCAACAAATGCACCTCTCAAATAAAGCCCGTAGCTTCCGATGTGGATTTACTGAGTATCTGGGCTAAGGCAATCATGCAGCGCTAAACATATGTGGCCCTATAACCTTCTTACCTATAAAGCAGTGGTATCATTCTCCGATAGAAAATTTTCCTTGCCATTCAAATGTAAACATCCCTCAAATTGCGCTTTACGGGGGAAGCAGTAAACAACGTAGCTTTGCAGTGTCCAATTGGATGTTACTTCTCAATAAGAGTAGTGCAATAAGGGAAGATAGTGATATTACTCTAACTATACTAAGCATAGTTTGTGCATTTATTTTGTGCTTACCCTTTCGCTCCATCAGATGTTGATGTCACTGAACAGAAACTCTTATAATAGCAGCATTTCTTCCGCGAAGCGCTTAGCATGTCAGCTAATTAGGAGAATCAGGGGTCTTGTTAAATATAAGATCGCAAACTTTACCGAAATCCAAGCATCGAATCGGAGAGCTGCAACAATTTAAAAGTGCAACAGAGTATTAACACCTGAATTTGCCTTAACCTTGCTAGGCTTCTTTGATCTCATCGTGTTTTGGCTATTAAATTTTCATCAAGCAGATTCATGCTAGGCATGTTGAAAAATTTGAGCACAACTGTTGTGAGGCCGGTAGGCATTTAGTTGTTAGGTCCAATTTTACAGCCTATTGTATATGGGCTTGATAATCTTCCCTTTCAGGTCTCGAAGTTGTCCACCTTGGTAATATGAAAATTTTATATACACAAGACAAAATATTGCGCAACACCAGCAATTTTCTAGGTAACGGAACAACGGAGAATAAGAATTCCTGCAGACTTATGGAAGTATCGTTTAGTTATTAGAGCAAGTTCCTCAGATGTATTAGGTGTAGTCCATGTTTTTATGAGCAAACATTAATGGTGTATATGCGAGTGGATATTATGCCCATCATCACCACCATCCACCACGTTGGAAGACGCGCAAAACGCGTAAGTCTCTTAGTCACATCCTCTGTTGCAGAACTACCATCCTCCGTCAATAGGTCAACGAGAAATCGTCTCAGTCCTTGGTCAGACAAGCCTATCAAGACGCACTGTATACCGAAATTTCGCTGTCTTGTCCTAATGATACTGAGCTTCAGTGGAATAGGTTCACGACCGCCATGCACGATGCAGGAGCATCTGCTTGTGACACTATCATCACCGCACCAGTCACTGGATATCCGAGAGGTCCGTGAACCTGTTGGAATTTAGAAGACACCTCCCGGCTGGCTCTGAACACAATTTGACCAGACGGGCTATTAGGCGTGAACTAGAGCTTAGCCTGGTGGACCAGTAGGGCTCAAGAAATGGAGGAGGCAGGAGCAGTAGGCAATTATCGCAAGCTCTTCCAGCTAATCCGCAACAATGGTCCCAGAAAACCAGGCGTCAGTGAGACAATCAGAGACAGCGCAGGTGCGCTCTATGGTACGTTGTGCGGAACACTTTCAAAATCAGTTCAGCTGGCCCCCTGCTCCTGGACCTTTTCCTACTCAGGTGATGCAGGACGAGCCATGAACGGTTAGTTTCGAGAGATTATGTCTTTTGGTGCGTACAATTATCGGTAACTTGATGAGGTTGAGCCCGATGTAAAGAAATTTGCAACTGCCACAGCTATTTGCAAGCATACGGCTGTGACTCCACAGCATTATGAACGGCAAAAGTGGAAGGGGTTGCCAGATGAGTACCCGTACATGTACATGCAGTATCCCTGTGTTCATGGCAGGCTTAGCTACGTTCCTGGGAAATTGTGTTGCTATTTTTACGGTATAATAAATGCTACACCGTTACAGGTGCTGGATTGCTGTAAATGACTTGCCGGCGTGAGCTAGGAGTGTCATCACTAATGTTTGCTGACGACCGTAAGCTCTGGAATATATTGAATATCCCAGGGGTTCAGTGGCAATTCAGCGTGACTTGGATAGGCTCTGGGAATGGTCTAACTTACGGTTGATGCCCATAAATAGGGCCAAGGGCTCTTCTCCCACCCGATATGTTGTCGGGGGTGGTGAACTCCCTGTTGTCACGCAGCAGGTCGATTTAGGAGTCGTACACGCATCAGCACTTCAATCTGGTGACAACTGGAAGAAGGCTGCTTGTTGAGGGTTTCGTATGATGTGGTTTATCTGCCGTTCTTTCGGAATCTTAATGGCCAATATTTTGTGAAACTATTTTCGGCATTCGTCCGACCCCACCTGCAATATTGTATCCAGGCTTGTCTACCATGTCTTAACCGAGACAAACTGGACTTGGAGAGGGTGTTACGAGTGGGCACTCGGTTAGCGCAGGGTCTACTGGGACAGACGTATCCGGAACCCTTGCTCAGTTTGGGGATGTACTCAATGCACTACCGAAGGATAAGAGGGGACCTGATTCTCACTTATCGTGTTTTGACGGGTAAGATCGCCCCGGACTTGTCAGGGCTATTTAGTCCCGCTGCGTTACCTAATCTTCGCGGTCAGCCACTGAAACTGCATAAACCAAGGTCTGATAGGATTAGGACGGAAACTCGTATATCACGCGTTGTTGTAAATCGCTGGAATTCGCTTCCAGATCAAGTGACTGTGGAACCTACGGTTAAGGGTTTTGCGCGCCAGCTTGATGCTCTTGGATGGCAACAGCAAACCTTTCCTTTTTCCTAGCTGACTCAACTTCACTTTTCAGTTCTTTTTTAAGGACTCAAATATCTTGGTATTCCACTTGCTTAGCTCTTTCCACTTTCTCTTCTGCCTTCTGAGTTTACTTTTTTCTTTCTTACTTCACGTAACCGACCTAGCAAGGACTGCTAGGGAAGGATACCTGGGCATTAATCGGTTGGACACGGTGTGATGCGGTCTTTGTTTTAGATCCATCAGTATTTCAAAGTTCGCCAACTCCTGGTTCAAAGAAGCGCCGAAGGAGGAGCACTCACAGGTTAATCCTATTGTTCCGGTCCCTCTTGAACTTGAGCACATTTCTCTTTCAAGTAGAAAATTGAATTTTACGCACGAGGGGAATTGCATTTGAATCATTGTCATGGTTTCCATTTTGGGAAGCCATGGCTACATCCACAGAACAGGCGGTTGACGGAGACGCGGGAGAAAGCGAGGTTTCCCTGATGTCCTTGTTCAACTTGCCAGAAGACACTGGCAAGTTGTCACATCCTGCATCTATTTGTTCACTGCTGAATGTCAGTTTACCTTTTAACAACGACCTTGTTAGTAACGAACCCTCAGACAGCGTGTTTGATTCTGCTGTTAGCGAAGGAGAGCAGCAGGTTTCTGCCCTTGTCAAAATAAGGCGAAATTGGGTTAAAGAAGCGGCAAAACCCAAGGAGGACATGAGAGATCCGTCGGGCGCCCATTCCCCCTCCTCAAATTCTACTACTTCGGAATGCTTGCAACTGGAAACATCTACGACACTAGAGTCTATAAAAACGGACACTAAACTGAAACCACCGACGTCCATGGGGCGTTCGGTAAATACTCCGCGTCGCGGAGACTCGTATACCGACTGCAGGGTTATTTTCTGAAACGCTTCTGATTCTTCGGCTGTTCAGCCAAAAAACCGTATGCTAGATGACCTTCAGTGGTTTAGAAAATGCGTTACTGAAATCTTTCCTCCCGGCTTCTCCGGCGCGACTGTGTGCAAACCAACCAGACTCGTAACTTGCCAGCTGAAAAGTCTCGCCCACGCCTGTTGCGAGTTGTTCTGTCCACTCCGGAGGATCGCCAAGCATTTCTGAGTTCCCCTTTAAGTTCAAGGGCACTGGTGTCATTTGCACCCAGACCTCCCTTTAGCGGATAGGCTGAAAATGCGGGAAGCTGTGAAGGATCTTAAAGCCCGCCGTGAAGCAGGAGAAAAGGTTTTCCGCTTAGTAGGTTTTCGGGTACTTGGCCGGCGGTCCACTTCCGCCCTACCAGAGCTTGTTCTGGTAGCGCACGACCCCGGACTCACAATGTTAAATCCCTTCAGGTTATCTTATGCAATGTGTATAGCCCGCGACACAAGCTGTGCGAAGTCGGCGCTCTTGTCGACGACTGCTGTCCAAATGTTCTCGCATTCATTGAAACTGGGTTGTCCACTGACGTCACTGCCAGTGAAGTGTGCTTGCCAGGCTAGGCACTGCTGTGATGTGACCACACCTGCGATCGGCGCGGAGGTGGCGTTGCTTTGTACGTTAACTCCACACTTACTGTCTTTAACACGTATAGTGTCAGATCGTCAGAGGTTGATTGTAACGTCCACCGTGAACGTTGAATAACGCGTAGCCAAAGATCCCGAAATCAAAACAAGTCGGATCATAAGTACAACGGTACTATTAAAATATATACAGTTGATAATTAGGACATACTTCAATTGTTCAGTATCCCGCTATATGCAAGTTGACAACCCGGTGCCATTAAACAATAGGGAACGATAGGAAACAAGTTGTCTACGCCGGACAATCAAAGGGAAAGTCACCGCAGCTGAGTGCTACGAGTATTAAGACTAATGGTGTTGACCAATCGAAAGACGGTCCAATCACAGGGTGTGAGTTTAATGGCACGCATAAACATGGTGGTTGGACAAGCGACCAGTGACGGGGGAGGAGGTGCGACACATGCTCCGGGCTGAACGTGTCCTGTTTGGCGAAGAGTAGGGTTGGAGATCTAAGGTCGTTGGTAGACGAACACACACGGAAACAGTGCCGGAATTAGCATGCACACACTGACCCACCTACAACGCTTACAATGGGAATGTAAGGCGCACATGAAACGCTGGTCGATATCTATCAACGACTGGCCAAGCTCTGTTGACTAGACCACGAAGCGAAGAGTAGAAGAATTTCATGGGTAAATAAGCGCGTTCCACTGCCTCCGAAATTCTTCTGCGATTGACGTCTCGTAAGTCCCCGACTCCACTCTGGCTCTCGGTCCCACAACTGCCTACAGTAGCGCTCCTTAGAAAAACAGAAGGGATAACAACACAACCACACGACAGCGTCTTCGCAGGAGCCGTTTTCCATGACTCCCACCAAGCGCCGTTCGTAGGCGTTTGTGGGCACCGAAGCGCTTGGGTGAAAACCGTTTTCCATGACTACCACCCTGCACTCCAGGCCAGACTTAAGCGCTGCTACTCAACGCCCTCCAGGCGGCACACCATTCTGACATCTCGTTTTAATATAAATAAATAAATAAATAAATAGGTATATTTCTAGACCTGCTAGAGGCTGCACCCTAAAGGGTTCAGATCAATGCTTACATAAATCCGATGCTCTTGCACGGAAGTAGGTAAAATATAAGTATATATTCATCGTCAGAAGTTACAAATGCATTGGCATTGTTTGATATACAGCTACTGGGTCGCAGGCGCCCACCTTGACATGTTTCTGGTTCCGGCGGGTGATATTGAACTCCTTGTTCTTTTGTGAAAACTTCGCGGAGGTGTAGTTGTGCCTTTTCTCCTTGGAACAGAATCCAATTCGCCGAAGTGCACTTTAAATTGATCGCACATTAATTGGCCACTCAGTTGCCCCAATTGTGCGCACATGGAAGAAATGAGTGAAGGGATTATAAGGCATACGAAAAGTTGAAAACAATTCCGATAAATGCGGACAAAAATAGGAACAATTTCTTAAGAGAGAAAATAAAGCTGCGTGTTTCAGTCAAAATACCAATTAACAAAAAATCAGCCCTACTTTTCATACGCTGATATTGCTCTCCGGCGCAGAATGTCAACCTGAGTTATTCTCAGATAAAAGAAGAAGCCTTTCTACAGTTAGAATACCGCTTAAAGTGGCACAAAATTACACTAGTCTGGACCAGCTTTAGCGCCTGAATACGTTGAACGTAAAAGCAACACAATATGTGCAGTAGTTTGCGAGTTATTCGCAATTAAATGATGGTCTACGAATAAGGCCATTTTTATTTTTCGCTAAAAATGGCTTTCTGCTTTGCAAGCAGATAGCAGAAAAAAGAAAAGAAAATATAAAAAGTAGGGAAGCGGCGTATGTTCTAGATAGGCATAGCTATCCAGTAATGCTCTAATTAGCCCGTAATACCCTGCGACAACTACGGACTGCGCAGGTGGCCGAAAAGTAAACTTTGCAGGCATACATGACAAATATATGCAGATAAGGGATGATCTTGCGCGAAAACGCTAGAAATCCAGCGAGGAATATTATATCTACATGGGAATTCAGGGGAGCTTGTAATTAACTCAAGGTTAGAGGGCCACTGCATACCATTTTCAGTGGATACTGAGCCACATAAACAACCAGTAAAATAGAGTTTAGCATTTTTTAAGCCTCTAAGCTTTTCTAAAGCTTACAACAAGCCCGCATGAGCCAGGTCTACCTGAGTAACCCAGGGGATCTTTCAGATCCGTTGACAGATTTCGGCCTACAAAAGACACACATTACTTAGCTAAACATCACAAGATTTATCCCTTAGAGCCGATTTTCTATATTCATGAGGCTCTGTCTCTAACGTCAGTGAGCTATAGGAGCCTGCCACCAATAATAAAGAAATAAGCATGGGAAATTTTAGTAAAATTTAGCTAATTGCATTTGGGCGTGAAATCCGCGTTGGTCTACATTGGTTGGGCTTTAACAACTCTACTTCTGGTGGTTGAGCTTGCTCATACTTGAGGTATTGTTATGCCTCATGTGTAGATGCACACTATTGTGCAGCTCTTTGATGAATTTCGCTTTATTTCTCTCCATTTTTAAGTTCCGAAGATAGTGCCGGCGGTGTTCATCCAGTTGGCAATGTTAACTGGTACTCTAATGTCACACCGACTATTTCTTTTGTGATTTTCTTGGCAAGATCTGTTCTAGCACCCTAAGCAAAGAGCGATAAGGTAAATCTGTGGGCTACTTGCTTCCAGCGCTTAGTATACCCGGCTTCCAGCAGCGAGCCAGATCTGCGGATACTGCTTGAGTTAACTTGGGGGCTTCGCCACCATGCAGCAGGCTGTGATGACGAGATTGGCAACCAGCGGCATTGCAGGGTCGGCGAATACCACAGTTTGTGGCGATATGGCTCGGTCTTAAGCAACCGAAACAGAGGTTATTGGATTTTAACATTTCCCATCGTTGCGATATGTCCAGTTCTATAAATATTCAACCATCCACGGCCTAGTGGTTGCCCGAACAAACGTGGCAGAAGTGGGTGCGGCGGGCAGGCGACGTAGTTCTCTGACCAGTGTAATGGCTACTTATCGCCGGATACTCTTTCCTTGGAGGAGCTCTCGTAACAGTCGTTTCGACACCACGGGGTGATGGATCGGCTAACTGTCCGAACCGGCTGCGGGCTATGCGTGCCCGCGACGAAACAAATGTGGTTAACTTCAGAAAACTGGACACATGACCACTAAGCGTTAGCTGATTGACGACTTCGGCCCATTTGTACAGCAGGGGCTTCGGTAGGGCACGGACTATATATTGTAGGTTAGTTGAGGAGTCTACATCTGCCTCATAGTTCCTTTGTTTCATTGTGATGTGGCAATTCTTCATCTTAGTGACCGATTCCAACAGGGCATCTGCGTTGTTGGGAATGGACTTCGCGCCTTGAAGTGGGCCTTCTATCGATGCCCTAGTAATGTAGTGTGCTTGCCCGAAGAGGTCTCGACGGATACATCGAGCTCTTTCATAAACCTGACCGGGCGGCAGCATTACGCAGTTGCCAATAGTCAGTCTAGCTCGTCCCTTAAAGTAATGAATGAGGTAGAGCAGGCGTCTTCCGTCATCTACCACCTTGCTCTCCACATAGAACTCAAACTGCTTAACGAACCCCCAGTAGTCAGCTGGGTGCCCATCGAAATAAGCCATCTCTACTTTGGGGAGACCAGCTTCCGCAATAAGTGGGACGAGAGCGGACGCTATAGCGTTGCCCAACGTGGCAGTGGGGGGTCAATCGGCAAATCGTCATAACAACCGGCGGATGGTTGATTCGCAGCCACCGCAGCACATTCCGTGACAAACTCGTCAACTCTGTTTGACCAATAAATAGGGAGTGCGGGCAGGTCTACATCGCCTTTTTCATCTTCCAGCAAGGCTCTACGCTGGGCGAATTCGACCTCCTGTCTAGCCTTCAACAGTCTATGCTGTTTGCTATGTTCCTGCTCCCTAGTTTCTAATTCTAGCTCCTCCTTGAGAAGCTTTTCTTTCAACTCAGCAAGCAGGAGCTGTGAGCGCGTATGGCTAACCGAATTTCTAGGGCTAACCCGAGAGCCACAGTGAGATAAAGCAACAGGAGGGACTTGCCTTGACTTGGATGAGTCCTTTGTCCGGGTGGATGCGCGGGTGACTGACATTGCGTAGAGGAACCAATTTGGCACTTCCGATTACGAATATTACCAAACCAAGGGATCCAATTAAGCAATCCGTCGAAGCGAGAACCAAATTGAGTAGAAGAATTTCATGGGTATATAAGCGCGTTACAACGGGAGTGCAATACATTGATTTACGAAACTATATGTACAGCTTTGTCCGCACCAATTCGTGATCAGTGCCACCCTCAGCTCCACGCAGTACACGTGTCAGGCGCCCTTCACGCATATTACGCTGACGTACAATGACCTAGTCAAACAGGTGAGCATGACCATTCCGTGGGTATGTCCAAGTTGCTAAATCACTCGCACTCGGTGCCAACCGAGTGTTTGTGCGCGCCAGACTGTGAGTGGCACACAGTGAGAGCAGCCTGTCACCGCTCGCATTCGCGGAACCAATGCCATGCGGACCGATAACATCAGTCCACACCGATGCGTCACACCTAACGCGTGCATTGAAATCATTCAGCAAAAATTGTCGGTCGCTCCTCGGCAAAGAAGGTATTACGGAGGACAGCTGGGTGCAGAATTCACCACGCGTGTCATCATGATAACATATGGTCGGACCGTACGTACTTATAAAAGTGGCTAACTAATCGCGGAAGCTAGAGGTGTTGAAGGTGCGACAAACGAGATAAAAGCGTTGGTGGGCAGATCATCAGCGGCCAACTGTAGCCACTCGATAAGGAAATTCAGTCAAAAGTGGATACCTACAGTGTCACAGAATCAGTCACCGAACCAGCTGAGTTGTGATGTTAGCGATCTATTAGAATAAATTTTGGAAATGAGTGGTGGATATACGCAAGCTACATATCTGCCAAGTTATTCATGGAGCCAACTACGACTAAATGCTGCCAAGAGGAGTTGACGAAAGTAAGGCAAACGGCCGATAAGGGCTGTAGGAGAAAGGAATATGTGGCCAGCTATAGCTTTCGGATTAAGATTTACGTTACTAGTGGATCCTACCGTGTCACAGAGTAGGTCAGCAAACCAGCTGTGCTGTGTTGCAAACAGTCCAAGAAAATAACCTTTGTAGAGAATACCGAGCTCCAGATATCTGTAGAGTTGATTGGAGCCTATGGCAACTAGCTGCTGCTATACCGAGATATGGCTCTAGGAAAAGTAGTATCAGTGGCTGGTAAAGCCATATGATTAAGTCGTTTGGCTATTGGTGGATACCTACAGTGGCAAAGAATGAATCAATAAGCAAGCGAAGATTAGAGAGAGACACCCGAGGGAAAAGTATGTTGGATGGTGATGGGCGGCTACTTCGCACAGAGATGCATGGACCCAACAACGACTAACTGCTGCCAAGAATAGTTGACGAGAGTAATCCGACCGGCGGATAATGGTGCTAGGAGAGAAGTAAGTGGTCAGCAACGGCATTCGGATTAAGCCTTCAGTTACTAGCGAAACCTACGGTGGCACAGAATAGGTCATCAAACCAGCTAAATTGTGATGCAAACCTCAGTATTTGTGGAGTTCTCCGAGCTGGGCAACTTGATTGCAAACGTTTCGCCACCATTCGAGGTGGCATCTTCAGTGCGAGATTGATAGCAGTAAAGTAACAGTAGCTGGTAGAAAGCAAACCCAATAATTGGGTTTGCTTTCTAACAGCTACTGTTACTTTACTGCTATCAATCTCGCACTGAAGGTGCCACCTCGGATGGTGGCGAAACGTTTGCAACCAAGTTGCCCAGCTCGGAGAACTCCACAACAACTGTGCAAGCCTTCCGAGCTACAAATATTCCAAAGCATTGTGATTCAAACCGTCCAAAACAATGAACGTTGTGGTGAGGAAGTAAATCATATCGAGCTTCGGATATCCGCAGAGGTGAATGGAGCCTATGGCGAATAACTGCTGCTAAACAGAGAAAATGGCGTTAGAATAGGGCGTTCCAGTGTGCGGGTGTAGCTATTCCATTAAGACTTGATCAATAGTGCTTACCTACAATGTAAAGAAAAAGTCAACCAACCAGCTGAATAGTGATTCAAACGATGCAAGAGAATAAAGGTTGGAAATAAGTGGTGGCTCCAAGTAAGCTGCAAATTTGCACGGATATGCATGGAGCCAACACAGACAAACAATTGCAAAGAACAGTTGACGACAGTAAGGCAAACGACAGACCACGGCGGTAGGAGAGAGATGAGTGTAGCCAGCAATGGTATTCCGATTAATGCTTCCGTACAAATTGCTTTGCTCAGATACACAGGTTTCGCTAAACGCCGCACTATGGATGTGGTATCGCAGCAGTTTCATCCTAACTAGTGCAGTGTGTCGCGCCTTAGAGTTCCGGTTCAGTAGTGTGCGCAGTAACTGCAACCGATGCTGAGTATCTTGCCAGTAGGCATACGATTGCGTTGGTGAAAAGTCACGCGCGAGGTGACCGTTGTGTTTCGGAGTTTTGTTTGAGGGATTCCACCCGGAGCGATTGGCTCAGTAGTCTGACCCACCAGGCAGTGGGTTGTTCATAAGTTAGCTTGACGGAAGCCGCTCGGAGCCTTTCGCTCAATAGCCTTATGCACAAGGTAGTGGGGAGCAGATCCATCTCGGGAATGTGATTGCAGAGACAGGTTGGGATCTGCTTGACGGCTGTCACCCGTAGACTTTGAGGTAATGGAACGCTGTATATATGTTTGGCGACCGTAGTATGATGCACCTGCGACCGCGGTCAGACACAGGTAGGTTTTGGCGGGTTTGAACCAATTTGACCAGGGGTTGCTTGGCTTGCGGCGGGAAGTAGCAAACCATTGAACAGCCGGAGGTGCCCTCCCACCGTCAGAGAAAATGCATAGCGCACGTGTCTACGCCAATCGAGCTATTAGCTTATAACCAATAGACCTGTTGTCTCCTATTGCTAAGTTTTAGGGTAAGAGGGCCACCGACCACTTCCTTACCTCCGAAGAGGATGGACTAGGATACTGGTAGGGTGCCCACACCTGACAGGAGAACAACTCGGGTCCGCAGCCAATGCATTCGAGTACATGAACACCCGAAAGGCAGCGGGTCTAGCACGTGGTCAGTTCACTGACTCATGCGGATTGGTGTCCTGCATCATAGCAGGAGAAGGAGGTAACCCAGCACCCACACAGAAGTCGCCACGAGGAGGCGCCCTGGACATGAGCCAACGGCACGACAGTAGCAGTAGTGGGTAGGCCATCTGCCAGGGTATAGCCATCACCAGCCTCAGCGAAACATAGGCTCTCCTGCCTGCCTACTAGGCTTAATATTCAGATTGGGATTCGTCGACTTAAACCCCGCTCTAATAAATTGCCTCCCTGGTGGTGACCAGAAAAAGTTGCAATTAGTTTTCAGTAGCAACCTCGATCTGAACTAGCTCCAAAACATCATGTCCAAAGAATGAACTGGACACATATCCAACACTTGGTCTGATCTTCACATAGAAATGCCTTTTCCTATACACTAATTTCTACCACACCTTGGCACGATTGTATAGTAAGATCTACCATGCCATAACTCTTCGTACATTACAAGTATAGTGTGCTACCAAACCTTACAATACAAATGTATAGTCATTCAAACAAACGACGCGAAGTCTGACATCAGGATATCAATATACTGAACATTTTCAACCGCGTATCGAGCACACAAATAGACCAAAGGGATCATGCATGCACAAGGGAGACCAATCATACGCATGCAAGAAAAAGATCTACAAAGGTTTAATTTATCTTTGCGGACTAATAATTATCAGGTTCAAAGTAAAATCTAGCTCATCCTCCAACGTAACAACGGCGGTGCCAGATAAAAAGGTCAAAAAGTATTCATCGATTCATTATTCTCCTAATATTGCCTATACATTTGAAATTATAATATAGGAAACTGATGTACTTTTCAACAATAAAGTTAGTTAGGGTTATAAAATACATTGTGTGCATTAAGCCTTCAGCTATCGATTACTAAAGCATGCCATTCCTCCAATTCATCACATCTAGACACAATCAGACAACCGTCATAGGCCCGAAAAACACTGCGCGGCCGTTTAATCCTCCGGGTATCGTCAGCAGTGCGTAATCCACTGACCCCCGTGGGGCTCGTACCGGCACCTCTACTGTTGCCAGTTTGTTGTTAAGACTGCTGAGCTACGGGTACAGCAACGATCGTACTGAATGGATTATTAGATGTGATAAAGCTCCGCATGTTAATCACCGACTTGCACGTTACAAAGTTGCAGAGGACAGAGTAAGCGCAGCACCAAAAGGATCAAACTGCTTATACTGCCTAGTTAAATTAGCTGCTTATATTTGGCAAGTCAGCCGCATACATGGCAGTGGGTGGCGCTATATCATATCTACTAACTCATTCACCACGATCGACGCTTTTCCTGTAACTCAGCAGTCTTAACCACAGGCTATCAAAAGTCGAGGTGCTGGTTTGAGCTATACAAGTGTCAGATTGTTTGTCCTCGTAAATTAAGCGGCTTAGATGAAGCGCTTGTCACCACTACCAGGGAATTTAAACACAGTACAGCATTACACAACATACACAACCTACGTTTATACACTAATTGTAGCATACATATTCTAATCTTAAAAATTAATGAATCAACTGCTCCAAAAAGGAAGAAAATCATTTATTTATATTTATTTATATTTATGTATATATATATATATTTATTTATACTGGTATTGGAACTGTTAAGCAGAATTTAGAGAACTACGCATACAAGTTTAGTATAACACGTAACTGTTGAGGAAATTAGTCTATGCAGTTCTCAGGGTGCTTAATAAGACATCGAATTCCAGCCAAGTGTTGTGCCCGCATAGCAGCGAAATTAACTGAAGATCATTTAATTCACACTTAACTCGTCCCATAGCTCGCCACGGTATGTGTGAATTTGTGGCTGGCAAAATCGTAGATAAAATTATACATTCACGATTTTGCCATTAGGTTCAAACAACGTAACAAATTATACTTACTTGTAAATTTTGCTTGCTTTGTGTTATTAAAGCTTATGCTGCTATTGCTTGTGGCACTTCATATAATAGCAGCGTATTCGTGCATAGCTTGCTGACGGAATTTGAACACAGATTGTAGAATGCACAGGAATATTTTGTTGTTCCCGGACTTCACACCGTTGATACTTGTTTGAATTAGTTTAAACGAATTGCGTGTACGTCTATTCTAGCAAGTGAGTAAAACATTCTCAAACAGGAAAAGCATCATTCAAATGGGTCTGTCGTGAATGCTCGAAGATAATTTCTTAATTCGGTCATTTGTATCTTTTGTATTTCTCTGCTATTCACACAAGGCAAACGAAGGAAGCAACCAATCTGCTTAGTCAGGAGCAAAAAGAAACCAACGCTGACTCAATGACAAGCATTCATTGGTCAGCGTGGCAGAATGTGGTAAGCGTGAAGGCATAAATAGAGCAGTGCAGAAGTCTGTTACATACACAAGGTTGAAACGCAGTATTCCCAATCAGAAATGATTTCCACTTACGTTATCTTGGTATGAATATTTGATCCCTGTTTTACGGTTATGATAAATATTGCTCTTCAGTTGTTTCGGTAAAATATAAGCCGATAATTTGCCAAGAACTTCAAATGTGTTAGGCGTTATATAATAGTGGAACACCAGTCATTCAATAAGTGGCATTTATTTGAAAGGAATATTGTGCCATTGATTTACATAAAAAGGTGCAATATAGCATTTGATTGTGATGGTTTAAGGATTGCATTTTAGGCGGTAAACACGGAAACAGTTTTCAGTAGCTAAGTTTTTCTTTAACTGCTTGTTAACTATGATTTTACATAATTTAGCTAATCCGAAGCAACGGAGCAACGTTTTATGACGTTAATAATGCCAAATGCTTGACATAATCCGTAGAACGGTTAAGGTGAAATTAGCAAATTTAATAATCCCGGCAAATAAAGTGCGTGGGAGATACATGATCTAAAAAGTGTCTGTAGTAGCAATAAAGCGCGTATTCCTGTCTGATTTTAAGGAATTTATGACGCCGTTCCTTTTTTAGTGCATTAAAATCATATTCTTCTGGTCCAGGCTACGTATTGTAGTGTACGTGTGTCAGAGTATTGTAGAGGCCTTTTATGAAAAGGAATCATTTAGGGGCCGTAATTACACGCACCTGGAGGGCTTTCCATGGCTGTACCACTGAACGGGAGAAAACTGCTTCGACTTTCTAGTCGCCTGCACTGCTGACCACATTGAAGTGTTGACCCCATAGATATGTACTTTGACAAGAATATGGCAAGTGCGGATGGATTTCTCGGGATCTGCTGCACCATTGTGTGACCACCACTTAAACAGCAATAACGTCCGCTCCACCCTTTAAGGGTTTTTAGGCTAAGTTTGTAGGGAATGAGAGACAACTCCCTAAAGTCCTTCGTCACCCTGTGTTGTGGTATCGAGCGACATGGAGTTTTTTCGCCAGGGTTGCCACGCATGGATAGCTTACCTTGCTTGTGGCCTCACGTACGCGCAAAACACTTTCGGAAAGATTGATGCGTCATGCTTCCCGAAAGCTCTACGAAGAAGCCCACAGTGCTTTTTATTTTCTTTGATCCCATTTAGTCTGCCACCAACACCCAAGTTCCTCTTGCACAGACAAGCTAAAGTCGACATCATGAGAAGCTAGCTGTAGTATTGGTGGTCCTAAGCGGCAGTTGAGAGTACTGTGATGGTTTATCCTCAGAATGCTGCACCTTTAGGTGTGAAACTACATATATTTCCCTGCAGACTTTGTGTATGCATTGTTTGGCATATCCTGTAGAGCAGTATGATCCTGCATTGAAACGGTAGAGCGCCAAATATTGGATAACCTGCGAACTTATATAGTTGGATAACTGCACACTTGTAAGATGATTTATTTAAACCAGGAATATACGTGGCCCAAATGCTGAACCCTAATGTACGCCGCACTGTGCTTCCATTGGTTTCGACATGTTGCTGAAAACGCTCACTTTCACGTGATGCTATACAACAACTCCGCCCATCCACTAAAGAACGGGATCGCTGACACTATCATTCTGGGGTTTGTGTTGCGGAAAGTGTTGGTCTAGGCGGTCGAATGCCTTTGAGAAGTCAAGGCACGTTGCATCTACTCCTACAACCTCATCCGCAGGTTAAGTGCAGCATGTACCAGCTACCAGACGGTTAGTAGTAAATGAGAGAACTTTGCGAAATCCGTGCTGCTACGGAACGAAAAGTTGTAACAACCCAGGTACCACGTGAGCGCAACAGCTGCTTTAATACGGCTGTGCTTGTGAAACCTATGTGGTGAAATCCTGAGAGCGACATGAGTTGCGTAGATTTGGTGTAGTGTAGTTACACACTTTGGAAGTTACGGCCAAATTGTTGTCTAACTACTTCGCCGAATCTTGTGCCGTTTGTGCCAATCCACACGCCGTGTGCAAAGCCAGAATCCGCGCTTAACACGGTACTTTTCATTTATGTGTCCGTGTAGCAGCATTGGGCTAGCGCAACATGGTACCGCAGGGTCATGTTTTTTCTGTGCAATGTCCACTGGTAATATTTTGATACAGTGCCTCCTTTGTGTTGTATAGGAGTCCCAAGTACCCTCGCTCGGAACTGCTACGTGGGCGTGTCACGCTTAGTGCCTCAATGCGATTCATATCGAGTCCTGCTCCTCAGGAGCGACCATCTTTTTTGGCGGAGTTTGGGTTCAGGTGCGCTCGCCACTGTACGGCGAGGAAAGACCCGCTTGTTAAACCATTGAGTTCGGACACATAAGCATAATTAGTTGTGATGTGACATTCCTCAGTGCTTTCTCTAAAATATTCTGCACCGACTACTACGGAACGGTAATAGCGCATTGTGTATTAAAGGTTAACTCTTTTGTTTTGTTGTTTCTATGGTGTTTAATGAATGCGAAACTGATAAATAAATAAATAAATAATATATTCTCGAATTTCCGAGACACACCTGACCAGGCATGATCAACGTTTACAAGCAATTTATGTTTCGCAACAAACACGTTGCTATGTATGTAATCGGCAGTAAGCCGAAAGTTGTCCAAGCTTTGGAAATTTTAAAATTAAACTTGAGGTATAAATTCGTCAAAACATGACGACAAGTTGGGTTCTCTTGGGCGTAGTGTAAACAGGCTGGGCATTCCGTTTGTAGAGAAAACTTGTCAGGAAAATATTACATTAGGATTCTGGTCGGCTTGCCAGTATGTAGTTGTGGGCAGTGACTTTATTCAGTGGCGAGTCACATCCGCCACGTCGCAGTGTTGTTAAGCGGACATTTGTGGCTTTTTATAGGGAGAACACTTGCCAGGCGAAAACCCACCACGTCCTGAAACACTGTCAGAAATCCGTTTTTACACTAATGTAAAACTGGCAGAGCAGCTCGTCGACTGATTTAACCATCGGTTAACCGCCGTCAATTGCCTTCTAATTTCCTCTGTTAGCTGAACAGGTTATTTTTGCTCGGGGCGGCCATAATGGCTGAGGCCTATGGAGGGTTAGACCTTCGTCATCTTCGTGTCCAGGTGAGCAAAACTTCCGATTCTTGCTTCTAGAATTTACAGGATTATGTATACTTCGCAGGAGTATGAAGGCGTCATGTCCAACTACCATTACTGGACGACGGTCATGGTAGTGAGTGCATTTTTATCCACTTGTTTTACAGCCGTGTTCTATGTAGGTCCTTGGGGGTTTCTATGTCCTGTCCCAGGCACAAGCTCTTTCACGTTCCGATCCCAGATCCCCAAGAAGTTCCAGTCCTCGGAGAAAGGTAAGGTGAGAGACAAACAGGGCCGCAAAGAACAGACGTGGGAACAAGCATTATTTATGTTCTATGGTCTAACATTTAGAGGAAACATATGATGTACAATGTGTAACAATGATTATGCTAAAAGTGTCTTTTGAATATTCATCGGAAGCAAAGCCTTATAGGTTGGTTGCTACCGTATACCTTGGATGCAGAGCGTTGCGCCGTTAAGCAAAGAAAACACAGGATCAGTTTGCTATGATGCAACTGTTGCGTGGGAAGATTCGCTGGGGAGCGTAAAATATGCTGACCCAGGGAAAGCCAGTGAGTCTTTTGGACTCATACATGGGTAAGTTTCGCAAAAATAGCAGCGAATAATTGAGGAATGAACACCTGTAAATGAGAAGCTAAGGGGCGTCTCTGTACTGACCAGGTGAGAGAGTGCCGAATTAAAAAGCTAAGAAGGGCTAATTGACGGAAAGACCGCGAATAGCCAGAATACATGCGTACATTAAGGTTGCTGAGGATATCAGAACCTGAGGCCTAACCGCAGCAGCCAGAGTGCTAGGGTAATAGTGCCAAGCTGGATAGAGCCATGGACTGCTAGCCCGAAACTTGGAGTATACTGTCATGTTAGCGAGGAAGATGTTGAACATCTATGTAGCTATATCTCAATGTAGGACATGTCCCACTGACACAGTGTTACCTGTAGTAGTGAGCTAGCCCAGGTGAAAAAAGTAAAATATTTACAAGCATAGAAAAATCTCCATGTACTTACCATATATTCCTGGATGAACCACATGGAGTCCTTCACCAGCTCCGCCGCCTATTACGGATGGGCATCGTTTCGGAAGCTGCAGTTGGTGGATTAACGTGCTCCATGGGTTATAATCACTGAACGATTCCTTCTTCAGTTTCCTGTGAAGGCTTCGTCGAATCTGGCATCCACAAAGTGCGCGTCCAGGAATCGTTTGAATTCCGACACCGAGTTCGCTTCTACTATCCGCGAGGGCAAACGGTTCCACATGTTCACCACTCGCCGCTCAAGACACAAGGGATGAGCTACATACTTGAGGTCAGGGACTACCAGTTTTCACTGGTGACCTCGTGTGCTGCTTGAAGCAGGGACATGGAGCAGTGGCCTCAGCATCGGATAAGCACCCAGATGCAATACCCGATGGGTCATGATGAGGTCCACTCGCACGCGGCGGTAGACTAGAGTATACAGGCCCAATTGTCTGCATCTTTTTTATACGGCACACCCTGAAGACCGGGAATGAGCCGTGTGGCTATGTGTTGTACTCTTTCGAGCTTGTGTATCTCGCCTTTCGTCAACGGACAGTAGGCGGGTGAGCCGTATTCTAGCACCGGTCGTACAATGGATGTGAAGAGACGAGTGGCAATCTCTTTCGACCAGGTGCAGAGGCTACGTTTCAGCGCCCACAGCGAACGCAATGCTGTGCGATACGTATTGTCCGTGTTGTCCAGTGACTTCATGTCGTAACGTTGTATAACGCCAAGGTCTCTGACGCAATGCGTCTGGTGCAGAAGTTGGCCGTCGAGAGTGTACGATGGGCCCGCTCCACTTTTACCGAGGCACAGAAGTAGCGATTTTTCCGAGTTGATAGGCAAACTTACTTCGGCGGACCATATGGAGATGCGGTCGAGGTCCTGCTGAAGTATGTCAAAGTCGTTCGACGTATGGATCACCCTCCATAGCTTCAGTTCATCCGCGAACAAGGCACACGGCGACCGAAGGAGATTGGGCACGTCGTTGATGTGAATCAGGAAGAGAATGGGGCCAAGCACTGTCCCCTGAGGAACGCCGCTCGTCCACGGGTACCAGTCGGTCAGGTGACTGTCGACTTGCACCCTCCACTTCCGTCCAACTAAGAAGCCACGGATCCACTGGTGCAGCGAGCCTCCGACTCCGCACTCCCTCAGTTTCTGAAGGAGGATCTCGTGATTCACTCTGTCGAAGGCCTTACTGAAATCGACGTATACCATGTCGACTGACTTGCGTTGGTTTACTGCTTGCAACCATTCATGCCATGTTAGCAGCTGGTTAGTGATGCACGAGCGGCCTCGCACGAAACAATGCTGTGCAGGCGTCAGGAGAGAGTTGATCTCCAATAGCTGGAGCAGTCTCTTCTTCACAATCTTCTCCAGAACTTTCGACAATACTGCGGTCAAGCAAATAGGGCGGTAATTCTCCACTTTGCGTGTGTCACCGCCTTTTGGAATCGGTTTGACAACGGCGCATTTTCAGTCACAAGGCACTCAGCCTACGGACAGGGATGGGTTGAACAGGTCGGTTACAGCAGGTTAGATCACAGCTGACAAGGACTTGAGGATCAGCGGATGGAGACCATCCGGTCCAGCTGGCTTCGTGCTGTCTAGGCAGCTGACTAGCCCATGTACCTCCGCGACGTCGCAGATCAAGTCGGTTAGCTCAGTCGGTGCGGCGACGGCAGAGCTTGGCGCGCAGGTTTGGTTAGTTGCGAATACAGAAGCGAAGTGCGCCGCTAATGCGGACGCACGCTCGGTGCTTGAACTTAGTGGTTTACCATTCGAACCCACTAGCACCGGCACATTACCTGCAGACTTCAGGCGTCGCTTCACGTACGCAAATATGCGCTTCGGGGCAGTTTTAGCTGAGCAAGCAAGCTGCTCCTCAAACTGACGGCGTTTTTGCGTCTTTGTGCTGTTGCACAAGTTTCGTTGTCGCTTGTATGCCTCATAGTCTTCGGCAGAGCCAGGCAGGAGGAACGCATTCCATAGTCGACGTCGTTGTCGAGACAGTCGGTTATACTCTTTGTCAAACCAATGGGGTTCCATTGGTCCAACTTTCCAAATTTTGTGGGGTACAAATTGCGCACACAATGAGTGCACTGCCCCTTTAATGTTTGCCCAGCAAGTTTCAACGGATGAATCCTGTGGCATAGACCAATCAAGCTGATTGGCAGCTAGAAGGAGGCCATCGAAGTCAACTTTCCAATAGTTGTATGTTGGCGCCACTGGACGCACACATGGAAGCTGCAGGTCTATAGTGGCCATAATTGTCGAGTGATTACTGGCCGCCATGGGCTCACGAACTTCTATGTCATGCACTGTTTGTACGCAGCTGGTTAGCAGCAGGTCCAGGCATGATGGCATTGAGCGCGGGGTTATGCGAGTGGGTTGCGTGATGTGCTGCACCGTTCCGGTTTCCAGTACCAGTTCGGCGAATCTTGTCTCCACTTCATTATGGCCAGGGAGAAGCTGAACTTCAGGCCATAAGATTCGAGGAAGGTTAAAGTCGCCAGTGAGCAGGAACTGTGGGCGACTCATTTGGTTTTGGACGTGTGTGAGCCAATCCAATCCGTTACTCAGTGGGCTACGATATGCCACACCCACAAGCAGTTCGCCGCGTCGTAGGTGGATCGAACACCACAGCTGCTCACATAGACCGTCAATGCTTCGGTAGGTGCTCACGAGTCTCCCGCACAGGGTAGACCGGAGGTAAAGTAGGACGCCATCGCGGCTATTCGACTGTCGATCACAGCGGAAGCACGAATAGTCCTTGATCGCAATTTCTTCGCTTGTCACTGCAGATGTCAACCACCTCCCAGCCAAACCAACCACATCTGGCCGACGTGAAGCAATGAAGCGGATCAGATCATCGTGCTTGTTCATTAAGCTGCATACATTAATGCACGCTACACGCAATCCGCGGTAGGAACCGCTGGGCGAGCTTGAAGCGTCATTGCTCTGTCTACCCGGATTCGAGGTATCCGGTTAACTGTGCGAAAATTTACGATACGCAGGTTAGTTTCACCGACGTCCGTGCGTCGTTTCAGTTCGACCACGGCAGACTTCAGCTGCTCTCGTTCTGCGAGACCAAGGTCTGGCCGGACATGGATTTTCATCCCCTTTAGACGACCGAGGCGGGACAGTACTAACCTTGGGGCAGTTTCGTCGGCGAACGCGATGCGCAGAGGCCGACACTTGCCATCAACTTGTTTCCCCAGACGAGTGACTTGTTTCACTCGTAACCCGGGTTCGCCAACATCCAGTAGTTTGTCGGTTAGAGACTGCAAGATTTGCACATCATGGTCATAGCGTACCTGGGGACTGGGATCAGTCGACTCAGGTGCGTGGAAAATCATGACTTTGCATAGCCGTCCCCGTGGTGACTTGCTATCGCTTGGCTTCACCGGTTTCGGTAAGGCCGGTTTCTCGGCTAGCAATTTCTCAAGTCGCGTTACCTTGTTTAGCACAGACTTTAGTTGTGACACTGTAGACGGTGATTTCGATTTGTTGTTGTTTACCGCCTTACAACTTTTCTTTTTAGGGGCCTGGACCCAGCCGGGTGGTTTTGCGGCGCCAGCGCTGGCCACGGCTGCGTAGGTCGCAGTTGCAGTTGGAGTGCCGACAGACGGCTTTTTCGGTTGTCTTGTGAACTATGCATTGGTGTGTCCGCTGATGAAGCGGAGGAGGAGCGGCTTCGATTGCGCACAGTATGGATGCATGGAGGAGTCACCGGCGGTAGTACGGGCGTCACCAATGCGGCGTTATTATCTGTCTTTTTCGCCAAAGTCAGATTCGCCAGAAGGGACTTATCGTTAACAATAAGTCGGCATTTGTCACAGTGGAATGTTAGCGCGGAAGATGCCGTTCTTTTCAGGCATTCATAAAGATCGTGCTCAATGCCGCTGCACGTTGTGTGGGCCCATCCTTCGCACAGACCGCACTGCAGCGCTTTAGACCGAGAAGTGACATTTCTGCTGCAGCTCAGGCACTTAGATGCTGCTGCTGCTCTCGTTTTGTCGAGAGTAGCGTCCAAAGTGCTAGACGCACGGGAGGTCGCAGCTCGCTGGACCTTGCTCGTCATGCTTGATGTCTTGTGGATAGGTGTCGCTATCCAAATCACCTTGGATGTGTGAAGGAATTTGACGTCTGTCAAATTCTATTACCAATGTGCGTTGAAACACCGGTATTCAAGCGTATTTCACTTGTAAGACAAACGTATAGCAAGAATGGGAACGAGCCACCGGACGTCGTTATCCGCAGACTTTTTTCTTTCAAATCATTACGTCATGCAGGGTTAGGACTCAATGTCTCGCAGTGTGATAGCTGCTCGAACACTTGCAGGTAAAAAATGCCTAAGACAATACAGCAAGTAATGGGTAGATAAAGGTATGGAAATGTTAGGCAGAAGAGCGGCTTACGCTGAATACCTGAATATGCTTGCACGACAGAAGAAAGCTAAGAGAGGTTTCGTGATAGAATGACATCGGACAAGTAAAGCGCAAGCAAACAAAGAGGTTGTTAGATAGATAGAGCATAATAGACTACGACGCATCGACGTGCAGCTAATCAAATCATGCGGTGGTGCTATTGGAGTATAATTAAGGAGGCCTGAGCCGGGAGAAGCCAGTGAGAGAGCTGTACTACGGCCAATTAGGTGTCGCGGATGAGCAGTGGCATTTAAGTGTTGTCTTGTAATTGCTAGTGGACACCTGATTAGGGCGACAGCCAGCAAGTGTGTGTGATGCAAGCAGTCCCAGGGATGAAAGCTTGGAGGGATAAAGTGTGGACCTTGGCAGCTCAGTATATGCGCAAAATAATAGTAGCTTATGAAGAAGGACTGCTGCTAAACACGGGAGCCAGAGGTAAGACGAGGAACAGTTAGGGTCGCTGTAAGTGTGAGTGTCAGTGATCAACAATGGAATTTGCATGAAGCCTCCTAGTTGCTAGTGTATGCCTACAATTACCCATAGTAACTCAGCAGAAAGCGGATGAATGTGACGCAGACAGCCACAAAGTATGTTCGAGATAGAAGAGAGCAGCTCTTAGCAAGCTCCAGAAATGCGTGGAGCCTACGATTACTAGTTGCTGCTAAGCAGAAGTGCTTACGTTTAAGTGGATCGATAGAACATGGCGCTGCGAGAAAATTGCGGTGGCCTGATGTAGCCATTCTATTAGACACTTTGGTCACAAGTGGATGGCTACAGTGTCACAGAACACATAAACAAGCCAGCGAAGGTAACTGATAGAGACATTCTGAGAGATTACAGGATGAAGAAACGAAAAATGTATTCTAGTAGCTCCGGATAAGCGCAAAGATATATGGAGCCTACAATGAATCAATGCAGTAAACGCAATGAAGATAAGAAGAACGAAGGATAATTATGCTAAGAGAGAGGACCAGTGGGCAGCAACGGAATTCCATTGAAATTTTTAGTTTTTTATTAGATACTTGCAGTGACAGAAGAAGTCAACAAACCAGTGAAGGTATGTTATGCTAACAATTGAAGAGAGTAAGTTGGAGAGATGCAGAGTGGCTCCTAGCGTAGATATATATGCTACCTGAAATGACTAGCTGCAGCTGGAAATTGGTGACGTAGGTAACGCGAAGTACTGATAATGATACAAGGTGAGATAGAGAGTATCCGCAACTAGCAATGGCATTGAGGTGAAGCCTTCTAGTGGCTAGTGGATACCTTAAGTGTCCTAGGATAAGTCAACGGACTGCAAATGAATGTGAGCATACAGTCAAGAAGAATGAAGGTTGGGGATGCAAGAGGGTTACACTTGGCAGGCTCCGGATATGCAGAGAGATACGTGGAGCCCACGAGCACTAATTGCTACTAAGTAGAATTGCTGAGGTAAAGAGGATCGACAGAAAATGGCGCACCGACAAACTTTCAATGGCCTGATGTAGCCATTCCATTAGACACTTGGGTCACTAGTGGATTCCTACAGTGTCACGGAACACATCAACACGCCAGCGAGGGTAAGTGATACATACAATCTGAGAGATTACAGGAGGTGGAAACAAGGAATGTCTCCTAGTAGCTTCAGATAAACTCAAAGCTGTATGGAGCCTACAATGAGTCTCTGCAGTAAACGTAATGAAGATAAGAACGAAGGATACTTGGGCTATTGGAGAGAACCAGTGGGCAGCAACGAAATTCCATTGAACCTTTTAGTTTTTTATTAGATACTTACAGTGACAAATGAAGTCAACAAACCAGTGAAGGTGTGTGATGCTAACAATACAAGAGAGTAAGTTGGAGAGATACGGAGTGGCTCCTATCGCAAAGATGTATACTACCTACAATGACTGGCTGCAGCTGGAAAGTGGTGACGTAGGTAACGCGAAGAACTGATACTGATGCAAGGCGAGATAGAGCGTATCCACGACTTGCAATTGCATTGGGGCGAAGCCTTATAGTGGCTAGTGGATACCTTATGTGTCCCAGAATAATTCAGCGGACAGCAATGGATGTGACGCAGACAGTCAAGCAGCAGGAATGTTGGGAATAAAAGAGGGTGGCGCTTAGCCATCTTCGGATATGCGTAGAGATGCACGGAACCCTCGACCACCAGTTGCTACTAAATAGAAGTGCTGAAGTTAAGAGGATCGACAGAAAATGGCGCTACGAGAAACTTTCAGTGGCCTGATGTAGCCATTCCATTGGACACTTTGGTCACGGGCGGATTCCTAGTGTTTGTGAATACGTCAACCAACCAGCGAAGGTAAGTGATACAGACATTCTGAGAGATCACAGGAGGAGGAAACGAGGAATGTCTCCTAGTAGCTCCGAGGTTAAGAGGATCGACAGAAAATTGCGCTACGGAAACTTTCGGTCACTAGTATTTTGGTCTCCCAGTAGCTTCTTGGGTTAAAGGAATCGGTTGATTAGATATGTAGTGCCTGGATCAGTTAGTTCTCCGTAGTATGCATGCAGTCAGAAAGCAAGCGACTGGTCAGATGAGATTAGATTAATGTAAGGGACAGACCAGACTGTCTAGTTAAAGAAATGCAATCTGATGAAAGAGGGAATAAAGACAGCGAAGTAAGGGAAGAACGGGGTCAGCGGGGAAAGCTTTACTGATTAGGCGTAGCGAAGCCAACGTGGCTCTGTAAGGTAATGTGGTCTGTGTATTTAATCATCTTAATATTGGCCGGTAACGGCACAATAGTCAGAGGTCAGAAAACATGAGCCGAAATACACGAGGCTGTATTAGCCGGAGTATTGCGATTTAATAGTGAAGTTGGGAAGGAAAATAGAGAGCGTCAGCAGAAGTGGACATGTTAGATGTAGAAGAGTTTCAATTGGTTAGTTAGATATAAACACTAGGGGTGGGAGAAATAAGGTTTGATTGTGCGGAGCCTATACCGTTGACGGTTCAGTACTCTGTAGGAAGTCAGAAAGTAGGAGACTGGACAGAGGAAACTAGGTTAGCAAACAGCTCTGGGTTCCTGATAGAGTGAGGGGAGTAACTAGGGAGGGGAACAGTGTTCCGTCTTCAGATCAATGACCGGTACCGTCACAATATTACGAGAGGGTCAGCAGAACTGAACAGGTTAGAGATAGAGGTGGCTGTGTTAGAAAGGAATGAGCAGGGCCAGCAGGCTCTCGTGAAGAGGGGGCATAACCAGATGTCTACAAAATCGTAACTGTAGTCTGGAGTAAGTCAAAGTAAGGCAGGACAGTCAAATGAGACTAGGGCAGAGCAGGGCACGGACAAGTGACCGTCCGATAGAAGAAGAATTAAGAGCGAAGTGCATAATAAGGAGAGGACAGGGTCATTTTGTAAGGAACCGTATTTTTGCTGCGTGTGTAGAGCAGCAAGCTCTTGGCGCGTTGAGATTATTCCACACAGTTAGCGCTTTGTATGGAATTCTATATGTGATCAGGGCCGTTCTCCCATAGCTCGTCCTCAGGGATGCAGATGCCCAAGATGTCTGCTACCGTGGGGACATTTAGTAATCTATTTATGGCCGCGGAGAATTGCAGGATACTATTAGATGCTCTGATGGTTTCTGGTAATTTATTCCATACATGTGCATATCTATAGAGGATGAAGTTAAAGCGTATGGAGCAACGGGTTTTGGGCAGTGAGAATGAGTATGGCTTTTTGCGTAGAGGATAGCGTGTGTCGCCCAGCGGTTGAAAATATCTTTCAATACTTGAGTCCGATGTTTTGATTAGCTTATACAGAAAAACTAGGTTGGCTTTAAGTCTCCGCAGCCAAAGTGGATCAAGACCAAGCTGCTTGCAGCGGCTTTGATAACTGAGCGTTGTTGATCCTAGAAGGCGCTTAGTGAACGAACGCTGCACTTTCTCGATGACCATCCTATCACATTTGCGTGAATTAGTAACCACTATGGAGCAGTACTCTACAATAGGTCGGGCACACAACTTGTAGAGCGTGAGTCGCGACTCTAACAGGCTCATTGACTTCAGTATATAGCCAACGATAGACCTGGCTTTTGCAGAGCTATAACTCGCTTGTTCCGCAAAATTTAGTGAGCTTGAGTAGTGCACACCGAGATCGCGCACGGTAACGCTGTTATCTAGTGGTATTCCGTTAAGAGTTAATATATTGGGCGGTATAGAGCACCGGTAGGAAAGGACGTTACATTTGGTTGGTGAGAACTCTAGTTACCACAGGTCACACCATGCTTTAAGAGCGCCGAGATCCCTTTGAATGCTGGAGCGGCCGTCGTGTAGGCAGCTAGGATCAAATGAGAATACCACTTTTAGATCGTCAGCAAAGAGGTAGGGAGTGCCATATTGGAAGACCTGGAATACATCATTGATGTAGAGTAAAAACACTAAAGGACTTAGGACGCTGCCTTGGAACACTCCGCTGGTTACGGAGGCCCTCTTAGAAAAGACATCGCCCAGCAGCACTGACTGCGTTCCGCTAGAAAGGTAAGAAGAGAACCAAGCATGGAGACGGCAGGAAACACCGAATGCAGCCAATTTTGTTAATAATCCATTGTGTGGAACCCGGTTAAATGCTTATTTCATATCAAGGAATATGATGACCAGCGCTCGACCCATATCTATGGCGTGTGTTACGTTGTTTAAGAATTCAAACTGGCAAGTTTGACAAGATTTAGAAGGCAAAATCCGTGTTGGGACCTATTAATGAGGTTGCGTTGCAACAGAAAACGAAGCATCCCGTCCTTTATTATTTTTTCCATGAGTCTCGACGCAATGGGAGTGTGGCTAATAGAGCGGTAATTGTCAATATTTTGTCGGCAGCCTCCTTTGAGTCTTGGCATGATGGTTGCGTGTTTCCACATAGACGGGTATTGTCCACTCTTCATAGAGAGGGTGAAGAGATTGAGGAGAAGGACTGGAATATCCGATCCACCAAGTATTAATACGGAAGATGGTACACCATCCGGACCTGGAAAGTGGGACATTTTTAAGGAGCAAAGTGCTCGCTTGATGTTGTTTAAGACAAAGTCAATTGTGTGTATTTGATCTTCATTGAACTTGTGAATCGTAGTTGGCGATGCCGAGTCATTGCTGGTGAAGGAGTTACAGAAGTGAGTGTTAATGCGGTCGCAGAGCTCGACCGCATCAGTAACTATAGTTTTATCAGAAAGTAGAAGGGTAGTGATCGTTATATCTCTGCTGCCACCCCGCTGCGTGCTCAGCTAATGTGCGAGCATTGCTTTGTATAGTTTTCCAGGCGATTAGTAACTCATTCATTCAGACGATAAAATAAAAATCTTTAGTCTTGCTGTAGCGGCAGCGCATTTTCTTAAGCCTAGTAGCTAGTTTGCGTGTAGAAGCATCATCAAGAGTCTGCCGCGTTTTTGGCTTCCTCTTTTGGGGGGCAAGGAGGTCTAAGCAGTCAGTGAGGTTATTGTAAAGCTCCTTGATCGCAGTAGCTATATTATCTGAGAGGAAGTAATCGTCCCAGGGTGATGCTCGGAGAAGGGATGAAAATGTTACCCAGTTGATGCGCTGCAGGGGGCGTGGTACCTCATACTTGTTATCCGTTTTCGCTAAACGCGCCAAGCTACATTTGCACAGCAACTGAGATGATAACCTGCAGACGCATCGCAATTGTTCAGTACAGCACTCATTGTTATAATAACTTTCCTTAATCTTCGTTAATCCGGTAATGCGCTTAGTTTATTTGGTAATATTTGTGAATTCTCATTACTAATGCTGATCCGGATGCTGCTTTGTTTTTCTTGCCTAATCGGTTTGATCAAAACTGTTACAATTTTGCTTCAATTTAGGTGATGCCGTTGGTTTCTCCGCAATGGACTCTTGCACGTAGAAACAGATGGTCGCACTGTGATGAGGCTTGCAAAGATATCGGTAACGTCGCAGGGACTGCGTGCGAAAGCAAACTAAACAGAGCTCCGTGCGAGGACGCGTTGATCAAGTATTACTCTTGCCTTTTGAAATGCGTCAAGAAAACGCCAAAAATAACGCAGAATTACTACAACAGGGAACATCCATACAAAATTTCTTGATTCTATATACATTTACAAGCTACTCTTGAGCGGCTTTATAAATATCGGTGGACAGCCCACAGATTTACTGATAATATGCTGCCCTGGAATAAAACCGATACTGCTTGATACATATTCTTTTATTGTTCTTAACTGGCTTGATTTACGTGATTTACAACAAGGCTTTAATTGAAAAGTTTTAATTACTTTCTTTGAAGTCATATGCTGTTCAATGGCAGTTCACGAGGTGTCGGTTTTAGTCAGACGAAACTGACACTTGTGTATTCGCTCAAATTGGGTTTGTGAAGACCTCTTGCTGATATACGAACGCCAGGTGGGCAAAAGAAGCAAAATAACCGGGGCGTAATGCTAATTGTGATACTTTGTTGGAAGATGAGTTCTCAGGGCTGAAAGTAACTGCGTCAATACATAGGCAATTTTGTATGAATGCTATGAAACGACAAGTAACCTAGAACTCGTAAAATACATAGGGATCGATTCCGTGCGCTATTGAATAAATTATGTTTATCAAGCAACGAAGTACCGCAACCATAAACAGAATGTATTAGTCATAGGAATCTGGTTTCTCCAACTCTGTACGAGTAGGAAATGTTAGTGTACACATTGAAAGTATCCGGAGCGCAAGGACTATAACATAAACTACTGTAAAATCAAACTCTGTGATAAAAGCCAACCTACCCTGAGCTAACGATTCCAGTGGCCTTGTCGATAGTCATCTTTTAACAACTGAATATTTATTGAAGCTTATCGAATGCGACGATATAGGGGCCTTCCCGAGAAATTAATGTTTTACTTAGTAGCCTGCTCTTAGTTTACCAGTGTCATGCTGCACCAGGCGGTGAGATACGTATGTGAATTAGCCTAAGGTTGTAGCTGTTCTTCACCGAGTTTCGTTGAGTTATTACGAGTCATGGAATTTTGGTAGATAGAATGTGTAATTTCATTGCAGGTACACGCTGTAGGAATCAAACTACGGCATTACCCGTGGACAGCGTACCCTCGTTGACGGTCGTTTACTCAGTTGACCAGCCGATCTACTTGCCCCATTTAGATGTTCGCATCCGCCAGACAACCCAAAAATAAGGTTAAAATAATTGTTCATACCGAAAAGCAACGTAGACTGGCCAGTTTACACAATATGCCGGCTTCACGGCAATGCAGTACGAATGAACGTTCATGAAATCCGTATCCACTATTGCTAGACGAATAGGTTCTACCGATTGTCTGGTCATTGAACTGGAGCTGAATACTATTACAGTAGTTGCAAACGTCAATAATTGGTGAGTTATACACGCGTGGTACCATTTATACGAAAAAAGAAAATATGCTAGGAGCTACCCTTAGATGTAGAACGGATACAATTGGGAATAAAAGTGGTCTGTTCTAGACTACAGAGAACAAGTTTCATGCCGTCGAATCTCTTAGCATCGACTGAAGTCAAAATGTGTTGTTAATAACACTAAACGAAACGGAGTTTTGTAGTCAAATCGAGTAGTTTTTCTCCAATTTCTTTATAATAGCAATGTCAGACACTCAGGCAGTACCGACAGAGTTCCAAGTTCGTGATTAAAGGAACACCTAGCTTAGAGGGCACATTGCGAACTGGCGAAAAAGGTGACTCAGTCACAACGCACATTTACGCAAGCCACAGGCATTTGCGGTCGCCGTGCATTTAATATCCTCAGTCTCCATTAGAAATTGACACCGCAGCGAATGTTCTACTCGGCGGACAAACGCAGGTCTCTTCTACTTCGCTAACGCGCTCAAAATGGACCGGAGTAAACCGGTGCTGGTGTCCGAAAGCAATCGTTGACCCACATCAGGTTGACAGTGATGTAGAACAGCGAATTTCAGTGTTTTCCCTATTAGTTTTCCTTCCTTGTTTTCAACATCAAACGGCTGAAATTTCAAGATACGGTCTTTGGCATGATGATAAGTTACGACATTCTTGCTATTGCCGGGATCTGTTTTCTCACTGCAAGTTCTAATTGACTTATCCTAAAATAAAAACATTTATTTTCATGCTTAATTGACTTTAACATATCAAGACGGTAAAGCGAAGATATTTATTCTGTTTAGTCAAACTGTTGTAGTGCGTACAGTATTGCTAACTGATGAATAATAGCAAGGATGCCACATGCGTAAGTTGTTTGAATATTGCAATTTAGATGGCTGATTAACAATATTTTAGCACTATAACTTTATAACCTTGGAATAGCTAAAACACAATGTTGCGAGAAGCCCTAAGTTCGATAAGTCTCTTCAGACGTTTATAAGTACAAAATGGAAAGATGAAGCAGGATAGACTGGCTGAGCGCGATAAAGCTTAGCGTATTAAAGCGAGGCAGCGATTGAAGGAAACTGCTAGAAAACACTTTCTTGTAGACGGTTGTAATCTACGCTTGACGATCATGGGAGGTGTTGTCGTCGCTTTGCTGAACAAAAATGTCTTGTTGCTGTAGTCCTAACCATTCCAGCTGCAAATCCACACATCAATGCCGAAACTGCGCCGTTTGTTGCCCAACTTCTTAACGACAGACTCCCGCTCCAGTCCGAATGTTATATTCTATAGCAATTTATTTGCACCTGTAGTGTGAGGTGTGTGGAATAAACGACTTGGCGTCCGTCTAAATGCTTATCGGAGTTCTGTCTAACAGTATTGCAGAAAGGTACTGCCTGTTGCATCAGGATTTATATCCTAGAAATTCTGGTCGAATTTGGGCATCAAATCAAGACTACTGCTCTTTTCAGAGTGTGTTACATTGTACTAAAACGCTACCCCACGGGGCTTTGAAAACGAATGTTACGAGTGGCCGAAGCCATTGCCAGCAGGCTAACAAAACCTGGACTATCCAAACGGAGGGCGCTTATTCAATCGCTCATTTTGCCCTCAGACTTACACACTTCCAAACAGCTTCCACTCCACACCATGACAAACACCGAGTGATGATTGCACCACACAATCAGTTGAAAAACACGTGCTATGTCGCGTGAACATGCGTGTGGGTGTCTATGCCAGCCTACGTATGCTTTGTTAGCCACTGCTTGGGTGGGCCGACCATTTTATCGATTTAGACAGCGCAATTTTTGCTTCGCTCTGATTGGCTAATATTTAGCTCACTTTACCAACCTATCCTGCTTCGACTTTCCATTTTATACTTGTACATGCTTGCTGAGATTTATAGAATAATCTGCTCATCGCGACCTTGTGTCTTAGCAAGATTTTCTCATTTACTTATTTTGTACAGACGAAAACCAGCCGTGTCTAAAACGTAACTCTAAACATTAGCATTCTTATTGGTGCAAGAAATTAAAAGCAGAGCTTCCCTATAATAAAGGGAGATTTTGTAAGTTTATAAGATGCTGCACACATAAATTGGAAGGGTTTTTGCACGAGCTTAAATCAGCTGTTTAGCACACCTTGCGGGTTTCTGGTTAGATTGATCTAAATAGCCAAACTAATTTACCTTGAGCTAAAGGTAGTTACGTCAAAACTAAATTCCTGTATCTGCAATTATCTGTTTGTGCAAATAGCCGGGCGCGTCAGGCTCTGTACCGATTCAAACTGCATCCTAGCACTCGGACAAACTCACTGTGAGGCGACAGGCATTTTTCGCTCTATCACTGTAAATAAGTGGGTGGCATACAGTGAGATTTTATTAAAATAGTGTGCGTGTTCAGGTGTTTCACGTTAAACTTTGTTTGAAACAACTGTTGTAACGCTTCTTCTTCACTGTTGTAACGCGTCTTCTCTACCTCTGCTCTCTGCCACTGACGACTGTTGTACTGTTGCTAGCTGCGCTATGAGACGGCGACTGTCTGAATTCTCAGTCACGCGCCCAACCAACCGACGGAATACAGAAGACCAAGGCTCGGTAAACAGGGAGTCTATCTACACCGTAAGTTAACAGTATTTATAGGTAGCCGAAACATGCTAATTTGGGAGGTCAAGATCGCCCATTTTTGTGCGGCCGGTTTTCAGACGGTGTGTGTGAGTTCCACTCCCCGGGTTTATCAAATTGACGGTATAGTTCGATTCGTTTTACTCTGACTAGTAATTGCTGGCCGATTACTTCTCAGTCGATACCCAACTTTAGCTCCGCTTATGTCTCTATTACCTCTCCCTTCAACTTGATTGCTCCTACCTTTTTCCCGCACTTGGGCTTGGTCGTCGTTTTTTCCCGTGGGGTCCACTTGTAATCATCGCGGTTGCGTTCTTCGACTTGGCCTGCATGTCACGTCGTGTGGCGTCTGTTCGACCGGGTGTGTTCCGCTTTGGGGATCAGATCTATTTTCTGAACCAAATGTATCCAGTAGTATGCCCCATCGTGGTGCCGCTGGTTCTTGATCTCTTTGAGTTTTGCCATGCCGCTGTCGTAGATGATTGATATATCTGGTCCGCTTGTCCTTTCCAATCATTATCTCATAAACAACTTTACCCATCTTTCCACTAACCGTTCCGCTAACCCATCTTTCCGGGGTCTGGAAGTTTCGTGCATGCACCAAGTCACCAATTTTGAACGTGCGAAGCCTGTTTTCCTGCCCCCTCTCGGTTGTTCGTTGAGTTTGTCAATATTTCTGGGAATCAAGCTATCAAATATCGTTCTAACTTTTCGTTTAAATAGATATTCAGAAGGAAATTTTCCTTCCAGTGTGTTTATATTCGGAGTGTTTCGATACATTCTCAAAAGCGGCTGAATTGCATCACGTGACACCTTCGTTCCTTCCGCTTTGAGAAAAGCACGTTCAAAGGTATCTACAAACCGTTCGGCTTGCCCATTCGCTTGTGGATGGTACGGCGGCGAAAACTTGTGCTGGATTCCGTTTTGTATGCAAAATTTTCTGAACAGCGTTGAGGAGAACTGGGCTCCGTTGTCTGTAACCAGCATCTCCGGGAACAGTTTGTTCAGCTCATTGATAGTGTGCTGGACGGTAGGATTTTGCATCGGAATCACGTCGGGCCTTTTTCTTTAAGAATCAACAAAAATCAATATGATTGACTGTTGATTGGTCCCGCATAATCCAAGTGGATTCTCTGCCAGGGCTTTTCCGACTAGGCCCAAAGGTGCCACGAACATCTCGGAGGTGCCTTTGTCGCTTGTTGACAAGATTCACAACTTTGGCAGAACTGCTCGATTCCTGCATCCATTTGAGTCCAATAAACAAACCTTCACGCCAGTGCCTTCATTCGGCTGGTTCCCGGATGTACTGAATGAAGCTGCTGTAGTATTTGCTTCCGCAACTTTCTTGGTACCACGACTCGTTCTCCAAACATTAGACAATTGTCAACGACAGAAAGGGATCGACGTCGATTAAAGAAAGGTTGTAATTCATTCGAATTTCTGACAATAGGTCAACTGGACTGCACGAACCCTATCACTCTTAGCAAGATATCGTCTCAAGCAGTCTCTGCACGAATCGTGTACGACGATACTGACAACTCCCTTACCCTGTCAACCAGGATGCGCTGAACTTCCGACTGGAATTTGACAGATGCAATCACGCAGTCATCGTTTTCCTTTAAGTAGGAACCGAGGAAGCGAGACAGAGCGCCAGCTTGGCCGAGTTGTTGTATAGATCGACATTGTATACTGAAATCGTAAGCCAGCAGTACGGTTGCCCATCTCTGTAAGCGACTTGCTGTGAAAACAGGAATACTTTCTTTGATCCAAATATCGAGATTAGAGGTTTGTGGTCCGTTCTCAGTTTGAAATGTCTACCATATAGCATCTTATGAAACCGTTTCGCTGCGAAAACAATCGCCAGCACTTCCTTCTCAATCTGGCTGTAATTTTTCTCTGCCACTGTCAGCGGCCGTGCTGCGTTCGCAACGGCCTTCTCTTCTGCTCCAGGGAACACATGAAAAATGACAACACCTTCCTCATATTTGGAGGCGTCCGAAGCAACAACAATCTCCAATTTTCGGTTGAAGTGGATCAAAAGTGAATCAGAACTGAGTGCTGTTTTATCTGTATCAAAGGATGGTTGGCACTCCTTTGTCCATCGTCATTCTTTCCCTTTCGTCAGCAACTGGTTCAGAGGACCTCTAGTCTTATGTAGACTTGGCAGGAAGGCACTATATTGACTTATAAGACCGATAATTGAACGAAGTTCGGCAACACCCCTGGGTGGTGGCATTTGCTTGACGGCTCCTATATTAGCGGGATCCGGACGTCTTCCATGTTTGCCAATGATGTACCAGAGAAATTCGACACTTTCTATAAGGAAATTGCATTTTTCCGCTCGTAACCGGAAACCAGCTTCTTCTAAACAAGTGAGCGTTTTCTCTAAGGTAGCCAACGATGTTTGTGGGTCAGACACTATAATCAATGCGTCATCCAGGTATATTACGACCCCAGGGATATCGTTCAGCAACGTATCTATGATTTGTTGAAAAATGTCGGGAGCAGTTTTCACTCCGAATGGCAACCGATTGTACTGGAAAAGACCCAGATGCGTACTGACCGTCAACAGAGTTTTGCAGTTTCGGCTACTGGAACTTGTAAGTAAGCATCAGCTAGATCGCGGTTCGCAAACTATTTTCCACCGTTAAGCTTGGTGAACAAATCTTCAGGTATATGCAAAGGGTGCTGGTGGTCCTGCAACATGGAATTTAAGCCGGTTGAAAAGTCAGCACAAATACGTGCCTTGTTGTTTCCTTTCTTTAGCACAACGATGAGTGCCGCCCATTCGGAGTAATGTACGCGCTCGATTTTGCCTTCCGACTGCAACCTATTTAACTCAGACTCCACTATTGGTTGTGTTGCGTACGGCATTGGACGTTTTGATCTGGCTTCTGGTTTGAGGTTCAGCTTAGCTCTGGCTGTCCGACAGCATCCAAGGCCAGGATGGAACAAACTTTCGTGGCGTCGTTTCAATTCTGCAATTTGACTGTAAAGTTGGATGTTCATATTCTGCGTCTCTGCGGGTATCTCAACCTGTAATTTCTGGCATATACTGTTAACTGACTGGTCAATTAAATTCAATTCCTCCATCTAATCGAGACCCAGCAAATTCAATCCTGGATGATCTGCCACAAAACAGGTTGTACGAATGTGCTGATCACGGAAACTGACCTGACAATGTAACTCTGCGAGAAGTTTCATAATACCGCTGGATGCGTTTCGTGCTGTGTAGTCTGTGTGGACAAGCGGTGGTAGTCCCAGCATACACCATGTGTCTCGACAAAGCAAAGTGATGTCTGACGCCGTATCCAACTGCAGGTTAACTTCCTTATCGTTGATTTTCAAAATTGTAATTTTACGCCTGCCGACACCGTCAACCTGGAAAGTAGCCGTCACAGTTTTTGCCTCGTTGTGACATCGGAAGCGCACCGGGATTCGACGCTGTATTCCGCTCATTGTTAGTCGATTCGCAAGACAACACGACTCTTTGTGTCCTCGCTTACCACAACGATTCAAATGTGATTTTGAAACGGGCAGTTTCGACCAGTGCCATTCCCTGCAAAACCAACAAGCAGAAGAGGGTTTAGAATGTGGTGAACACACATTAACCGATTCTTTCTGAGGACTACTGCTGACCCTGCAAATAATGTTTTGACTACTCTGGATAGAGGAGTTTTGGATCATTGCAGCATTATGCTTCAAGTTCATCAACCGTTGGCATTCATTCTTCACTTCCTGCAGTGTGATCTCGGGAATTTGTTCAATTCTGCTTAGTACTCTTGTTCGGGCATCCGTATCTTTGCTTGAGCGAATACCACACACATAACTAAGGCACTTGTACTGATCAGCTGTCATATTGTGAAACAGCGACCGTTCACACTCATGATTTACGCGACTCGAGTAAGTAACCCAGTCTTCGTCGTCTCGCTTGGTCAGCGTTTCAAGCAATTTGGACTGTGCATTCTCAAACTGCGCCTGCTGTTGCTGCAACAGAGACTGCAATTGCTCAAAACTGGCTGACATATTTGGGTTGTGCTCTCTCCTGTCGCCACTGTTGTAACGCTTCTTCTTCACTGTTGTAACGCGTCTTCTCTACCTCTGCTCTCTGCCACTGACGACTGTTGTACTGTTGCTAGCTGCGCTATGAGACTGCGACTGTCTGAATTCTCAGTCACGCGCCCAACCAACCGACGGAATACAGAAGACCAAGGCTCGGTAAACAGGGAGTCTATCTACACCGTAAGTTAACAGTATTTATAGGTAGCCGAAACATGCTAATTTGGGAGGTCAAGATCGCTCATTTTTGTGCGGCCGGTTTTCAGACAGTGTGAGTGAGTTTCATTCTCCGGGTTTATCATATTGACGGTATAGTTCGATTCGTTTTACTCGGACTAGTAATTACTGGCCGATTAATTCTCAGTCGATACCCAAATTTAGCTCAGCTTATGTCTCTATTAACAACAACTAAGTGGTGTGAAGTGATTTTATTGGGTTTATTTGGAGGGTAATCCATGTTAATTTACCGGGGTTCTCATGAGGGTTGAAGGAAAATAAATGTGCCACCCATGGTTGTTTGCAGCTGAGTACCGTCCCACACAGGTACGTGGCCAGAATCGTCGCGGGAGTGTAGAGTCCTTGGTGGGTCAGCCAAAGTATTGGTTATAAATTCCACAGTACACGTTGTGATTGCAGTGCAATTAGGGAAATATTTATGCATACGCATGGAGCGTAGAGCTGTGGTAAACCTTAAGCCACGTCTTATGATAATTTTTCTCCATCCGCTAGTGAATTAAACGAAACTCATGTGTGACGGACGGACGTGTATCTGGGTGGACGGTTGCGCTACAGTCATCCGTAGCTGACACTTCCCCTGTACAATTTGGTCGGTATCTTCCAGCAATGTATTTTATCTTCTTCACTTCACTGAAGACCACGACTGGCTCGATCTCGTAAGGTGGCGGGGTTAGCTGAGAAGTACACACATGCGAGGCGTATTTTACCCTTGATTTCCTGGCAATAAAACTTTGCTTAGCACAAAAGCCAGCTGGCGGTACGGGCTAGGTGACTGGACTTCCCAAAATATTATTACAAAAAACAGCCCTAAAGATGCTCTAAATAAGCGCTGACTAACCTGCGTTAAAGCCACCGCGGTACATTGTCAGCTGAGGCACGGAAGTTGTGTTAATTCCATCGAGGGTATAAAGTGCTTGAAAGCAGATCCCCAAGAGACGGTCCCAGTAATGGCCGCATTGCTTCACTCATACGCTTTAGTTATCTACTATTGTTATCTTTTAAAACCTAACACCACAGTCTGCCAAACAGCTTGAGGACTGATGTGGAACATTCGAAAAACTTGACATCCGCTTATTGTAATTTTGCTGTACACCAAAATCGTAATATACGTTTGGAACGCACTTCGCACAAACGAGAGCTCTTCCTCTGCTTTTTATTGGATACAAAATTCATATCTCCCATGCAAGTGCATGCTACTGCTTGTAAATATTTGCTCTGCGTCGTCCCCGTTTTCTAGGCCAAAAAACCATCAGTTAGCTCAGTAGCTAAATATTGTCAATGTGTTTGGGGCAAGTGATTACGCAACAAGTGGGACGGATCAGAGAATTAATCTTAGCCCGTCGTCGTCTATCACCAAGCACCCTATCGCAACCCGTCAGCACGTGCACAATGTGGAAGCTTTCACCGTGCTATTACGTAACATAAACCCGATAGTGTTGACAAGTAATGAGGCGTTGTTAATTAAAGCCCATCAACCTGCGCTATATGCACAGGAAATTTAGAGTCAAACAATTCGGTTAACCTGGCGTTGCTTCTTTTACAACGTACATCATGGTTTGTGTGTTTCTGCTCGTATTGTGTTTGCGACTGAAGACAACAATCGGAATGTTGACATAGCACATCCTCTTTTTCCCTGTAGACAATATGATTTAATATCGGCATATAACGTGTCGAGTGACTGCTGATAGGTCGAGATCCGAATGTGACCCAATACTCGAGGCAACCAGCGATCAGGACGACGTTTCAAGCTTCAAGGATGCATCTGGCAAGACAAAAAAGTGTTTCAAATACTGACAATGTGTCACATTATTCCGCCTTGTAACAAGCGCGTTCCTCAGCGTCTGAGACTCACTTAACTGGCCTCCGCCTGTTGTAGTGTACAATACTCAAAAACTAGAAGCGCTGATTGCAAGGTTTGCGCAGTCAGCTTTGACAAAACTTGCACCACTACGAATAGTTCTTCGCTGTTTCAACGAAGATTTACAGCGACGTCTGGTGTTGTTATCGGTGCTTTAATCAAGGCGCTATCAATAGTTTTGATTGGGCTGCAGGTGGGCTTTCATTTCAATTAAGTCTTCTGGTGGCGCTGTGAGTTTTGCAGATACGCTTGTACCAATTTGGTTGCTCACAACAGACGCCACTGCTGCCTACGTATTAGCTCTGATGCGATTAGAGGTTCACAGTATGATGCCGAAAGCAGCGTACCCGAGGAAAGACGCAGCTCGCAGCCCGTCCTCATGAGCTGTGGTGTCTGACCCGTCGATGAGTTGACTGAAGCTGGACAGAGAGGGTTCACTCCCGAGGAGCCTCGGTAGTCAACATATTGTTAATAACATCTATGAGGTACAGTTCGTGCGTACAATTTGTTCGTTTCCATCAGACTGGTGAGAAGTCGTACTGGTCCTCCGAATGCTGAAAAGGTGAAACTTCTTGTTCATGAGTGTGTTCTCATAGTTGGCTCCGTGGTATGCGTACACAGCACTTTGTCACATAATTGCTGAAGAAGGCTACTGCCACAATCCCTGCATCCACATGTTGAACCGCGACTGTTTCGCACATTTTAGTTAGTCTACCATCACAATAACGCAATGATGGCACCTAACAAGCCCAGACGTTAAAAGTGTTGTCAATCCTCACGAGTTCGTTTGAAAAACAGGCCGTCAGTGGTTAAAGCTGGTTAAGGCGAGAGGCTGTGATGATTTTAATCCTTGTGTAATCAGCGCACGATTGACAATATAGCGTTGTCACGCCGTAGAATTGGACACCAAAACCGACGACGAATTGCAACATGCATTTTATTCTCTCCTACGTCACCCAACACTTCGTGGAAACGTCGCATCGCTCTATGTGTTACCGAGGTAGGCCTAACCGTTCTTCGCAAATAAGGCGGACTGCTTTCGGGAATGCATGATATCGTCGATCAACTGTAACCGCGGCATTGTGACCTATTGCATTTGGTTTCCCAATTTGCGCCTGCCAGCTCCTGATAACTTTGTCGGTCTATATCCCGAACAAGCTCCGAGGTTCCACCGAATTACCTGCCACACTGTAGCTCCACAATTTATGCGTATGACCTCAAGTTCCGGGTTACGTTGCTCATTTGTATCTTTATCGCCAATCTGCTATCGTTCCCGCTTATAATTTTTACCCTAGGAATCACAACATTGAATATTCTATTTGCATCGCGCTTCCATTTACCGTATGTTCATACCACTTTTCTTACATGTTTTGCTCTGGCTTTCCTTTCCTCTTTTGCACCACCTACCTAAGTTGCTGCTTCGATATATTTTTGACACGGTAGTTCTGCACTATTGTGCGTACGATCTCAAACAGCAGGCTATGTTTTATAATTATATCCTTTTCGCTAAGCTGACATCGTCATTTCTTGTAACTGGTACCCTATGAATAAAAACACCATTTGATATTCTCTTCTAACACCGCTTACACCTATGGCATACTCCTACTACTTCTCTTACCTGTTCGGCTTTGGCTTTTATCTCCTCATATGCACTACTTTCTACGGTTTTCCAACAACTTATGTTTCACACTGTAGCTCCGCACTTTTGTACGTAAGACCTCAAGTATCTGGCTATGATGCCTATCTGTAAACCCATCACGTCCTACTTCTTTACTTACCCCTTTGACCTGGCTTCCTCTCAACTTATAGACCACCAACCTCTGACGCTCAACCGACTTACCTTCTAAAATGTAGCTCAGCACTTTTGTGCGTAGTACCTCATGAAACTGTCGACGCTGCCCAAGTATATCCTTATCGCCAAGCTGACACCGTTCTCTCTTATAACTGTTACCCTATGAATCACGACAACCCTGAATATTATCTTTTCATTTGGCTTCCACGTACCGTATATTACTACGATTTCTCTTACTTGTTTAACTCTGGCTTTCGTCTCCCATTATAGAGCACTTACCTACGATGCTCCACCGACACACCCTTCACACTGGGGCTCCGCACTTCTGTGCGTAATACTTCAAGTACCTGGTAATGCTGCCTGACCAGCCCCTGTCGTGTCCTAAGTATTCACTTATCCTTTTGCTCTGGCTCACTCCGTCTTACGGACCACCAAGCTCCGATGCTTTACCGACTTACCTTCTACACTGTAGCGTTGCACTTTTGCGTATGACCACAAGTAACAGGCTGTTTCCTAAGTATATCTTTAGTGTAATGCTGACAGCATTATTTCCTATAATTTTTACCCTATGAACCAATACACCATGAAATATTCTCTTCTACTCCCGTTTCCATTTATCGCATATTCCTACTACTTCTCTTACCTGGTTGGCATTGGCTTTTCCCTCTTCCTATTAACCACCTATCTACGGTCCTCCAACTATTTATCTTACACAATGTAACTTTGCACTTTTGTGCTTAAGACCTTAAGTATCTGTTTTTCTAGCCTTCGATTACTAAACGTGTTGTCATTATTTTCATAGTTCTCTATCCCGGGCTCTCATTCGAAAGGTAATCTCTACTATTGTCAAAGGATCGCTCAATTGATACCTTAAGCACATAGTAAACAACCTACTTTGTTTTTCTGATTCCCTCAACTGGTTTACCGATTTACAATATTGGTACTCCCGCTTTCCGAACAGGACAACTTTTGCGTGCGCTAGGCCACTTCAGAGAGATTTGTCTCGCACATTCATCAAATATTAAACCCAGCGCTCGCTCGCAAAACTACGGATATGATGTATAACAGATCCGGTCCTTCAACTGCTTTTCACCAGCACAACCTTTCCATAATTATTTCTGTTTATACATTAACATAGTTCTGTTCAATTTCCTTGGCAGTTTGCTCCGTCTGCTTTTCTTTAATTCCTTGTTCTAAATGATCGTATTAGCTGCACGGAACACCACTGAGGACATACCGGGGACGCTCCCCTTGACACGGAATCAACACAGAACAAAGAAATCACCCACACTTTACAATCCTTACACCCCAAAAGGAACCCCGAAAACAACTCATATGAACACAAGTCACCTGAGTAGTCTGAATTCTATAGCTCCAACCTCTTGCGGTCGGCTCCGAAGCAGATTACGCAACCATGGGAAACAAATGTGTGAAACGTGACTGCGGATGCGCGCGAGGGTACTTGGTCTGATGCAAACTTGTCAATGTCATATCACTAGTCGGCAGTGTTCCAGGAAGTGGTGGGTTTTCTTCTGGCGAGAGTTTTCCCTAAAAAACCCACCGATGTCTGTTTAACAATACTGCGAGGTGGCAGATGTTACTCGCCACTCCATAAAGTCACGGCTCCAGTGACATATTGGCAAGTTGATCGATACCAAATTTACAAATTCTGTGCTTTTATCTGCTCTCGTACGAATATGCCTACATTTTTGAGCAGGTGCATGCCGTTATTCTTAAATATTTTTGCAGCTTCTTCACCATGCTTAACTCGTCGACCCGCACTGCGTACATAATTTCTTCGGACTAGTTCCTGATCAACATGCTCCAAATTAGTGATCTGATTCTTATCCCTACATCTCGCATTCTGTGAACATAGACTTCCTACATCCTTGTGCCCGTATAGGCCCACACTACTGACTTCATCTATATTACTCCCTTTCTTTGTGCTACTAATCATGCTGTCATATACCATATTGCAATATGCTGATCATGCCTAAAAGCGTGCCTCTCTCTGTCGAGAATAAAATAGTTCTGTATTTATCTGCAAGTGACACAGCTCCCGATACATCGTGTACAATTGTGTCCTTTTTCCGTTTCCGGTGCGTCGATGGTGGTAGCGGTTATGCATGTAGCTATGCACAATAGGCATAGTTCATGAACCGTGACAGGACTTATAGACAAAACTTTTACCTACTTTTGATTTTTGCCTGCCTATTGTTGACATTTGAAGTCGTATGCTTGCAATCGCTCCTGTTAACAACTAAGCCGTCCCCTGAATTCCAAAAGTATTGAAGCTACAGCAATACTTCGAGTTCATTGCGCACAAGGAGCTTGCGACCGTGCAGATAGTGCCTAAATTGCTTGAGGAGGATCACTTCTGCTAGCAGTTCCTTTTGAGGTTTGCATTAGTTGCGCACCCTTTAAGAAAGGCTGCTAGTGGCATACGCGATAACTGGTTCCCTTCCTCCCAGCTTGCTTTGCAAGAATACAGCACCAAACCCTATCTTAATGGGTTCTTCAAATAAAACAAAGGGTTCCGCCGGTAGAGATGTGTCAAGGAAAGTCAAAATCGTTGGTTTACACAGTTCAAGCCGAAGTCCTTTGTTCGTTTATTGTTGTTCGATAAGCCTTCAGAAGTTAGTCGAATGGGCTAGGTTTCTTGGCAAACTGCCGAAAGTTAATCGGAAATCAAGTGGTAACTTCGAGTAAGCTGCAGAATGCGTCAGGATTTTTTGGACTTTACATGAGCCTAAGCATTCGAACTATGACATGTCGCGGCTCACTTCTTCTCCAAACACTGTGTGACCTGAGTAGGCTAATCCATCAATTTAGCTATTGACACTTCGGTTGCTAAAGTATTAACCGTAGCTTTAATAGGCAATCAACCACCGATATGAAATTCTGCTTGTATCCTTCTGTATGTTTCCTGTGCACGACTACATCGTCCAGGTATACTAGACGGCCTTTCGGTACCAACAGTGCTGGAGGTTTGTGCGTCTGATGCTTGAACTCTGCAAAAGCTTTTGTCAAAATAAACGACATGGTCTGACATTCGCACAGACTAGACTGAGCTATGAACGCATACTCAGACCTGTCGTCAGCGTGCAGTTCGTTCTGCAAATAAACCGGAGCCAGGTCCAAAGTGGTAAACAAGCTTGAGTTACGGGGAGCGTCAATTGTGCTATGATTATTGGTAACCGAAATGCTTTCTTTCAAGTTATCTAGTTTGATTCCGATAATCTACAAAAGCAACAGTTTATGTTATTGCCAGAAACGTTTGGCGATGCCCAAGCCGATGGTAACTGTCGAATGCTATTGCATCATATTGAATCTTTAAGAATGCGTTTTAATTTCGTCTGTAACTGAAGCGATACACAGCCGGCTGGTTGACGAGTTGGTTGTGCGTCGCCCGTAACCACGCGATACCCTAAAAGGCTTTATCTTCTCATATCGTCAGCTGTCTACACCAAAGCACACCGGTATTTGATTAACATTTTCTATAAGTAAACACCTATTTAATTGGTACTACAGCATAAAGGTGTTGAATAAAAGGCTGCATGAGGGTCCCTGCTATCATTTGAGAAACCACGTATCGGTACGCCGAGATGTACGGTAAAGGGTACTTTCAAATTCTTATCTTTGGTTGTACAACTCAACTTAGGCAATAATTGGGAAAAGAAGTCCACTCGCGTCACCCCATCCAATGATTGGTGATCTGCAAACTACCAGATATGATTCTAAACTCTCTACTAGGTTACTTTGCTGTGCTCCAACCCGAGGATTTCTTTCTTTTTCCGTTGTACGCGTCACTTTAACAGAACTAGCTTGGTGAGCAGTGAACACCGCCGGAACCATACTCTTCTGCATTATAATAAATATGGAGTTGGAATCAAAACGCGAATTCATAAGATTTTCCTAGTAATCTAGATGTCAGAAGAAAAAACCTACAGATTTGCGCCGGAAGTAGATGGCAGGCTAAATAAGCGTTTTCGCGTGGAGGCAACATAATGAATTTCGATTGCGTATGCAGCTGCTGTAAGTCTCCTTGCTTGTTGCGACGTCCACAGATTCCTGCAGCGATGGCAGATTCACAACGTTGAAGTAAGGGAGCAGCACTTAACTCTTCACGCTGACACGTGGGCGGCGAAATATTTACCTTTCTAGTTCCGTTTGAAGAGCCCGAACTACTTTTGCGGCCAGTTCAAGAAGCATTGCAAAGTATTTCTGAACGTTCACCGAAGTCACATATTTGCAGTCAGAAAGAGTGAATGGAGATGGTCGGCGGAGTTGTATCCGTGTAAAGCTTTGGCAAACGGAACCAAGTCTTCAGGTGAGGCGTCCTGCGGCGGTCGGTTTATTGGCGTATGAATGCTGGGGTGAAAAGTATCGCCGCCTTAGTGCAGTTGGTCAGGCGAATGATGGAACGAACGAGATTTTCTTTAAACACCCAACAAATTTTACTTTGCATCAGAGTTGAGATTACGGTGTTTGTGTGCAGGGTCGTTGCGAGTTCCTTATGTTGACGCGGTTGTGTGAACCAGGCACACCTAACAATCGGCAAGCTAGCAATTTTTAGCAGCTACTCTGTTCGGAAAAAGCATGATACCAATTTGGTGGTCACGGTGGTCTACACGCGTTTGGTAGCTCTGCATTTGAGCATCCTAAAGTGCGTCGCCGTCATCCGGTGTAAACAAGTTTATTCGAGCAGAGCGGTGCTATTTATTGCTGCGCAACAACGTATTATGGACCCGGGTGGGTACTTCAAACATACAGTCTTCGTCAGAGTCCGGGGTTTCAGGGGCTAATTTAATCGACACGCAGAGTGAGTCACGATGAACATGATGATCTGTTGGGAAGAAGCAGGTGGTCAGCACTCGATCTTCAAACATTTAGTAAGAGCACATTTCAATAAATATTGTACTTAGCCTCCGCTGATAGGCCGCTTTTAGAGGTGGCCTAATATCCAAGGGGCAACCGAAGATAAAGTAGATGTTTCAACGGGCTTGAAAGCGAGAGTTGTAACAACATCGAGCCGCGGATTAAAACACGACGTGCAGGTAATCGTATTATTCGCCGGTTAAATTTGATTACAAGTGCTTCTCCATAACTAACAAAATGTGTGGTTAGAATTAGTACTCTTTTGTTCAATAGATTTTTTAACCTGAATTAGAGGTGTGACTCTAGCTAATGCTTTGAAATAATTACAGATTAACTCACATTTATAAAAACTATTTTGATTGGTCCCAAATTAAGGTTTTGCGAATCAAATGGGGATTTTTAAGATTTGTACATTTTTGTTTTATTGCTCAGTAATGCCTCGCAAAACTTCAAAATTTCAAAAATGATTACAGACTCCAATGTTTAGGAAAAACAGGAAAGAGGAAATGTCTGCATTCCGTTGGATGGAATCTCCAACTCGTTTGTTCAACGAGAAAACAATTCCAGTTTTCCACTCAGATGCGAGAAAATGTTTGTATGTGTAACGTCCAAAAAGATAACTCTTATATTTCATGTACAATTTACCTGTTGACCGATTGTACGTTATTCCTTCTTGTTTTAATATTCCTTAGTACCGGCTCGTCACACAACAGCCTTGTAAGTTCTCGCGCTCACTTGACCGCTCTTGCCTCGCTTCAGCCGTCCGCTTTTTATTGTAGCCCGTCGAATAAAATCCGCTATGTCCGACTCCCATTGCCTTCTGATATCCGCACTTACTTTCGCGCACCTTATCAGACTAGTATTAAATAGTCCTACAAATTGGCGACCCTGATTCGCACGCGCGAATTCTACTAGCTTTTCTCGTTTGTACATTTTGGTGAGTTTGTTCCTTTTTCTCAACTATATACCTGTATTCATTTGTTTCTTGCGTAATTTGTGTACTTTGATCGTGCTTTTGTTCATCCTTTATCTTTTCGACTCACATTTCCAGAGTGGCGTCTGAGTGCTTTTACAGCGTAACCATGCTTACTTTGGCTGTTCCAAGTTTCATGTAACACAGCCCAGAGGTTTGATTTACGATATTCGAGATCGAAGTGGAAAATAAGGGCATTACGGCGGACCGTCCGAGGTACAATCAGCTCGTCCCACGCCTTCCTTCGTCGGTTGTGACGCTGGTTGAAGACATTCTGCTCTACCCATCGATTGAGGCAAAGTATGAAACAATGAAGCTAGCGGTTATAAAAGAGTTACAGCCCAGCTCACAAGCTCGATGAGAACAGCTCAATAGTCTCAAGCTTGGAGATTGCAAGCTGTCGGCGTTGCTCCGCCAAATTCAGCGCATCGCTGGTCCTTATTCTTGAGATAACGGAGCTATGGTTTACACGTCTGCCGGAGCCATTGCCGGTATTGCTGTTCATGTTTATATATCCACCCTTGAAAGAATTAGCTACCAAGGCAGACGCTGCGTTCGAACGGTTTCCGCAGCAGAGGACCACTAGCTCCGGTGACGTATTCTCACCGAAGAAACCCGAATGTCATGTTTGTTCCCAGTCGTTAGGCCGATCTGACTCTAAAGACGAGGAAATTGCTCTACTTCGCAGCAGGATAACAGCAATGAAGGCTTCGAAGCAGCGTGTGCCACTGTCAGATGCTGACCATGTTTTGGCTGCCGTTCACTGCGGCTTGTCTGTGTCTGCACTGAGTACGTCACTTTAGGCACGAAAGCGCAACATTTTTTCTACAAGTTCTCAGTCAGATAATGTCAAACCGTCGAAGAAGCATGTTGGTATCACCGCCAATGCGGTGAAGGAGCTAGACGTTGTCGGGCTCCCTGCATTAGGCACGACCCAGCTGCTTCAGGGAAAACGAATAGCCCGCATACTAGCACGACAAACGTATCAATAAATAACCAAGCAAATCGCCTGTTTTACGTTAAGGATCGAAGCTCTTCCATCACATTCCTCATTGATACGGGAGGGGAAGTCAGCGTCATCCCAGCGACCGCTAAAGACCAGCGCTCAGAGCCTACGTACCATTTGCGTGCGGTCAACGGTTCTCCCATAGCTTCATTCCGTCAGCGCATGATGAACATGTACCTCAATCTTTGCCGAGATTTTCAGTGGGTCTTCGTGGTTGAGTCTGTACAATTTGCATTTATCGGTATCGACTTCCTCCGACATTTCGGGTTGCTCGTTGATGCTGGTCGCCACAGTCCTTTGGACGATCGTAATAAACTAGGGGTTTAAGGCGTTCTTACGGACGCTCCGATAATCAGTCCTGTTTTGCGAATCGCCGACATAACGTTAGATTATGCGAACCTACAGTCTGAATACCCGCGACCGATAGGACTAGCTGCAGAGCTTCCGCCAGTCAAGACAGAGGTCGATCATCACATAGTCACGCGTGGTCAGCCAGTTAGCGCACGACCAAGAGGGCTTGCTTTTGACAAACTACGTGCAGCACGAGCTGAATTCGACCACAGCTCGTTATCGTCAGACCGTCTAACTGACCATAGGCGTCACCTCTGCGCATGGTCCCGAAGAAAGTTGTGCGGGACTGGCGTCCTTGCGGCGGATATCAAACTTTGAATACGGTTACCGGGCCCGATCGCTACCCGATCCCACACATAGTTGATCTCACCGCCAGTCTGGCGGGTAAAAATATCTTCAGCAAAATCGACTAGGTATGCGCATACAACCAACTTCCGGTAGCTGAAGCGGACATCGCTAAAACTGCCGTATCGACTCCGTTTGGTTTGTTAGAGTTCCTGCGCATGTCTTTTGGTCTAAAGGATGCAGCGCAAACTTTTCAGCGATTCATCGACTAAGTTTGTCGCAGCTTAGACATCGCTTATGCGAATTTTGATGACATTATAATCGCAAGCACTTCACGAAAAGAGCAGTTGCGTAACGTACGAACACTTTTTGATCGTTTGACTTAAAACAGGGTGACGATCAACGCAGAAACGTGTTCGTTTTGTGTCGATTCAGACAGCTTCCTCGGCCATCGTATCTCCTCTACAGGCGTCGTGCCACTGCAGGATTAAATTCAGGCCATCATCGACTACCCAGAGCCTCATTCTTTAAAAATGCTCAGGTGTTTTGATGGGCTTGTCAACTTTTACCGACGATTTATACCCAACTGCTCCTCGCTTCTGCAACCCCTCACGCAACTTCTCCGAGGGAAACACTAGAAATTCGAATTTTCTGCCGCAGCACGCGCTGCTTTTAAGTCACTGATAGAGGCTATCGCCAACATCGTTTCTATAGCGCACCACCATCCGGCGCCCTACTGTCCATCAGTACCGACGCTTCGGACGTAGCAGCCGGCGCTGTTTTGCAGCAACGAATAGCCGACACGAGGCAGCCCTTAGCGTTTTTCTCCAAACCCCTACAACCTACGGAATCTCGCTACAGCACGGCTGGCAGTGAGCTACTATCCATGTATCCAACGATACGTCACTTTCGACACGTCTTAGAAGGCCGCTCCTTTGATTCTGTACCGACACAAACCCCTGAGTTACGTTCTCGGCTCGACTACCGACCGACGCTCTCCCAGCGAATCGCGCCACCTTGACTATATCGCTCAGTTTACGACCAATACACGGCGTGTCTCAGGTGTGAACAAGGTCGCCGCCGATGCACTTTCCCGCATCCTAGATATCTCCGCTGACGCCGGCACTGCTATCGACTTAGCAGCCATGGCCACAGCACAACTCAACGATCCTGAGGTTGTCCTACTACGCAGGCCTCCCTCAATAGACATACGACCCGTTCCGCTGACATCAGCAGACGAAACTATAATTTGCGATTTATCTCTTGGTAAGCCGCGCACATTCGTCCCACGCGAGTTTTGGCAGACCGTGTTCGACACGTTGCACGGCTTTTCTCATCCAGGCTTTCGTGCATCGGTTAAAATCGTAATCGCATGATTCGTTTAGCACAATGTTAATAGGGACGTCCCTACTTGGGCAACTGCTGGCCTTCGGTATCAACGCGCGAAGGTGCGCAAGCACACAAGAAGCCTATTAGGCACCTTTCCGACGCCAGACGCGTGTTTTCATCACGTGAACGTGGACTTTGTTGGTCCTCTGCCGCTTTCGAAAGGCTATGTGTACCTGCTGACCTATGTCGATCGATTCAATATGTGGCCGAAAGCCATTCCCATACCTAACTGCTTTTCGAAAACAATAGCGAAAGCTTTTCTGGAGCTCTGGGTAGCACAATACGGCTGTCCCGCCGTCGTGACTACCGATCGAGGGTCAAATTTCGCGTCAACCTTTGCCACTTTGCTTAAGGATCTAGGCTGCCGCTACTTCCAGACGACAGCGTGTCATCCGACCGCTAACGGCATGGCGGCGCGTTTTCATCGCCAGTTGAGGGAAGCGCTAAATACGCACGCCGATCCTTCATGGTCTGTAAAGCTGCCCCACACTCTCCTATGCTTAAGAAACGCTGTTAAAACCGAGTTAGACTCCACACAAGCGCAACTAGTCTACGGGTGCACGCTGCGGTTGCCTGGACAGCTTGTGGCACCAACCCCATATATTTCCACTTTTGAATACGGAGGTTACACTGATCGATTAGCTCACCAGATGCGTGAGCTAAGTCTACTCGCTCCTCGATTGCAGAAGACACCGGTGTACGTGCCCTGGAAGCTGTCTGAATACTCAAACGGCCTTCTTCGTTCAGACAGTGTTCGACAGCATCTTCAGTCGCCGTACATAGGACCTTTAAAGTTGCTGCATTGTAAAATAAGGTGTACGCTATTGACCGCGGTGGTCGAAACGAAGTCGTCATCATCGACCGTCTAAAACCCGCCTTTATGGAAGAAACCACCTGACCTACTTCGTTCAGTAGTGCTTCGTGCGACGTCACGACTTACCACACCAGTTTTCCGCATGCTAATAAAGTCCAATCAGACCACGATCAGGGTCTACAAGCTTTAGCCGTCCTGACATCTCCGGAACCTAGTCCGCCTCCTCCCACGACCAATCGCAGTGATCCGGAGGTGCGTAAGCCCGTACGGTGTAAATAATTTTAACTTTATAAATATTGTATATATTTACCCCACTTTTTGGTCGATTAACGTTTTGAAAACAAACCAAAATGCCATAAACCGGAAAACCTTTCAAAAAACATATTCAAAACATGCAGATCATTCGTTCGTTCTTTTTTGCGTTTTCTAAGCATGTTTTCCTACTTTCTCGTCTTCACATGCCCCAACATTACCCGTCGATCAACTAGCCAACACGAGCAATGTTTTCGCGGACCCTGCCACGAACGCTGGTTGCTTCTCTGCGGAAACAGGTTCGCATCTTTGCGGCACATGGGTCGCTTCTCCGTTAGAAAATGGTCGTTTCTTCATGGGACGAGGATCGCTTTGGCGTGGGGCGGAGTGCGGCGGGATGAGGGACCACTCCCAAGTGCACTGTTTGGCAGCAGCGCAGGTTGAGGTCCTGTCGGCCTTTTTCTGGGCTAGCCAGTTTTTGTAGTCCGACAAGCCCGCTCCAACGTCCCGCCAAACTGCACCCTGCCCTGCAATCATTAACTAACAAATTGCAAACGGCACTGCGGACTCTGACCTCCGGCGAACCCGCATTTACACGAACGCTCACTAATGTTTAATTGGCACGATTTCGCCTTAGGAACCTTTATTCAACAAACTTTTTCGAAATCGAAGCTTTCTATGTTCAGCCTTCTAAGGGGGAGCTCTGTAGCGTCCAGAAGATAACGCTTATCTTTCATGTACAATTTACCTGTTGACCGAATGTACATTGTTCCTTCTTGTTTTAATCTTCATTACAACCAGCTCTCACACAACAGCCTTGTAAGTTCACGCGCTCGTGTGTCCGCCCTCGCCTCGCTTCATCCATCCGCTTCTTATTCTAGCCCATCGAAAACAATCCGCTGTGTCCGACTCCTATTGCCTTCTGATATCCGCGCTTAATTTTGCAACCCGTCTCTGACTAGTATTATCTAGTCCTACATATGCCTACAATTGCTTGATTCCGATGGATGCACTGCTTATGTAAAGCTAAACTTGATTAATAAATGCTGACACCAATGTAATTCGTTTTTATTTAACAATTCAGTTTACGGTTAGTACTCAGGCTATGAAAATTTAAACTTCACTGGGTCTTAAAACCTACACTCCATTATTGGTACCTACGTATGCAATATATTCCTCTTGCATCATTAGTTCTTAACCATTCTTTCGTTCTAAACCAGGTTACATCTAATGGACATAACTTACCGAAGCTATCTGTCTTATATGTTCTGCTTAAACAAATTTCCCTTAGTTGGTAGTGTACCGATAGCAATACCACCCCATGAACCATATTCTGTTGGGTATAGGTACCAATTTTATTGTGTCTTTCCTCTCTTATCCCCTTTACAGTTGAAAGCAAACAATAGCCAAGGAAGATCACACCTAGTTCGTTGAGCACTCTTGATTTGGTCAAGCATGGCAAATAGCTGATAAATTTTATCGATCGTTTGAACCAACCAATTTGAAACTATTAAAGTTAAGCGCCCTCTCATGGAAAATTGTTTAAGACAAAGTGAATTTTGCGTACAGGTTATCAGCTTTGCAACTGAACCCTTATCACTATTTGATCGAAACGTCCATCATTAAATCGAAAGTTTATTTGAGTAGCGAATAGTAAAGTGGATGTTACAATTATTTCATATAGTACGCAATCTATTGTAAACTCGTTTTATGCAACAGAAACATTAAATCACCCCCAGGTTCCACCTGCATCAGACACAAACAGTTTCAGTAAGGAGCATAGATTAATACACCGTAAATTGTTGGAAAAAATAAAGAAATGTACACATCGTTGTTCCTCCCCATGTTTAGCTGGCTTTTATATCCAGCTGCTTGTCAATCATCATAAATCAACTAAATGTATTTTGTTACCTTGTCGCTTGACATTTAGCCCGTTTCTCATGTGCAGAAAAATCTAACAACACTAAATCGCAGCACTCGTGTCCTTATTATTCATGTAAAAACTTGAAATAAATAATTGATGTTTTCTGCACGTTTGAGCATTTCAAGCGAGACCATCGTCATAAAGTCTTGGTACTCCCCTTAAACATTGAAATCATATTTACTTATCCAAACTTCAATGAAGACAGTAAAGGTTGCTTTACATATGTGAATAAAATTGCGTTGTATACCGACAGGTCCAAAAGTGGACACGCATTGATAAGTTGGGAGCGTATGCTGACTACTTCCCACTTGATCACGTTGAACTAAAGGCGTTTAGCGAATGACTACGCGAAAGCCCTGTGGAGACCCCTCTGCAGTGCCACGTGACCATCCGATATCCTGTTATCATTCTCAACTTTGAAATCACCTGCAAATAGTAAAATCTTTGATTGCAGTAAACTGGCAAGGTCATTCATGAACACTAGGAACAGACATTGCTCCAATACCGCTAATTTTGACGCGTCACACAAGATGTCAGTTGAGTCGGAACTGGAGCTACGGACGCTTACATTCAGCTGGCGTGTGAGGAAGCTGCCACTCCAAACGAGCACAGAGTTATCGATTTCATGGCTTCAATTATTGTGTCATTTAAGTCGGCGGTCTAAAATATATAAAGCTTGGGAGAAGTCCAGGCAGTAATCATCGGCTCCTAAGCTGGCATCGGCTGACTGTCTCCAGCTAGCTGGGGCTAGCAGTAAGCTTGTAGTGAAGTATTGATTTCGGCGGAACCCGTGTTGCAGTGAAACTAGGAATTTGTTGCTGTCCTGATAACCTATGAGAGCCACTACAAAGATAACTTCCAATACCTTGGACAAAATGGGAGGAAAGTGATTGGACGGTGGTTCGGTTGCTCCGCACGATTTCCACGCTTCTAACTAGTGAAGGTTGCCAATTTGTGGAAACCTGCAGTTCCTCATCACAACCTTGAAGGAACCGAGCTAAAGGTTAAGTAACTTTCGTGGCCGCTGCCTTCAATGAATTTAGTTTGATGTCATCTACCCCAGGTGTACTGTGCAAGCGCAATGCCATTAGCGTTTTCGTCATATTGGCTGCCGTGAACGATATGCGTTTTAAGTCTGGTGGTCATGGGAGTTGCGTTAAACTCGGATAGAACGAAGATGCCCTCAGGAAAGTATGGATGAAGTGTTGATAATGTACGCTGGCCGCTTCTTGTGCGGTTTGCTCAAGGCTATCTGTTTTATGTAAAACCGGGATCCGGCGCTGCACTGTGCGGTACTTGTTAACGTGTCTCTACTGTAACTTTAGATTAATAATAAATTTCGCTTCTAAGTGCTGTTGGTGCTGGAGTTTCTTTTCGCGGATCATATTGACATGTTGGTTTCGTTGTGTTGTTTAAGTACCCTAGGTCAGGTTTCTGGAACAGACTTTGTAAGCCCGCCTGGCTGTATCCGAATTACAACTAAAATCCTGCTACTCATGAGTAACATATATTGAAAATGCCGCGCCTAGTTTCAAATGCTATGGATACAGCATCTAGCGAGAGGACGTCCTCTGCTCACAGGCTAACCACTTTCCGTGGCACTGGAAGATAGTCGGTGCTATATCCCAGGTTGTTTGCAAATTACCTAGTCCAGCCAAAGTCCCCCAAGGCTCAGTGGCTTAAGCCGCTGGCTAGTTGGCATCTGACTCTAGCCGTCACGCTTTCGAGTCTCCGCATAGGGCCGAGGGAATGCGCAATACCCACCAGTCCAACTAGGGCTAAATGCTTCTGGTGCGTTTCCGGAATAGGCTCCACAATTGAGGTTGTTAACTACTGGGAAAAATATCTCATCTGCGGCCCTTACAACCATGTATTTATCGTACGGCTTTTCAGGAATGAAGTCATTTGCATCGAGCAAGAACCTTGCATATTGGCGCATTAGATACTAGCTCAGTAAATTGGATAAATAACAGCATCCAGGCGACAGCAGGCAGCTTTTCTACGACGAACGACTGATCGGCTTCTTGAACAAGCTTGGACAGGATATCGTAATGTGTAACGACATTAGTTCCCACTTTATTCTCACTGATGCACTCCCAGTAAAAGACGTATCGAAAGAGCAGCAGCGCGTGATCTCTTCGGCCAAGTGGTGCACCTATGTTCACGGTGTCCACTATTAGTTACTTTTTAGTAACTACAAGGTCAAAACCAGGGGTGAATCACCAGTTCGGAATCCCCTGGGAGTGGTGACATGCTTGTACAAAGGTACATAGAAAACGACCTCTTGCAACTCAATCTAGAATTGTGCCCTGCGCGATGCTAGAACATCCATTGCTTGCAAGTTGAATTCCCGCACCAAAAGGACGTGGCTATATGGTCATGCCAGGACTCGTTTCATCGCGCGCGGTTTGCTATTTCAAACCCATTCAAGAAAAAGCCTCCGGAAAACTTATTCTTGTTTTTTCCAAAACGAACGGCTTGCAAATTATCCTCCATGAATGCATCATGTTCGCCTGAAAATTACCGGTATCATAGGGGACGCTCACATAAGGAAGCATGCACGCTACTAAAATTGCCACTAAGAGTATGAATTGGGCCTATTCTCATTCATCTATATTGCTAATACGTAAAAAATACTATACAAAGTAACCTGTAGCCAGCGCGCATGAAGGCGAATAGTCACCTCATTTACGAAAACCTGTGACAGCGAAGTTAGCACTAACTAGAGGATTACCTGCCGCTGTACTAACCGGCTAAACGTTACCTTGAAAGGCAAAACTTTGGAGCAAATGCGGTTGGTTTACCCGAAACGCACAGTGCTATACGTACTACAGGTTAACGTAGGAAACACGAAAACAATAGCTTGCTAAAAAAACTCATGATTATATTGCATAATTACCGTAATGTCAACCCCGTGTCCGCGACCAACAATATGGCAGTTTGATTGCACTATGAGAAAATTGTATTGCTTTAGGACGTTCCGTGGTACAAACGGTACATAGAAACTAGGTTATCTAGCGACGTTGCTAAGGAGGATAAATGTGCAAATAGCTAGTAATAGCTGGCAGGTGTGGAGAAAATTGAAATATGACACCATATGAATGGTTACCTGTAATGGTCCATATGTATGACGTTTATTTTATGATCTCGGTAGCCATACTTGTTTATTTTGCTACCGCTATGGCTGTTGATGGTAGCGTGCTGCTGAAATCTTTGGTTATTGGGAAGTATGAAAGTGTTGAATACATGAGGGAACAATTAGAATGTTTTCAGATTGAAACGGCGACTCGTCTTTCCCAAATATACACCATGTCTGCTGCGGCGTACCAGCGTAGAAGGCGGAAGCAGTTGTCGGATGTGGAGGGTTACGGTTACGTTTCGTACCGTTGCGTACATTGTCAACGTTCTGGATCGCGTGGCAGGCGGTTAGTTAATATTTAGGAGACACGTAAACTAATGCATGTGGATACAAATCGTACAAATGCAAGGCACGATTCTTGGTGGTTTTGTAGGAGGGTAAATATGTCGCGGGAAGTTACTTTATGATCCATAGTCAAGATTTTCACTTGGGTAACCTCTGGCTGTTTGCACGCAACCGTAAGCTGTCAGAGCGGCAGGAGAAGAGGATGCTGGGTATGATGGACAGTTTTCATAGCGAGCGGGATTTGAGGCGCTTCATCTATCAGAAGTACGGCAACCGTGTAACCCGTGTGGACCTGAGTAAGCTGCGCATTCGCAATCAAAATACACTATTGTTGCCATCCACAAGAGGGGTTTTAAGTCGGTGCCTCTTAACCATAGACCTGTTAGTTTGACCAGCATCATGCTGAAATGCTTGGAAAAGCTTATAAGGAACAGGGTCTATATGCACTTGACTGAGCACAATCTAAATATAGCGGAACAGCATGGCTTTCTTGAAAAGAAATATTGTCTTACTAATTTATTGTGCTTTTTAGGCGACATTACTCGTGGTCTTGATAGTGGGATATCGGTAGAGGTGTGCTATTTGGACTTCAGTAAAGCCTTCGACTAAGTGAATAATCTATTTTAAATTGAGAACCTGACATTGGTTGGATTGCATCCTCAACTATTACTATGGCTCTCTTAATTCACACGTGGAAGGACATTCAGAGTCAGGGTTGGGGAAGCGAGTTCTAGTGTTGGTCATGCCTACAGGGTGTCCCCCAAGGTTCGGAACTGGGTCCGTTGCTGTTTCTCATGTTTATAAATGACCCGGCTCCTCTTCTTGAGGATCACTGCTACAACTTCGCAGATGACTTGAAACTAGTCAGTAGGGGAAACCGAGCAAAATTGGCTAAGGACATCATCACTGTGGTGAATTGGTCAAGCCAGTGGGACCCACCTCTAAATGCCAATAAATTTCAACTATTGACCAGTAATGGTAGCGGAATTGCAGTTCAGTTTCCTGTAGGATCTCTATAATTGCTTCGTACTGAAGAAGCCCGTGTTCTAGGTGTCATCGTAGCAAACAATTTAAGCCTTCGGCACAGTGTCGCCATGTTGCCAATAAAGCGCGACACGAATTTCTTCGTCTTAGGAGGGCGCTGAGTAACACTAAAGCAGAAATATTACCGCCGATGTATAAAGCAGTGTTTAGGCCACATTTGGAGTATTTTGTTCAGGCCTGGTCATCGTATCACCGGAATGACATCATTTGTATATAAAAGATTCAGGAACTTGCGACCAGGATGATTGAAGGTCAATGAGGGTAGTCTTACGAAGATCGTCTAATAGCTTAGGATTATTTTCCATGGAACGGCGTAGGTTGAGAGGGGATTTGTTAGAGACGCTTAAGATAATTAAGGGACTTAGTGGTATTAGTTCCACCCATCTGTTTGAGTTGGTTATATCTAACCATCTGCGCGGGCATCGCCTGAACCTCAAACATCATATAGCTCGTTTGGACATCACGGCAAGCGTTTTTTACAAACCGAGTAGTTAACTTCTGGAATAAACTTCCTTCTGATTTAGTGGAGTCTGAGACCGTAGAAGACTTCAAAAGGGACTTAGACGATTGTTGGTCCATCCTTTGTCCAGAGATATTGTAGTTGTGCTGGAATATGTAGTGTAATTTGATGCTGGAATAAGAAAGTGCAAAGATTGCACTTGTTCTTACTTCAATCTATTGCAGAAGCAAGAAGAGACAATCCAACGTCAAAGCGTCCGGGGCCGCTTCGCTTACTGGCACAAGAACTGGACGCTGGTTAGGCGGAATCCTCTATCGTCCGTTTGACCTGACCTGACCTGAAGTGTCTGCGGTGGCAAAGATGTTGGAAGGTCACGGTGTTTGCCGATTGGTGTCTGAGGGTAGCCAGATTAGGTATGTCTTCTGTTCTCCATCTATAGGCTTTGGCATGGTTAAGGGTTATGGTGAGGTTTTATTGTGCGATGCGACGCACCAGTTAAATTATGGTGGGTACAATTTGTGTCCATTGCATGTTGGTGGTCGGCACAGGCCTAGGGATTTCTTTCTTCCACTCCCTATTACCTGATGATTAGTCTTATAGCTATAGGCAAGTGGCGAAGGCGATGCGCGAGTTGGTGCCTAGCAGCATAAGTTGCCGCACGGAGGTGATGGATAAACGTGCTGCTCAGTTGTGTGCGTTTCGACGTTTGTATCCCAACGCAAAGATAGTGTTTGCCGGTACCATGTTAAAGTGGACATGGTTAGACGTTGCGGTTGCATACGTGGGATATCATATGCTAGCCGAATCCAGATACGCGCTTGGCTTCATAACCTGAAATATACCCGTGAAGCTTCGGTATTTGAAAGAATATTGTACGCGGTGAGACGTGGCGATCCTGAATGCTACCGGTAATTGTGCGCAAGGTGGCTCCAACACGCCGAACATTGGGCGGTTCACAGAAAAAGGGATGCTGTGCTGTTTGTATGCCATACGACAAAAAGGGTAGAGAATGAGAACAGGCATCTTAAAGAGTACATAAATAAACAAATATGTTATTCTCAACTATGCGAGACACGCCCATGGAGAGGTCAACCTTGCTCACACTGTTCGCCCGCGTGGTTGATAGGGTAAGCCGTATCGTGCATGAAAGAAACGACATAATAGCTAGGCGTTGCATGAGCGCAGTTCCTATTCCATCGGAGGTGTCCTCAGTGGCTTCGGTTTTCGCACAGCTCAGCGATTTCGCAGGGAATCTATTCCTAGCCCATTTTCGTGCATCCACCGTTCTCGGTTATCGGTTTTATGGGCCCTATTGTTTAAGCAACTGTCCTCATTTGAAAGTGCGTTAGGAATACAAAACACGCGGCAGTGAATGCGGTTGCGAGCATATTCGGCAGGTGCGGCTCCCATGTGCTCACAGTTGGTATGTGGCCGAGCTTCACGGATATTCCGCGGAGGACATACTACATGGATGTCGGTGGATTGCACCCCGTCAACCTCCCGCAGGCACCTCAGACTGTGTTCCGAGGGATGATGGTGTGTATGTTCTAGATCGTCAGGTAGCGGATAGCAATGCGGTTGTAAGCCATGTCATAAAACTTTGCAAGGCACAGGAGGTTTTGTCAGACATCTGCACGCCATTGTGCAGTTACGGATCGTAGAACTTTTCTTCGGAGTCCACCTTCCTGAAAATGGTCGCGTTGCTAATGTCCAAGGAAGGCGGAATTTAGTTGTATAGCCGAACGTGTAGGTGCCAGGTTCCCCTTCTGCTAGGTACGGACGCTAACGTCCGGATGTTATGTGTCTTACGGACACCGGGAAATTCGCATGATGGCACAGCGGTCGCGGTAAGGACGACGTCGGAATGCATTGTGCCGCACCCCGTGAAAGCAAATGAGGGGAATGACGTGGGCCCCGTCTTTTAAAAGGCAACCTCGGTTCTATCCACATCGACGACATGGTTAAGGAAGCGTAAATCACCCCTTAAGTGCTGCGTGCTGGAGGTGAGCTCCAGTAAGAGTGTGCTAAGGGGCAAAGACTTCCGGAAGCTTCACACCAGTACATCCTTCTCCTACAGGGTTCCCATTTAAAGAAAACAGGATACTCAGGGAGTCAATTCCGAGGACGTCTGCGGAGTATGTCAGCAGGAGGATGATGCTTACTTTAGCGGAGACGCGGTGCAGTGGGTTGTGTGCCATGGGTGCTCTTAATGGTACCATGCGTCCAGCGTGTGCTATGCTGGTGACGAGGAATTCGTTTGCTTCTCTTGCTCGTCGTAGTGTCTGTGGAACCTACGGAAACGGCGTTGCACGGCACGCGCTGCAGGTATGCCTAATTTTCACTCCCTTTGCTTAACCCCGTTGTTGTTCTGGCACACAGCCTTGCAGCTTTCCGTTGATAGCAACACGTGTGAATGATAAGTGAACAACGTGCCGTGAGAGCCGTTGCTTCGCTGCACCATTATGCGCCGGTAAGTTTCCCATTTTCCATAATAAACCATGATTTAGGTCCGCATCATCTGGCTCTCATTTCCACAGCCAAACTTTCCTGCCAGGGAAGGTGTTCCAAAGTACCTCCGATGCAATGTGATGATTACACGATAGGTAGGGGCAGGTTGCGTGGCTTATCCGCCTTGACCTCTATTCCGGGGCAACGTTCCTCGCAAATTGCTGTGAAACTGCACCACGCCACAGAGCCTTCTCTCAGATAATGCCTCCTCTATATGATGTATCCTTGCCATGAAATCGCAAGTGTCAATTTTCTATTTGAAACATAGCTTCCCTTTCATAGCCTCTGGGATTTACACTCGAATGGACGACTTTAATACCCTGCGGTGATCTTATCTCGCCTGACCAGTCTGTTGCTCTACTGAACGCTCCGTTACATCGGTACCTCAAGCATCATGGATTCTGCAGGCTCAACGCTAGGTTTCTTCAACCCTAGAGCCTGCCAGACTTGTCGGCCACTAAGTGATTGCTCATTTTTCACCTTTACTACATGTCCTAATCAAAACGCGCCGGCTTAACAAGTCCTACCCGATCGGCCTCCTGTTCTCTGGATTTATTCAGACTTCTGAGACATCACCTAACTTGGTTCGGTTGACTCAAGTACCCGATTATATTACCTGGTGAACTTCGTGGGCTTTTCCCATTTTTCGTCGATAAAACTTTCCCATCCTGACCCTAACTTTTATTATCGCGCTTCGTTTTCATTTCTTCTTCAATTGGATTGTACGATCTTGCTGCTATGAGGTGAGCTGGTGCCACTGACTAGCCTAGTTTTCTCTGAATGCTCCAATGCTACTCTGAATTAAGTGGCATACGCTATGCAGACTCAAGCACTTGTTACCCTACCCGGAGATTCTGCTTTACTCGCGCACCCTCTATTGTAGCGGACCTTTTCCTGCCTTTATTTTTACTTGCTGTTCTACGCGCAGACTAATCTATACATAAAAATATATATAAATAACTATTTTTTCTTGGCTATGCAAGGCGTGCCCGCGATGGCCTGATCAACTAAGCGCAATTATACAGACATGTCATGCCAATTATAACAGTGACAATCGGAGGTTGTTCATACGTTCCCTTTTGAAACTGGACACATAGGACAGAAATACAAATGAAGAAAACCCATTGCCATGAATTCCGGCACGTTCGTGTGGGTACATTCGTTCTGCCATAAAGCGCAGTAACAATTCAGGTATTAAAAGATAAAGAACTAGGACTGTTCAAGTATAAAAGAGCTGGTGAAGAACACACTCAATCGCGATTACACGATACGCTGGGTTCATGTGAGTGTAGCGTGAAGAACAATGGTGAATACGCAGAACATGACGTGGCGACGAAATATGCAGATAAGGAAATGCCGTCTTGGTCGTATATAGTCATGGTCAGCTTGTCAGTGTGAGCTTATTGGCAGTGACTTAAATCAGTGGCGAGTCACCTCCGTCAAGTCGCAGTGTTAGTAAACGGACATTTGTGGCTTTTTAGAGGGAGATCGCTTTCCAGGCGAAAACCGACCACGTCCTGGAACACTGCCATCAACGCATTCGAACGACAAGCTGCGACTGGCAATGCTTCTTATTGACCGGTTATTGGTTCTGTTAGTCGCAGTCAGGTTACACCAATAATTTTCGCTGGCTGATGCATGATGACGCGGGATTGTATCATCCACGAGTCCTGTCACTTCCTGACGTAATAGCACGGCTTTTACTGTAGGTAATCTATAAATGGAACATGCTGGCATATTTTGTTTTTGTCGTCGGTAGAACGGCGTAATGTCTCTGATGGGTATCCAGTAATATGTTGTTGTAACAAATATTAGAGGAGAATGGCCAAACGCAACCGTTCAGGCTCGAGAATGCTGCAAGTTGTCCTGAATAATAAACCGGAAATCCTCCCAGAGAAAGTGCACTTGATTGATCACATTGGCATCCACAAACATATGGACGGTAAAAGTAATGCGGGCAGCTCCAGATGTGGTAAGTAAAAAGAATTTCAGTAGTGTAAAGGGCCAAACCCATTTTTTCTTGCCGTAGTGCGAGTATTGTGTATGAAAGAATTGTGTTGGGATATGTCCAAAGTACGTGCATAGCACATGCAGGAAAACCCACCCTCCGGTTAGATGAAATGATCGAGTTGACACCAAAAGTCAGCAACTCCGAATAAGAGTTATGTGAAGAAGAGCCTAGCTGAATCCAGTTGTTCAGGCTTTAATATAATGGCATCCATCTAAAATAAATATAATTGTTTTGTCCATCCGGTAAGTAAAAAGAAAGCGTAATGATTAACCATCCACTTCCAGATAAGGGAATATTGCGCCTCGTTGAAGTTTTGAGGTCAAGACAGTGAACGTATCCTCGGGTTCTGGCCACCGTTTCTGTGGAAATCTCGGAAAAAAGACAACGAACAAAGACAGCCACACAAACAGGCAACAAGGATGCATGTCACTAGATTTCGTAGGGGACATCACTTAAAACTCTCCCTTAGGTGCTATTGATCATGTTTGTTTATCTTTCAGGTGTAGTCTGACCAGGCGTCACCAGAGCATTGCTAAGCCATTTCCAAACATATGACATGCTAAATATCAGGCAATGCGTACCAGGGCTGCTGAGATGCGTTGCGAAATCTCGGTGGTTGGTACGGTTCAGGCGGCCTGGGATCAATTTAAATCTTATCTCACGGAAGTGTCTACTCCCTACATCCCGCTTGCGAGTAGAAAGGAGAAACAGGCACGGCCGCCGTGGATAGATACCACTGGAAAGCACCTGCTCCAGAAGCGTTCTAGGTGCCGGAGGACCCACCGTGCGGCTCCATCAACTAGCACCTATGATAGATACCGCGAGGCTGGAAATAGGTGTAAACAACACTTAAGGAAAGTTCGGCTGGTGTACGAAAAGGAATTGGCTGATGGAGCTCCGGAACATCCGAAGAAGTTTATCGCTTATGTTAAGAGACGCTGTGGTTCAACTTCGGTAATCCGAACTTTGATGCAGACCGATGGAACTCGTGCGTATGCGGACTCAGATAAGGTTCGTGTACTAAGGGAACAGTATGCAGGGGGCTTTTGTACGTGAGGCCGCGTTGACTAGACTTGAACTTGTCCCCAGAGTACCTGAGGGTTTTTATTTAGCTGAGTTTATTGTGGCGGAAACGCAAGTCTTTAAACTGCTATAAGAACTGGACCCTTCCAAAGCATCTGGACCTTATTAAATTCACCCGAAGCTTCTGCATGATTTGGCGGTGGAATTGAGTGGACCGCTGACGATGGTGTTTCAGAAAGCAATTGACAACTGTACATTACCTTCCGAATGGAAGGAGGCTGTCATCTGTTCTCTCTTAATAAATGGCGAGAGGAGTCTGCCAGCTAATTTTAGGCCTCGGATTCCGGAAAGGGTTTTCGTGTTCGACGAATTTGTTGGTTGCTCGTGATGCTTGGGCCGAGGCAGTGGACAATGGCCACGTGTTGGATGTGCTTTTCGTAGACTTCTCGAAAGCATTTGATAAGGTACCCCACTTGAGGCCATCACAAATGCTGAGGTCCTACAGCGCATCTGACCGCGCCCTTCACTGGGTATCTGATTGCTTGCAGGGAAGAGAGCAGTGTGTACGTGTGGCTTGCAGCTTATTCTTTGAGCAAGCAGCCCTTAGCGGTATCCTACAGTGCTAGATTCCTGGACCGATGCTGTTCTCCATCTACGTAAAGGATCTCCCTGAAGTGCTTGGGGTGTCATCGCTATTGTTTGCTGATGACCTTAAGTTATGGAATGTTGTGAATGTTTCTTGGGGTTCTGAGGCCACACAGCATGCACTGGACAGACTCTGGGACTGGTCTACCTTGTGGCTACTGCCCATAAATCGGGCTGTGTTTCTTCCTTTGTATAGGAGCAACTTCCCGCCCTCGAGCTACGTACTCGGTGGGGTCGAACTCCTCCTTATCTCCAACCAAGTAGACCTAGGTGTCGTTCATTCCTCGTCTTTGCATTCTGGTGACAACTGGAAGAAGGCCGCTAGTAGGTGTTTCAGAATGTTTTGGTTAATACGCCGTTCTTTCGGGGTCTTAACTGCCGACATATTTGTGAAGCTGTTCTCAGCTTTCGTCCAGCCCCATCTGGAATACTGCGTCCAGGTTTTCCCGCCCTGCCTTGTTCGAGACAGAATGAAGCTTGCGAGGGTTTTGCGCTTAGGTACGAAATTGGTCGAGCGGTTACAGGGGCAATCGTACCACGAGCATCTACTTAGCTTGGGTATGTCTTCAATGCACTGCCGACGGCTTCGAGGAGACCAAATCCTTACTTACCGCATTTTAACAAGGAAGGTTGGACCGGACTTTAGCTGGCTATTTAGCCCGGCTAGGTTGCCTTGCCTTCACGGTCATCCCTTGAAGCTACACAAGCCGCGTTCTGACCGGATCAGAGCGGCAACTCTGTTTTTGCTTAGAGTTATCAAGCGCAGTAACTCGCTTCCAGAAAGTGTAGTCAGTTAAACCAAGGTTAATGGTTTCGAGCGTCAGTTAGACGCTCTGGCTGGCAACACGAAAATTTTCTCTTCTCCTGACCATATCCATCTTCAAACTTTTAGTTTTCTTCACTCTATGGTGTTAGCCTTCATTTTAATGACTTTCATTCCACTTTATCTTCTATTTACTTTCTACTTCTTTCTTACTTTACGTAACCTACAAAGCACGGACTGCTAGTGCAGGAAACTTGAGCAGTAATTGGTTGAGCAGTGTGTTTCGGGTGTTTTGTTTTTGCTCTATCAAGAACAAGCACCTTATCATTTCCTGGCTTAAAAATTTGCTCAAGAAGTAACACTCAAGGTATTTTCCTGTAGTTCCAGTCCATCTGTATCTGAATCCGGAACTCAGAGGAAAAGATCAGTCGCATAAGTGTTTCACTAATAAACCTCACATTATATGTATCATTATAAAATAAATATCTCGTGTACATGTGTTCCATAAAAATTTAGTCGTACCATGCACAGTGTCGCATCAGAGAGCTGCGCGATACCGGGAGCTTAGAGCCGATCCGATTTGTCAGTGGATTGCGACCAAGTCGTTTAATTAACTAGTGAAGACGAGTGGTAAGGATAAAGGTTAGGATTTAAATAAGCAGTGCTAATAAAGCAAGAGCAAGTTCAGCAAAGTTCTCGGGGAAAGCAATGCTTTGGGTATGCGGTACTTAGATAATATAAGTCTCAGCAGTATGGATGAACTCAGAAATAGGGTCAAAAAAGAGTCAAAGAGGCAAAAAGGCAAAAAAGGCAAAGCATAATGGTAACCATCCAGTTGAAATGCAATCAGAGATCAAGATAAGGAAAGGGCATAGTAAGATAGAGAAAGGATTTAGTTGAAAGAGTAAAAAAGTCAACGAAGATTTTGAGGGACTACACAGTCAATTATGACAGCCGAACTAGAAAAGGCAAGGGTTAATAATTTTGAGTGAATTCAGAGTGCAGGGGGCCGATCACGCGAGGCTCGGGTGGTCAGCGCGGTGGGATTGGGACTTACAATGAAGGAAAGAAAAGGCTAGAAAAATATTACGTGAAAAAAATTTAGCAGGCCCTAGATGTAAGGAAAACGTACAGCTGAGTCTGCAAAGACTTTACCGCTGAAGGCTCAGTAAGAAAAGAGTAGTTAGAGAACATGACAGGCCAATTGCAGCTATATCACGGAAAGGCAGTAAAGCTGGCCGTCCGATTAAAAAAAGGGAATGAAGACAGAAAGCAAGATAAGAACAGGTTAGGGTTGTTATGAGAAAGGTTTACGATAAGGAGTGGAGGAGCCCACGAGGCATTCCAAGTGATGTAAACAAGACGTTGAGTCAGCCAAACCAAGGATTGTAACGCCGAATAAATCTAAAGAAAACTGGAAAACAAGTGGCCGATCTGGCGAGACTAGATTGGTACGCGCTTAGGTAAAGCACGTGAAAATAAAGGCAGGAAAAGTCCGCTAAAATATAGGGTAAGCGAGTCAAGCAGAATCTTAGGGTTTAGAAACATGAGCGTTAAGTTTGCATAGCGTATACCACGTAATTAAAAACAGCATTTGATCATTCAGAGAGAAAGAAGCTGGAGAGTGGTACAATATCATCTCAGATCAGTAAGAACGTGCAATCCAGTTAAAAAAGAAATGAAAAAGAAGCGGGATAATATTATTTAGGGTCAGAATGCGAAAGGTTTATTGACGCGATATAAAATCTGATAGTTTAGTCAGCCGAACCGAGAGAGGTGACGGCTCAGAAGTCTGAATAAATCTGGAGAGCAGGAGGCCGATCGGGTAGGACTTGATTAGTCGGCGCGTTTGGAAAATGATATGTTGTAAAGGAAAGAAAAGAGCTAGCAGTGAATGGTGCGCAAATATAGCCGATTCTAAATTTAATGGAAACATCATGTTTAGACTGTGGAGCGTATACCGCGTCAGTCTCAGTAGCTTAGGGAATCAGATTATGCAGGTGAGCCAAGATCACGGCAATGCAGTAAAGCCAGATGTCCGATTAAAAAGTAATGAAAACAAAAAGCGGGAGAAGAAATGTTTAGGGTCGGGGTGAGAAGGGTGTATTGATAAAGAGTGGACAAGCCCACGAGGCTCTCCAAGTATTGGAAACAGAACCATTAGGTCAGCCGAAAAAAGAGAATTGCTGTTTTAGAAGTCCAAATGAATTCAGTGAATACGGGGACCACTGAGCGGTACTCTATTAATCGGCGCTTTGGGACTAGGTCTTATAATGCAGATAAGAAAGAGGCTATAACAATAACGAGGGAAGAAGTCTAGCAGTTTATCAGAGTAGGGGTAACAGAGTTAACTCTGCGGAGTCTATACCGTTTAAGTCTCAGTAGCATGGGAGCAGTCAGAGAGAAAAAGACTAGTCCAGTGAGACATGATCACCGCAGGGCAGTGAAGCTTGCCGTCCGATTAAAAAAGGGGACTGAGTACAGAAAGTAAAATAAGGAAAGGTTAGGGTCTGTATGAGGAATGTTTACTGATAAGAAGTGGGGGAGCCCACGAGGCATTCCAGGTGATGTAAACAAGACGTTGAGTCAGCCGAACCAAGGTTTGTAACGCGGAATAACTCTGAGTAAAATTGGTAAACAAGTGGCTGATCTGGCGAGACTAGATTAGTACGCGCGTAGGAATAGCACGTGATAATATAGGCAGGAAAAGTCCGCTACAGTAGAGGGTGAGCGAGTCAAGCAGAATCTCCGGGTTTGGAAACAAGAGCGTTAGATTTGCACAGCGTATACCACTTAAGTCAGGATAGCATTTGATCACTCAGAGCGAAAGAGACTACTCAGTGGTACTAGATAAATAAATCTTTTATTCTCAACAAGGTGAGGCACGCCTTTACAGGCATGATCATTTTGACATAACGATGCATGATCAAGAATGTGCAAAAATCCGACAGGTTTGCCATAGCACTTTGTGTTTGTGTAGGGGGTATGTATGTATGTCATTGTGTGTACGTTTATGTAGCTGTGTATTTTGTGCTTGTAGTTGTGCTGCTTTAATCTTATTTATTTGCTATCGTCATCAATATGCGAGTAGGAGTTTGGTGTCTGTGGGTTGGATAGAATTATCCGGATATCCACGGTGCAGTGACATTTTTTGTGGCGAGTCACGACCGCCACGTCACAGTGTTGTTAAGCAAACATTTGTGGATTTTTATAGGGAGAACGCTTTCCAGGCGAAACCCAACATGTCTTTGAACACTGCCGCCGAACTATTTGCTGGAGCGGGTTAAACCCAAACCACCCGGCTGACACCACGAGAAGGTTGTTCGGCTAGCCAGCCTGCTCGGCTAGCCAGCAGTGAGATCGTGCAATCCAGTTGAAGAGTAAATAAAAACGGATCCCGATAATATTATTTAGGGTCAGGGTGGGAAAGGTCTATTGACAAGGGATGGAAAAGCCCACGAAGTTGTCCAGGTAATGTAATCGGGTAGTTGAGTCAGCCGAACCACGAAAGGTGAGGTCTCAGATGTCTGAATAAATCCGGAGAGCAGGAGGCCGACCGGTAGGACTTCATTAGTCGGCGCGTTTGGAAAAGGATATGTTGTAAAGGAAAGAAAAGAGTTAGCAGTGAATGGTGGGCAATTCTAGCATGCTCTAGGGTTAAGGGAACCTAACGCTGAGCCTGCAGAGGCTATAATGCTTTAGTTACTGATATAAAGGAGTGTTTATAGAGCAGCAGACTGGTCAGGCGAGACAAGATCACCGCAGGGCATTAAGGTCGGCCGTTCCTTTGTAAAAGAGATGAAAACACAGAGCGCGTTATGCACGAAAATATGAGGTTCGAGATAGGAATGATTTATGGGTAAAGTGTGGAAAAGCCCACGAGGCTCTCCAGGTAATAAAAACAGTTCCATTCAGTCAACCGAGCAAGTACGGAATCGTCTCGGAAGTCTGAGTGAGTTCGGAGAGCAGGAGGCCCATCGCGCGGTACTAAATGAAGTCGTACTATTAAAGTGCGTAAAAAGGCTATACCAAAGGAGAGTAAAAAATCTTGCAGGCTCTCGTGGGGAGAAGAAAGCATCAAATCCCAGGAGTGTATACCGTTTCTGTCTCTGTATCAAAGAAGCAGTCGGAGATAAGGAAAGGGAGACTTGGCAGGGCACTGAGAGGTGGTCGTCCCGTTGAGGAAGGAAGGCATGTAACGAGCGCGATAATGAAAGTACTGGGTCAAGATGTATTAAAAAGAAACTTCTGAGGCACACATAGCAATCCAAGGGAAAGGAGGTATCGACGGCTAGCATTGGCATAGGGGTGAAGCATTCTGGTCTAGCTTGATCAGCCACTTGTTTACCAATTTTACTCGGAGTTATTCCGCGTTACAAACCTTGGTTCGGCTGACTCAACGTCTTGTTTACATCACCTGGAATGCCTCGTGGGCTCCCCCACTTCTTATCAGCAAACATTTCTCATACAGACCCTAACCTTTCCTTATTTCACTTTCTGTACTCAGTCCCCTTTTTTAATCGGACGGCAAGCTTCACTGCCCTGCGGTGATCATGTCTCACTGGACTAGTCTTTTTCTCTCTGACTGCTCCCAAGCTACTGAGACTTAAACGGTATAGACTCCGCAGAGTTAACTCTGTTACCCCTACTCTGATAAACTGCTAGACTTCTTCCCTCGTTATTGTTATAGCCTCTTTCTTATCTGCATTATAAGACCTAGTCCCAAAGCGCCGATTAATAGACTACCGCTCAGTAGTCCCCGTATTCACTGAATTCATTTGACTTCTAAAACAGCACTTCCCTTTTTTCGGCTGACCTAATGGTTCTGTTTCCAATACTTGGAGAGTCTCGTGGGCTTGTCCACTCTTTAACAATACACCCTTCTCAGCCCGACCCTAAACTTTCTTCTCCCGCTTTTTGTTTTCATTCTTTTTAATCGGACATCCGGCTTTACTTCATTGCCGTGATCTTGGCTCACCTGCATAATCTGATTCCCTAAGCTACTGAGACTGACGCGGTATACGCTCCACAGTCTAAAAATGAAGTTTCCATTAAATTTAGAAGCCACTACATTTGCGCACCATTCACTGCTAGCTCTTTTCTTTCATTAACTACATATCATTTTCCAAACGCGCCGACTAATCAAGTCCTACCCGATCGGCCTCCTGCTCTCCAGATTTATTCAGACTTCTGAGCCGTCACCTCTCTCGATTCGTCTGACTCAACTACCTGATGACATTACCTGGACAGCCTTGTGGGCTTTTACTCTCTTTCTTCAATAAACCTTTTCCATCCTGACCCTAACTTTTATTATGGCGCTCTGTTTTCAATCATTCTTTAACTGTCCCTGTGGTGGTCTATTCCCACTGATCAGTTTCTTTCTCTATGCCTTCTCCTATACTACCGAACTTAAGCGGTATACGCTATGCAGACTCAACGTTCTTTTTCCCTTACCTCGTGAGGCTGCTAGACTTGTTCACGTTATTTTTTGTTACAGCTACTTTTCCTGCGTTTATTTTACTTGCTATTCCTACGCGCTGACTAACTCAGTCTCGCCAGACTGGCCACTTGATTTCTGAGTTCACCCAGAGTTCTTCGACGTTAAAAATAGTAGAGACTGCTAGAATAGTTTCCTCGTTGGCGTTATAGCCCTTTTCTCACATTCTTTTTACTCCTAGCCCCAAAGCGCCGATTAATCCAGTACCGCTTAGTCGGCCTTATACTCAACCAATACATTTGGACTTCTGAGATATTACTTCTCTTGGATCGGCTGACCTAATGGTTCTGTATACACTACTTGGTGAGGCTGGTGGGCCTTTCCACGCTTTACCAATCGTCCCTTCTCATCTAGACCCTAATCTTTTCTTTCGCTCTCTGTTTTCATTTCTGTTTAAATCGGACGGCCGTCTTTACTACCGTGCCGTTATCTTGTCTCACCTGACCCGTCTGTCTCTTTCTGACCGCATTTAGTTTCCTATTATCCATGGCCTTCTCTCTTATTGCGCTCTACTTTTATTCCCACGGCTTACACTCTTTGCGCCTATTCAAGTTATCCTCGTGCGCATAGTCTCCTTCACTCCGAGCTCGCTCCTGATTATTGGCGGCACTCGGACCATTGCTAAGTGTTTCTTGACTAGTACTTCCATTAGTATGCCCAACCTACCACTCTTCCTAATCCTATGCTCTTTACCTCATGCTCGCCTTTGTCTATTATTGAGACCGTACGTGTCATAACGACTCCCAATGCACGGCAGCTATGGTCCCCTGTGACCATTTTTCTAGATTCTGACGGCTTTTGGACTGTGGTATCGTGAGCGCTTTAGCGTAATTACCCTTACGAACTACTCTTTGCACTACCATCAGCATTCATCCGCTCCTAGCCGATTCCCTGAATTTCCTTTTCCACTTGGAACGTTGCTTTCCCTTTTTTCTCCCGCATTCGGTCTCAACCTAGTTGTCCTTCGTTACATCTAAGATACTTCTTGCATTCGAACTGCTGCCATCATCATCGGTTTACCTGTTTCTCTCCAAGCATCGCATCTCGCTTAACTTTTGTTAACACGCTTTGTTATATCGGTCTTTTGACCCTGCGCGTGCAGAACCTTCTTCCTACCTAGTAGTTGTTGTCTTAGTAACGCCAGCGACGTAATGTAAAGGACGAGCTTGCAAATCATGTATCTCCATATCTGTGCGGTACTGTGAGTTCTACAAGGTAACTCGATATTTTGGCGTGCCATACTGATCGAGCTTTCCAGATATTATGTTGTGGAAAACTGTTTGAATAAACACTTGCAACGGAATTTGTCCATTGTCAAATTTCCTCTGATCCAAGCTTTATTGCACCGATTAAAGCCGTTCTGGTCAAAGCGTCTTTGGCGCTTACTGGTAATTTTTCCGGTTTTTCCCAGTTTTAATCCCGTTTACATTCAGATTTTTGCCTCTTTTATTGCGGTCGTTTAACTTTTGTGTAAGTGTTATAATTCCACTCTGTTTTCCACTATGTCGGTCTCGCAATGCACCGAGGCTGTTGTTCCTGGTGACTTGGATTCTGAGGTTATCGCACTTTGTGGCAGTCCAAGCTGCAATATACAAGTAACTGACGATTCCGTCGATACGCAGTGCGATGTCTGCAACCGGCGGTACCATCAGCTTTGTACGGACCAGAATACCGAGCAGTACGCAGCGCTGGCCTCCAGAGAAAATTTGCTTTTCAGTTGTGCCGATTGCTGCAGCCGCCGGCAAGTCCGCACGGCCATTCGTAAGAGAGACGAAGCTCTTGATATCCGGCTTCGAAATGTAGAGCATTCGTTCTCGATGCTCTCAGATCTTCGCTTTAAGATTGATCTGTTCATGAAGACGCTTCCGGTCTCCAACAACGCAGATTTGATCGCCTACAATGATGATCAACTTGTAGCACCAATCATTATGTCACCGGTCCAGATGGCTATTGACCACAAAAATGAAGCAGCTTTGGACGTCGTATCTAAAGCTACCCTGATCGACGACGAGTTGCTAGTTCAAGGGTCTCTTCTAGTAAATCGAAGTATAGCCAGGAAATCCCGTAAGCTCTCTGCTAAGCAAGAAGCTATAGTTGTCACGGCACCGACAACAAGCCAAGTGTCGTTACTTGGCAAACCGTCTGACGGTTGTGCGAACGCGACGATTCCAACACGCACTACTTGTCAGCCGAAGTTGCCGACAATCTCGGTTCTCAACGAGAAGGCAGGTTCTGAAGGTTTGCTTGCTTTTGCTCAAAGCGAATTAGCTTCACGGGACCCTGCTCCCGTTATCAAGAAGAAAAACGGACAAACTCTGCCATAGAGCCTTTCGGTGGAATCGATAACCCTAACAAAAGTAGGACGTTGACAATGGAGCGAAAAACATACGCTGCCGTTGCTACCTCACCAGTGGTGAAGCCACCTTCTCCAAGTATCGAATCAAAGACCCGTTGGGTTAATACACGCAGTCATGGCGAGTCTTTCACGGATAGTAGCGTTATAATCCGTAACGCTGCTGAGTCTACTGCTGTCCTTCCTGCTGATCGCATGTTGGCCGACCATCAATGGTTTAAAATGTGCGTAACGCAGCTTCTTCCGCCCGGTTTTCCAGGTGTTACTGTCAGGATGCTGACTAGAATGGGGAACGTCCCGTTTAATATACCAAACCCCCGACCCCGGCTACTTCGTGTGGTTCTCTCTACCCCGGAGGAACGCAGCGCTCTCATGCGGTTTGAGTTTAAGCTGAAAGTTACAAATATTAGCGTTCTGCCGGACCTTCCGCTGACCGATAGGCTGAAGACAAGGGAGGCCATCAAGGACCTCAAAACTATTAGAGCGGCCGGTGAACAGGGTCTCCGGTTAGTGGGTTTTCGGTTGGTCAGCCGGCGGTCGTTTTCCGCCCTACCACTGTCCATTCTGGTAGCGCACGATACTGGTCTGGATTTAACGAATACCTTCAGTTAGTGTTAAGTAATGTTCGCAGCCTAAGGAATAAGGTGTACTAGTTAGGTCTGCTTGTAGCTGGGTCTCATCCCGATATAATCGCATTCACTGAAACGTGGCTGTCTCAGGACCTCACGGATGGTGAAGTACGTCTATCTGGCTAGCACTATTCAGATGCGATTGCTCTGCTGGCCGACAGGGACGGGGCGTCGCTGTGGCACCACATCCGCCACCAGGTGACAGTTGCTGCCGAGGGGACCATCCTGCGCGCAAACTGTAATGGGCCTGATTGGTTTGATGACAACAATTCGACGAATGGCGCATTGGTGTCGGAGATGAATGCAGCATTTGCTGCTCATGTTGCAGACCCCAGTGACTTGGGAAAGAGTAGTCAGTTTCGCAAACTTCGACAGCGATTGACCCGAGAGCCCCGTCGCAAATAAATGCATGGTGGACGGAGAAGGCGAAGCAGATGGAATGATAGACGAACGCCGACAACACAAGGAATTCTTTGACTCCTTGACGGCCGAGTATGGACCAAGATTGGAGCCGCTGTGGACACTGACCGATGGCAGCTCAGGCGCTACCTGCACACAGACGGCGGACATAGTGCAAATCTGGCAAAAATATAATTTGACTGTAGCTTGAACTAACGTTCAGAGATCGCCTGGCCTACATTTAACGGCCTCAAGCAGCACGATGTGAAGGCAAATCTGGCGGAAACGCCGACACTAGATGAGACGCAGAGAGCAATTGCTCAGCTGCGAAACGGCAAGTTTGCCGGGGCCGACGGGATCCCGCCTGAAGTATTGAAACGCGGCGGACCCGCGTTGTTGACTGCGTTGCATCACTTGGTGCAACGTGTATGGATTGAGGAGGAAGAGCCTCCATAGCTGAAGGATGCCCTTGTGCTACCACTGTACAAGGGCAAAGGTAGAAAGCAATGTTGCACGAATTATCGTGGCATCCACTTGCTGAGTTGTGTGGAAAAGGTGACTGCCCGAATCCTGTTCAACCGCCTCGTCAGTCAGGTTGTGGAACCGAACGTAACAGAAGAGCAGTGTGGATTCCGTTCGGGTCGCAGCACTACAGATATGGTGTTTGCGATTCGTCAGTTGCAAGAGAAGTGCATAGAACGACACCAGTCATTATGCTCACTTTTTGTTGATTTCACCAAGGCATTTGATACGGTGAACCGCGAGGCATTGTGGCTGGTGTTGGATACGTTTGGTTGCCCGCGTAAGTTTTTAAGTTTAATTGAATGTCTGCAGAGTGGTATGCGAGCGAGGGTGCAGCTGAGTGAAGAGACCTTGGATGACATTGCCGTTGTCTCTGGTGTGAAGCAAGGCTGTGTCTTAGCTCCTGCCCTGTTTAATTTATATCTTCATGCAATGTTGTCCTCTGCTTTTGTTGCCGCTTGTGCTTAGGGTGTTCGTGTGGAGCACCGTATTGATGGTGGGCTGCTGAACATCCGTCGTTTCGGTGCGAGAACTCTAGTTTGTGAGATAACTATCTGTATGTTGCTGTTTGCTGACAACTGTGCGTTATTTTCACACAGAGCGGATGAGTTGCAGCACATGATTAGTGCTCCGGCTTCGGCAGCGGCAAAACTTGGGCTCACCATCAACACAAGCAGAACTGTCTGTCACGTTCAGCCTTATCCGGAGGTGCAATCTTCAATATTTGCCGCGCATCAACATTGGTGCTGAAGTATGAGAAACCCCCTCCCGCTTCTGCTAACTTGGGAGTGTGACGTTGACTAATCAACAGCTACACAATGAACTGCGTATCCGCGTGTCAAAGGCTGCGGCGGCATTTGCGATGCTTGAGTACCGAGTGTGGAACAACCAGCAGCTTACCGAAGGCACGAAGCTGATGGTGTACAAATCCATAGTGCTGTCCGTTCTTCTATACGGCAGCGAATCATGGAAGATGTACTGGCCGGATGTGCGATTTCTCCAGCGATTCCATCAGCAGCGTCGGCGACGGACTTTTCGCATCGGCTGAGGCGACAGATTTGCAGACACAGAAGGTTTGCGCTGAAGTGGGATGTATGCAGTGGACTGCATACTTTTATTGAGACACCTGATGTGGATCGGTCATGTGAGCTGTATGGATTAGACGCGGATACCGAAGCGGCTATAATAAGCTCAGCTGAGTTTTGGGAAACGGCACGTAGGGAAACCAAAGTTACGTTACCAGGACATGATTAAAGTGAGCCTCTCAGGTTCTAATCTTGATTGCAAATCATGGGAATCGAAGGCGGTTGATCCGCGTGCATGGCGCTATCTGATCACGAAGGAAGTTGCCGAGGTGCAGGAGAAAGCCTTCATGCATGCAGAGAAGAAGCGGCAAGTGCGGAAGCGGTAAGAACCGATGGTTTGTTCTCCATCGACATCAAGCGCATGGTGCTGTAGAACATGCAGTCGCGAGTGCCTTAGTCAGGCAGGCTTAGTGAGGTATGAGCGACGCCACTCGGGACGACTACAGAAGCGACGACGTGTCCTGCAGATAACGCAGGCTGAACCGGCGCTGCGTTTATAGCTACGCTGCATTCGATTTACTAACCAGGTGCTTGCAGGCTAAGTCTCTTAATTTCAGGAGGTGAGTTTTCAATTTCGCCTAACTGCATATTTTCTTATATAAACGTCTACTTCGCACATCTAGCTTAACCCAATTGTATACGATTTCCATAAAATTTTGTGTTCTAGGCATTCTGTAAAATATACGTTCTGGCCTCGTGAAATTATCTAGGATTCGTTTGTAAACAAATTGATTCATATGCTCATTAAGTTAAGGTTTATGTCACTGTTTCCTAATGCATTATTCTATTTTTTCTTTGTCTCTCTCTCGCAAGGGATTGGCTGTTGTTTGATATCCCAGGTGTGGCTGCGCTTGAGGTGCATGTTGACAAGGTGCCTACCTGTCTATTACCCACTACCTCGAGCAATACTGTCTCCAGGAGACAGTTGGTCGTCACTGAAGGGGACGGGGTGCACGTCCCTTGTGGCCGTGTTTGGCTCGCAGAGTGATTCCATGCACTCAGTGTGGAGCGGACTACGGTCCTGCCAGCGCCTTGTGTTCACTTGATTTCCCAAATAAAGCGTGCTTGTTTTTGTCTGTGAAGGAGTGTGGGCCGGCACCGTTGATGAAACGTGGCTCCCATCCGCATGCATCCCGGTCTTATTCCTTCAGGTTTACACTGGAAATGGGGTGTGGGTGAAGCTGTGGGTGGTGAAGCGCAAGCCACCCATGGTCCCTCTGTAGGCGCAGGCGTCCTGTTTCTGGCCTTGGTGACATGCGAATCCGAAACCGGATGCCGCCAACCAGTATCATGTACCGTATGTATGTAGGTATGCATGATGATCTACCTATATATGTTCATGTACGCATAGGTATACGTATATATGCCATATATAAATAATTATATATAAACATATGTATACATATATATATATACATATCTATATGTACATATATATATATAAATAAAAATATATAGAAATGTATATACAACAATATCATCCTACGTAGCACATTATGACGGATGCGTATACAATAATATATATATTTCAGAATTAGGCATACAATTAGCCCATTTTATATGCAGTTAACATAATTATCTAGGCATTTGAAGACGTTCCATATGATATTTACTTGCAAAATCCTTTGCAACAAAAGGCGCGTACCAATAGAGCGTTTGCACGATTACATATTCCAATTCACTAACACCAATAATAAATGCCATTTACCGCATGATCATTTCCAATCACGCGGTTACATACACAGCATTACGGTAATCGAAGATATCTGTTATTCGTCAGTCCTTATCAAATTGAACATCGTATTCTATATTTTATCAACCATGCACGTAGTGATGCTTTTGTCCTCGCAGTTACTCCTTTTGCACTTATTCAGATTTACCGAATCCCATTTACTTGCAGGTTACCATCAAAGCATCCTCCGTAAGTTTCACAATTATGGATTACGTATTTCCGTTTATTAGGAATAAACTAGGTACATGGGTTGCCTTAAAATGTTGCATTTCATTTCCTCCGTTAACATTAGTTGTGAAAGTAACTTCCCGTGTAGCTTTCTTAACCTTTTACCTGCTCCATTGTAAAAAGTGTTTTCCGTTTACAATAGACGGTCAGTTTAATTTTCAATACATGCAATATTTTAAAGCATCCTCAAGGCAAAACTAATCCTATATTTGTTGAACGCAATTTCCGCACATTCGCATCTGTTGATTTTCTGCCACCATTTCGGCTTTCCTTATTTCACTCACTTTAGCTCAGTAAAATATTTATAACTCACATCCTATGTAATACTATTAAACGGTTTATAATAATTTATGCTAGCCATCAATAGCACTCAGAAGGCAAACTATTTACGCCGTAAAACGGATGTACCAGTTTGCACCGAAGAACTTTAAATTTAACCGCACTATTGCAATCAAACGGTCCCAACAGCGTACACTACTGTTTTTTAACTATCCGCTTCCATAAAAACCTTGATATAAGTTACAATCAAACTTGCAGCGCCCTTTAACATTGATATATATATATATATTATTGTTTGACCTTATATACGCGCCGTTTATTTTCCTCTATGTATCCAGCTTTACAAAAGGTTAGCCGCTGTCAAACGTCAGAACGTAGGGTTCACGGATGATAACGAATGCATTTTTCTCAATTGTGCTGTGTGGGTTAACTAAGGTTTATCGAAATTGTAGAAAAATCCTAAAATATCCTTACGTACGTATTTGAATATCTCATCCTAGGCCATTATGTTTACGGCCGCCATCCGTATTCCATTGTAGCGAGGGATGGGAAGAGTTTATTTCGCGGGTCAAATATTTTCGCAATGCATTGAGGGAAATGTACCGCTGGCCACTAGTGACAATGCAAACGGGGTGAATTCAAGATGGCGAAGGTATCCGATTGGATGTGTGGACGTGAGTAGAATTGCGTGGAGATGTGTATTTTCTAGTCAGCTTTACCTGAAAATGTGTGTTTGAATGCACCAATATGACGATTACTATTGGTAACCGTTGGCACAAAAATGAACGATGTCAACAAATGCGAAGGACGATGAGTTGCTATCTGGTAGGTAGAAATCACACAACATCATTGTTCATTCTTTGGAAAAGGGTGCAATAAACTGGTATACCTCTGACAGCTGTGAGTAGCTTATTGACAGTCAAAATGATTGTTGCACTGGTGGGATCCATTTCGCATTGAGAAGGTTCTGTTCGATATTCTGGAAAGCTCGGTGGTCGTATTAGGATACCTAAACGGGTTATAGAAGTTATCAGGTTACAGTGAAATGTTAAGTAATTATAGTAATACAGCAGCTGTCTATACACGAACAGATAAATCGTTCCACGACGAAGCGAAGAAGCTTTCAATTGGACTCTCTTCTGCTCTCTACTACTCAGTGAACTCAAGGATTAATTACACTAACAGTTAGAAAATTAACCGTCGCCGTGAGCGGAATACATCGAGCTAGCTGTAAATGTAAATGTAATTGAGGGTGTACACTTACGGGATTTATCCTATCGTTCCAATCCCACTTGAACTTGAACTTGAGGTGGTTGCTAATGAAATAGATATACAATGTGGGAGAAATAGGTTTGGTAAACAACTTTCATTAAATGATGCTAGTGGATGCAACACAGTACCACAGTACTAAGCACGGGCATGAAATGGATTGCCAGGATACAGATATCTCATACGATTTCAACGGTAATTAAAGATGAGCCGTCCTGGTATGTAGCTTACATTTATTTCTAACCGCTTGGTGGCTTCTGTAGGTTTTGTTTGATGAAGCCGTCCGGTAAATTCGGCAGCACTTAGAGCGCTTCGTGAGCAGGTATTTACCGGTACGATCTATCCAAGGAGGATGTGCCGGTGTGCTCCGTATATTAATGTGACCAGCGTACCTGATTTCATGTAGAGTAACGTCGCAGGGTAAGAAATGGACACCTAATGCCGGTTTCAGTAAGAATATACTCAATATGCTAAAACAACTAAACAGAGTAGAGCAAGTGCGCACCGCAGTCCAAGAAGGTAGGTCTTTGAGCCTCAAGACATATCATTAGAGGCCTATTGCATTGGTTATAAATTAGCCTAGATAGCTCACTTAGCACTAGCAACAATGGCGTAGGTCTCGGAGCCTCTATTAATATCAGCACAGACCTGCTGCACTGGTGATATAGTAGCCTACATAGGTCTCTTAGCAATATCACTAAGAAGGTAGGTCTTGGAGCCTCAAGACATATCATTACAGGCCTGTTGCACTGGTGATAAAATAGACTAGATAGTTCACATAGCACTAGCAGCAATGGCGTAGGTCGCTTAGCCTCTGTAAATATCAGCACAGACCTGCTGCACTGGTGATACAGTAGCCTACATAGGTCGCTTAGCACTAGCAGCATGGCGTAGGTCTCGGAGCCTCTATACAGATCAGCACAGGCTAGTTGCACTTGTCATACAGTAGCCTACGTAGTTCTCGTAGCACTATTACCAAGCAGGTAGGTCCTGGAGCCTCAAGACAAGTCATTAGAGGTCTGTTGCATTGGTTATAAATTAGCCTAGATAGCTCACTTAACACTAACAGCAATGGCGTAGGTCTCGGAGCCTCTATACAAATCAGCACAGACCAGTTGCACTGGTGCTACAGTAGCCTACGTAGGTCTCGTAGCACTATCACCATGCAGGTAGGTCTTGGGGCCTCATGACTTATCATTACAGGCCTGTTGCACTGATGATAAAATAGCCCAGTTAAGTCTCTTAGCACTAGCACCAATGGCGTAGGTCCCGGAGCCTCTATACTTATCAGCACGTACCTGGTGCACTGGTGATATAGTAGCTCACATGTGTCTTCGTATACCCGTCCAGACAAGGGGCCAAAAGCTCATTGCAAGAGCACCAAAAATGCCCACCAGGAGGCATCCATAGCTAGCTCTTTATTAACACTGGGATGATGGGGATATTTTTACATGCAAATGATAACCGAATGGTCAAGGATCGTATGGGCACAGGTAACATTTCCGGGAACGTTGTCATTCAGACCCATTCAAAGTGCGCACGCAAATGTGCCAGACACGTCGTATGCGTCACGTCAACACAGCGGATCACAAAGGAGTGGGGTAAAAGTAATGTACCTAAAGGAAAGCATGGTGAACAAGGAATGCATGGGCTTGGAGGCCCAGTATAACAGTAATTGGGCTATTCCTGCGAGGATTACAGAAACACCGTCAGATTCAATTAACCGAATTTTCCAATCAATGCCGTCAACCGAGCAGTTGCGTAGGGTTGGCAAAAGGGGAGCGTACGGAAACGAAACAGGAGGAGACCCTAAAAAGGGCCAAGTTTGCGTTCTCACATGCTGGCCTTTAAGCAGTTAGACAAAGTCGTAATCATCGGCTGCAGTGGTTTAATGTCAGTGGCACAGAACTTTCTGTCTGGCAAGCAGATCATGAAAGTGCTTCTTAAAACGGTTGTCTTTCCAGCAAAGGGTTCATTCACAGTGGAATCCAGATCTACACTGAGGATGCAGGTAACAATATATTATGACATAATCAAACGCAGGTTCGCAGATAGGCTGTAGCTCCGCCGAATTGTTCGTCTCATTTTGTAAGCGCATAGGCATAGCGAGTGGGTTGTCCGTACTACGTGACACATATGCATAGTTGCAACAGGGTACAGCGTCACAACCATCCAAAGTGTCTGAGCGGAGGTGAAAAGCCATTTAAAAGCGCTTGCCTTCATACGCCGGGGAAGTAAATGGGGTAGATGATATCGTTATATTCGGAGATGGTGTACGGCGCGAAGCTGAAACTAAATTACTTGGTTCCAACTCACGTATGCTACTGCAATGTGACGGCTTTTAGGGACATACAACTGCTACTAGGTCGCTGGAGCTAACTTTGCTACCGTCGGTTTTGTTATCCATCAGGCATTTACGGTGGTACGGTAGCCGGTTGTGCGCGCAATGATCGCTCGTACCTGCAATCGGTTGACCGCAAGCGAAGCAAAATGTAGTCAACGTACCAGCTTTGTGCCACCGCGGTTGCTTACGCGATGGTTGGCAGTGTGTCATATCACTTACGACGGGCACACCTGGTGCTACGTCTATAAGCTCATCGGTTTGTTGAATGAGGCTCTTGCATGTGCCATTTGCGCAGTCGATGTAATATCGATGGTGTTGATCTTGAACAACAAACTGTACAACTAGAAACATACAAGAGGGCATGCCAGTCCCGCTCCAATGTCTGAGTACACCGCACCTAACTTCAGGGTTGCCAGATGACGCATAACCAGGGTACCAGCGTACGTTGTTAGACGGCGTATCAGCATCTGCACGTAGGCGTTACCTTCATCTTCAGTACATGGTGTCTGTCAAAGTTCGTACACTGCATCTGAAATTCTTTCAGTAGAACCTCAGACAGCTTACACACTTTACTCACAGCCACAGCAAGGCGGTCGGAAGCATGGGTTATTTTGTTTAATCTAAGATTGGCATTCTTGACACGGTTGTTCGTGGTGCTCCCAAAATGCGCCAATCCTGCTTGAGCGTAGTTTGCCCACGACCGCTTGATGAACATCCAGTGGGAGGTTAGATACCGTACAAACTGAGGATCCGTCTTCTAAATGAGGCTAAGATCCTGATGGAATCTAGACCAGTGTAAATGCCGGAAAAGTAGCTACTAGGTCTCCGTATCAGTTGTAGCCATCCGATGAAATAAATAACGTGAGCGAAAGCTATTGGTCTACAGATCAGAATGAAACAATTTGCTTAACCCACGTGCTTTCGAACGGCCTCGCGGATATGAAATTAGCACATCAGAATGTCACACTGGAATACTGCTTGTGCTGTGCGCATTTCAGCAGCAATTTTGTCCATAATGAAAGTTCCTACGGAGACGTCATAGCCCATTGCATCACGAAAACACCAAATACCTTCACTAGCGATGTGAACATTTCCTTACGCACAAACCCATAAAAATCTGGTCGTCCGTAACCCATGCCGTCTGTTAACAAGAATTGGTACAGCTTGAAACTGTAGCGAAATTTAACGACAAACGTCATACGTACCCAATGCGATTTGTACCATGCGTTGCATCCACGCACACAACGTGTGGAATTTGCCGAAACATTTGCACTTGCTGAGTACGAGCAAGTAAGTCCTATACGGAAATTGTTTCCACAAAACCATCCTGTTCCATACTCTGCAGGGCCTACCGCAAGTTGACTAGCAACAACAACGTGACATTTCACCTACATGACACGGGCGAACGCAAACTGCTGCGTACATTACGGACGTCGTCGCTTGTGACGTGTTTCCCGAATGCATTCTCGATGTATTGCTTTATGTCGCAAGTACGGGTGTTTTATCGAAATAAGACAGCAGCTTGATTGCATTCCTTCTCAGTAGGTCGCCGGTTTAGAGGGTGCATTTCGAAAAGAAACCGGTTGCATGGATGGTTGTGGGTGTGCTGGAACGTTAGCACCTTTAGCTTACGGCCATCCCAAGCAACATTGACACGAGCACTGCAATCTGTGTCTCGAGAACTAAATTGGACGGTTAACAACATTATAAACCACACACTAGATTTGCCGTATTCCTTTGCTCCTTGTTTTGCGGCGCTTACAGCGCACGCATTTATAAACGCTGCGATCATACCTCACGCTATGATACTTGCTTCTTTTGCTGCTACAGCAAAAGATTTACGTTGTTCCGATGCATAAATGAGGTAAACAGCGAATAGAATTCATCAAAGCTATGAAACGGAGGTCCAACAAAGGTGCTCCTGAAGTCAGCCTCCATGGTTGCTATGCGAAATAATAGCCAAATACGACCTCTCTCATAAGGCCTCACTTAAAGTGGCAACAAAACTCATTTGCAGAGATATCAGCCGCTTTTTGGAAAATACCAGGCATAGTCGTATTTTAAGTTGTAAAATTGATGCAACTTATTTTTTCATTGCCCACATTTCTTGCAGTTCTGTGGTTGCCACTACGTGACACCGAAATGTGCCCTAAAACCGCCGGTCCATGGAGATAGTAGTTGTTAGCTCCGGGGTACATCCGACACAGGTATAGAAGTGTACTGGCTTAAAAATATTTTGGAGTTTAATTATGGCGAGAAGCATTCTTAGATATATAGAAATTCTTTTGTGTGGTTCCAAAAGTCCAAGCGGACCGGGACTCTCACATCTGAGATTTATCTAGCGGCGGGTTTGGTTCGGTAAGTATGCTTGGTAAACCGGAGAGGTTGCCATTAGTTGGCGGTTTGTATATATAGTACACAAATGGTAACTCTGTGTATGGTTTGTATTGAAGTAGGTTACTGTGGTTCTCATAGTTAGTTGTTGCAATAGACTACAGAAATATTGGAAATCACTTGGCGCCACATTTGTAGCTGTCCTCATGGTGGATGAATCTGAGAGCTTATGTCTTTTGGTGCGTACTATTAACGGAAAGTTGCTGAAGTTGAGTCCGATGTAAAGACATTTGCAACTGGCACAGCTTTTTGCAAGGGTACGGCTGTGACTCCACAGCATTATGAACGGCAAAAATAGAAGTGGTTGCCAGATGAGTACCCGTACTTTTACGTGCCGTATTTCCGCGTTCACGGCAGGCATAGCAACGTTCTTGGGAGACTGTACGTTGCTATTGTTTCCGTATAATAAATGCTACACCATTACAGGATGTTGGATTGCTGGGCCCATTTCTCTTTTAAGTTGAAGGCTGAATTTTAAGAAACGAGGGGAACTGCACTTGTGTCATTTTCACGGTTTCCATTTAAGGAAGCCATGGCTTTGTCCATAGAGCAGACGGTTGATGGAGACATAGAAGAAAGAGGGTTTTCTCTGATGTCCTTGTTCAAAAGTGTTATGTTTCTTGAGTGATAGGGAGCCGCACGGAGATCGCTTGTCAACTCCTTCGCTTCACGACCTTCTAAGGATTGCAGTCGAATTGGCTGTGTCATAGCTCAGAATGTAATATCAGTCTTGGAGGATCCTGGATTTCTCAGAAGATGTCTAGCAAAAGTTTGAAACTCCTTTCTAATTGTGCATTTACATGCAAATCCGGCTGTTGGTTCTGGCCAGTAAGTACCCGAGTATAGAGAGTGACATCTGAGAGGACTTTGTTTCTCCTCCAGCTGTGACCTAAAAACCGAGCTGCCAATTCATAGCTGAAGAAACTGCCTTACCTAGTTTCCCAGTTCTCCACGTAGGATGCGTCTGGTGTAGATGAGTTCTCAGCGACTTCGGCGATAGTCTAAGGAAAAGTGGTTCAGCCTCTGTAGTGGGATAGGGTACGGGAGTTTGCGTAGCGCAAGGACAAATTTCAAGGCTGATCGCTGAAATTTTTTATCTTGTTAATTGCATTTTTAAATAGAGTGGCTATGGCAAGAAGTCCGATTTCAAGAAGGGGACGGATATGGGAAGTGAAGAGAAGTCTAAGTATGTGCGGCGTAACTTTAGAGAATTATCTCCTTATGACGCCCCACATCTTGTTTGCCACAGCAGTTCTCTTTAACGTATCGAGGGTCGTTTTGAGATTAGAAGAAAGTATTGTGCCCAGGTCCTTTTCCTGTGTGGCAACCTTGAGTAGGTGCCTACCAATGTGATACATACCCAGTGGTTGAGCAGCGCCTATATAAAGGACTATGCACCTATCTTTGTTGAACAACAAACTCCACTTGATATACTAAGCGTGTGGTAGATCACGCGCTACCTGTACTCGGTCGGGGTCTTCGAGGCTAGACACTTCCGACCATATCTTAAGGTCGTCTGCATAGATCTCGCAGTCCGTTTGTAGCATACTGGGAAGAACATTAATATATCTTGAGCGATTCCGGTTCGAGAAAGCAGCCTTGTGGTACGCCACTATACATACGCACTGGTAATGAAATGGTATCGCTTACTTTGACTTCTATATTCCGGCCTTGCAAGAAGTCACTGATCCATAGTAGAAGGTTCCCTGTTATGTCAATGGGGCCGGATCTTACCGCAGTGCCATGGTTTGCGTGCCGCAGAGATTTATTCAGCTATACTGGGTAGTGCTTTTTTGCACCTTCAGAGCCACTCATTCCAGCATGGTCAATGGTTAGAGGCCAGAGAAACTCAGCCTCCTGGTCTTCGCGGGCGAGTGCACTGATGCACAATAAGCAGTGCCTTACGGCTCGTTGGGCACCCGGTAAATATTGTTGGGCAAGGCAGCGCTGTAGTAAGGTAATACTGTGGAACCCGCTTCAAAAGGTGCATGGATATGATATTGCGCGGTAGAATTAGGTTTCTCTACATTCCTTAAGCATATCAGGTAAGTGAACACGTCCTCTCTCTTTTATTGATTGTACGACATTTCCTTTTTACCTGATACTTGTCTTCGTAGGATTCATGATTTCACTTCGGAATACAACGGGCCTTCTTTCAAACAGTCGCACATGGAAACAGACGACCCTTGCGGTTTGACAGTCTGAGTCTTCCTATTACAGCCCACGTAACACACTCGCCACATACTCCCTCATGCCGCCGTGTTGCGTAGGATCCTCAGCCGAAAGCAACCCCAGCCGTACCCTACCGCAGCAAGACAAAGCAGAAATGGTAAAGATGCCCAGATTCTACGCGTGCACCAGCATTACCCAGCGTCCACAGGCACACTGTTGCCACAGATTTTCACAGGCAAGTGCGTTAAATGCATACACTCTGCTTTCAGCCCACTTAACCTAATCACCACGTACTTTCCACGTCACCCTTTGGTGTAGTATCCTCCGACGACATCGCCACCATCAGTAACGTCTGTCATCATGATAACACGTGAGTATGTTTCTTTCATTCACTTACCTATCAACAGAAACTGTTACAATTCCCGGATCCGTTGAATGTCGCTGCCGTGCCCAGCTTCCTCTGTAACACTGCAGCCTACGCTTTATACAGGCAAGCAACTTCATTTTATGCACCCTGATTTGATAGCACTCGTCACTTATGAGATCGCTAGGTGGTACGAGTTTCCGCGGCTTCCCGATCGGAAGTATCTATTGCACGTGAAGTTCCAAAATCTAACTGGTTGCCATTATCCATGTCTGCGTGAACGACCTCACGGTCCTTCTCAGGTGCACCATCTGTGCTATAGCCTTGCGTTTCCCCTCTGCAGGTACCATCTGAACACCGGATGGCTTACAACGGTTGGAGCACTGGGACATAGGTGCATTAGTTGGATCGGTAATCGTTCACCGAACAACGTACTAGACAGTCCACTTGAATACTGTGTGCAACAACTGCCGTAACCTAACGCTAGATTTTTAGAGAGCGTAACAGCTACAATCCCACTTTTACGCTTCACTAACAAACATTTCAGTTACGCTGTATCACTCATAGCGCCATGCATTGGTCTTATCTTGAAAAGGAAAAAGCTGAACAGGAGATAACCGACGCATTAACCGGTACGTTACCTTCACCTACGCTGCAGTGACTCCAAATTGCAAACGTAGACCAAACTTCATTTTTATTAACGTCTAGCATTGCATATTCACCTTGACCAACAATAAAAGTGGTGTGCAGTGCATTCTTACAGTAGCCGGTAAGCACGTTTTTTACCGCTATCAGTTTAGTTTGCAGTCTGCGGCCGCTGCCTGTCCGTAAAACAATGCATTACTGTGGTTCCGACGTGGCAGCAATGGACAAAATACAATTTCCGAAATCAACTTCTAGACAAGGTAGGTGACAATGTTAGACCAAAAATTTATAAATGGTGGAATTTGTGGCTTCGATGACTGCATGCACCCTCTTCTCCTGTTGCTGAGTGGTACCGCAATAAAAAATTATTAAACGTTTACCATTGAACTACGTAATATTTTTCATTTCTTGCTTATTTTGTCTAAGACATTGACGACGTGGACCATAGACTCCACTATCGGCAGGTGCGCTACATCTTTTCCATTTGATTGAATAAGTCAACCCACCGTTACATCTATGCATATTGCTTTCATATGTGTCTACGTCATAAATTTCCATTTACCATTCCTCCGTGTTCGCGCGTTGTGGGTCAAGAGCGCCTCACAGGCTCCCCACGATGACGTGAATATTCGGAATCGGTACAGACGTCAGCGCTCCATTTGTGTCCCCTTATTGTTACTATTTCCATATTTCCACGATTATTCAGCATAATGCGTTCAACGCATTTGCATACAGAAACGGAAACAAATGAAAAGCTATGTGACTCCATACCAGTTGTATCAGTAGCGTTAACAAAGCACATTACTTAAGTTCTTTTTGTCACAGTGCCTAAGGTTACCATTGCGTCTTCCATCCTAGCCACAAGATTGCCCTCTATGCTGCGTCTATGCACGTTATAACCACTGGTTATGGAGGCGCGCTCCGCCTATAGCGCAGTCTTCTCCCGTGCTAATTATGCTGTCACCAACGTAAGACCTACATAAACTTATGTACTGTCAGTCAAGGACGCCTGTGAGACCAGTCATTGCTAATTCCATAGTGGCATAATAGATGCAGCTGCGCTGGGAACAGTTAAAATCATTTCTTTGTGCGTGCAGATGCATTCCCTTTTCATTCGTTTGAAATGCCTACTATACCGTCGCCGCTAAGCTATTGTAGTATTGGTAACCGTCGGTATTTAAGGACTATGTTTCTAACGACGGCGATTATGCTGGGTCCGATAAGGACACCAATACTCTGCGATCAATATGGCACTACTAATACGAAGCCCTCAAGATATGTACAGCAATTATATGAGGCTTCCACAGAGCTCTTATTATTGCAAATATCATGGAACCCAATTAGCATAAGTGAAGGACGTTCATGTAGACTCCTGGCGCCGATAACATAACTGTCGCTGTAGGCCATAATTAGGCTTCCCTGTGGCACATACATAGGCTTAGTAAGCGCCGTTCCTTTACTGCAGTGAAGTCAAAAATATCTAACTGCACGTCGCTATGTTTATCTTTAGTTATCGTAATGCATAAATCCCATTCAATCAACACATTAACTCTGTGCCTTCCTGAGCTCTCTTGCTAGCAATGGAGCACCACGCGATTAGCTCGAGCAATGACGTCATCAAGACCATCACCTACTGATTTTTACTGAGCATTTATTTGCTGTAACCTCTGATAAATATTCCTAGCAGCTGCCCAGCTCTGTTGCTGACTTTCACTAGCTAAGTTTGTCCTAACTCTGTACTTTATTCAGCTGAGCCATCACGCTTCCCTTGCTGATGCACTTTGTTGCCAACTTCTGCAAAACATAGCTAAATCCCGGATGTTCATACAAGGCATCATGGTATTTTCCGAGTAGTTATTATTTGGCTTTGCTTAGCACCTTACGGATGCCTGAACCTCCAATATCTTTTTATAATCATTTGGTTGCCGTAGGAATATCCCCGCGGACTCTAGGCATAAGTAAGTGCGCTGTTCTGTCAATCAGTAATTCCAACGAAGCCTACGCGGTGATTAAACAGTCTGATGGTCCCAGGGCGCTTGGGTAATGCAGGCCACTGCAGTCTGGCAATATTGCAGGGTATTCAGCTCATTTGAACCACTGGCCACAAAAAGCATAGTGTCAATTAAACTAGTTGCGAAGAGGATGGTTCGTCGATTTGCAACCTACAGAGACGCTTGGTTCAATGAGCCGAGAATTATAATTCCTAGTTCAACTGGCCTTCTCCATCCATTTGTATACCCTGAACTCCAAGCCGCTCGCCCAAGAACATCACAATTGATCTGCCCATTGAATGGGACGTTTGTCTTGCGTTTTGTCATCTGAGACGACTTAAGGCTGCCAGCTCAGACGAACATCCTCCGGAGCCGTTTAATTAGGGTGACGCAGTTGTTATTAGCCGGTTAAAATCAGTGCTTTCCATAGTTTGCCAGTACAAAATGTTTCCTTTTCCTGTGGCGAATCAGTTATTTTTCCAGTCTAAAAGTGGGGTGCCGGCAATTCATAAACCAAGCACTGACGGATTAGTCAAATTTTAGTAGCCATCATGCTTTTCGATTCCATTCGAATCCGGAAGCGTTCACTCATCAATAGCGGCACCGGAAAGAGCTTCCGCCAAGTTTGGGGATATGTGGTTTAAATATCCACGTTATGCCAAATCCTCCAACACTGGTACAATTTTCAAAGTGCTGTCATCGATGCATGCTTAGACCAGTAGCTCTGTTTGCTTCGGTTGATAGACAGGCGCTGTTGGGCTGCTTGCTTATGTACGCGGCCAAATTAAGCTACATTGACATAATACACACACTCTACATCTCCGGCAAAATGAAGGTCTATGGCTAGGTTTCATCCTTATTTACTGCAAATATCTGTGTAGGTCAGTGCTGTTCTTTGTCCCATTTTCGCCCTAATTTTGTACATATAGAAGTATTGTTGAGAGCTCCGGTTGTCAAACTTTAGGAATACAACTACTGTCGGGCAAGCGGCGACCGACTTAGTTTATGTCGATTATATAGTCTAAGTTGGTGACGACTAGTACAGCATGCAAACCGACCTGAACAGTTTTGACATTGAGGCATCTAAGTTTTGTTTGTGCTTCAACCCATCGGATAATTTCTACTACAGAATTAGCCCTTGCCGGTTTCGGTACTTACACGTGAGCCTACACTGCTAGAACAAGTAAACAGCCCTTTGTACCATGGCAACTGTGCGTCTGCTTGCGGCTCCACTGTGAAGTATGTTTCTTTCCGCAACGCCAAACCTTGGTCACCGTTCGTAAATCGTAAGCATTTCTGCCCTCGTCGAGGTTTTCCCTCTCGGTAAAAGGTCGCGTGCACATTGCAACCTTACGGGCGGTGTTGCTATATAAATTGAGTCGTGGCTAGTTTGCGTGGATTAATTGCACCGGATCCCAGCATTTGGAAATGGGTGCTTGAGGAAGATTGCCCTTGCTTGCTGGCAGCAACGTATTTAAATTTGAAAAGCTTGACTTCGTGGCATAGAAATCCGAGTGGATCCCACAACAAGGTGCTTTTGCTGCGTCAGCTAAAATGGCTCGGTCAGGTTTTGCGTATGTCAGCCGAACTTTTGCCTTACTGCGCCCTCTTTCGCTCATACATGGCATGGCTGGAAGATACCGCGTGGTACTCAGTCATCTACTTTGCGTCAGAACATGAAATCGATGAGTTCACGTTTAGGTGCCTTTGGATCCACACGCCCGCCTGGTTGAGGACCAAAGGATGAAGAGTGCTGATAGCTAGAATGATTGCTAGATATGTCACGTGATAAAAACCAGTGTAAGAATTACGTACGTACATGATTTGACTGAGATCCCTTATGCCTAACGATTAAAGGCGAAAAGAATAGCAAAAGGCTTGTCAGAACGTTTAAAACAGTTCCACTCTTCCTACGACAAAATGGCTTACGTTTGTGGTTTACATAAAATGCACAATGACGAGAACGTATTGAATAAACCTGAAGTTTATATGTGGATTTCATGGTTTTGTTTGGTTCTATACCTATGCTTTAGATTATTGTCAATGCAGTAAAATATAACACATAGCACAGTTTGCAAACTTAACCCATAGCGCACCAGTGCACTTTTTCATCATATGCACTGACCACGACAAACGTTTTACTGTATGCTTAGAAGCTTTTATTCCTTGGGCTTGCCCTTAAGCTACTCTACTTAACTCACTTCTAGCAAATTAGCACCATTCAATGTGTCCACAACTTGTTGCAGTTTAACCTCACACGCACTGACGTTCAAGTACCACCTTGTTGACGCAAGCGTTTAACATTTTATACACATTTAACTTCGCTTCATAGCAACGCCTTTGATACATTGGTATTTTCTTTATTTCTAAATTTTTGCATGTTAGGTTCAGCATAGAATTCTCACCGTCGTTTCAAAGCTAGCGTACTGTGACAATCTCCTGATGTTTCCGCGTGGGACATAGCTACTTACCCTTGCGGATATTACTCTTTGTTGCATGACCATAATGCTGACAAATTCAACAAATCATTCGTTGCGTATTTTACATCAGTTTTGCTTAACTCATTATGTGATGTTTTTAGGATTATCAAACATTTAGGTTCCGCGCCTAATCTCCATGGTGTTCTGCCGGCTCGTCCTTCTTACACTTTCGCTGTATTATAAAGAAAGTAATCTAGAACTTCTGATTATTTTGTACTGGGTGCAAAGAAATATCCCAAGTGGGACTTACCTGCGTAGCTCACTCGTCCCGAAGCACTTTCACCTGATTGTTACACATTAAAAAGATGCTGCTGCTGCTGCTGCTAATATCGGCACTCACCAACACTCATTATCTACCGGACACAAGCCCAGTGTAGATAGATAGGCAAGCTCATGAAAATCGAAAAGGAATGGGAACGACACATTTACGGTTGCTTCGAGATTCAATCATAATAATGGCATATATGCATAAGTAAAATGACAATGCGATCAAGCCAACTCATAAGATTTTTCCAATGCTAAAATCCATGCCTTCACTGTGATCTCACTCACCCAAAAATAACAATTTCCGTAAAGTATCGCTTAACCCGATGTTCTTTAGCACTCCCTTTCAGTTTATATAAATGTACATAAATTTGACGCCCGTGTTCCAGGAATTTCACCCTATAAACAGCCACAAATATCCGTATGACAACACAGCGACGTGGCGCAGGTGATTCGCCAATGAATAAAGTCAAAGCTCACAGCCTCCTTTCACAACTATTAACACATGCAATTTGAGATACTAACATATCTGCACATTCCGTCACCACCTGAAATTGTATGCATACATTTTACATCACTACAGTACAAGAACATGATCCCAGTCTATCATCACTTCACAAACGATTCTGTCCTCTCCAGTATATTTGCATTTCAGCAAATTCTATTCATTTCAGTAGTAATTTTAGTTCGTTTAATGCAACATGAAGTTGAGACACAATTTCCTGTAAAATATTGATAACGCCTTATTTGGTGCTCCACGATGCATTAAAGAAGAACATATTTATCATATTTCACCATGGGCCACTGTCAGTCAGCAAGATTTGGCAAATCTGTTAAAGCACCCGACACCGGTTTTCGAAATATTGGGTGTTTTCATTGGCGCGCATTTTATCCGGCTCCTGCCGCGTTAGGCCCCCATGACATTTGGATGACAGCAGCTAGTGTCAAATCGCCAAGTGTGAAAGACGTGTGCTTGCATAATTGATAGTTTACTATGGCAAAACCTGGCTGATCTTTCCCTGCCCTACTTATCTACCGTTACAATAATCATCGTTACTTTTTTGTCGAAGCAAATTGGCAGAGTTCTGCAACGATTTTACCAGAAAGATTTTAATGTCTTCAAATTAAGTGTTCTAATATATCGTTTCTGGTGTACTCCATGTGGCCGAGTGCCCAAATAAAGTTTAATAGTTTTCAAGGCTGAACTGGCTGCATGCGAAAGGCATATCCACTGGGATAAGATTAAAAGCATCTCTTTGTCATGGTATCTAAGTATTTATCAATGTAAAATATTTTAGAATATTTGCACCTCGCTTACGTCTTTGTAACCAACGTCCTCCAAAAAAGAAACCTTCGGTGAAAACACAAATAAGTGGATATTTGACCACAATTTGTAAACGCTCCATTATAACAGCAAATGTGCCTGCTGACATGGCATTAAAAAGCAGTCCTTAAGCTGAAACGCAACATTAATATAATCGTCTAGAAACCTCATTAGTGGTATATGCTGGTCAGTGGTTATCCTAGAGAGACAACATTCTTTAAGTTAGTTGTAGATATGACTATTGGACAGTACAATTATAATCCGGGTAATTTGTTTAACACTGCTTAGTTGACAGAGGTGCGAACCACAAGTTCTAAAGTTTTATAAGTTTATATAGGAAGACCAATACCAAGCAACAAAATTTGATTGCACTCTACGGCACAAAATTACGGTTTGTCCACTTTGCGTAAGGAAGGAATACATATACAAGCAAGCATTTTCATGGTCATTTAACGGTACCAAGTCATGGCCAACATGATTGAAGCCGTCAGAAAATGCACAGTAATACATACATAACCAAACTCTTCCGAACTGTTGCCTTAATTTTAATGCGTGAACTAGAGCAACCAGCGAATGTGTTTTCTTGATAAGCCGTCTATGTTCACCAACATCCTGCTGAACGGGGAACGCTTATCTGTGTGAGCTTATTTCAGATACTAAACCCGAATGCAGCTCTCCACGGTATCGTTGGAGCACAAGATTTTGTGCACAAAAATATCAAGTTATCTTAAGGGAAGGAACCTCGACCGGTTTGCGGAGTTGCGATTGGCAGTCTACTAGACCAATTGTTTGTAAATGTCTTCATAAACAAAAGCGAGAAGAAGATATATGTTTTATAATCCATCATTTTATACAATTCTTATCTGAAAGATATCCTTATTAAGACGGGTTCCAACTATGACCGTGTGCTGTGACGCATACACTCAGCAGCGTGAACGTTAACGCGACGTGTGCCATGGAGCAAAATAATTGTGTGGCTTATCTAGCCATACTAACCACAAAGTCATTGGATAGTTTGATCATACGGTTAGTTTACATAAAGCTAATTAATAGTGACAACGTCTATATTTTACGTAGTTTTCTACCATACAATATAATCGCCTGATTGTCCTAACGCTGTTTGATCAAGCCGACCTGCTTTGAACCACGGACATAAAAGAAGCAGATAAAGATTTTCTGTTCAATACATTACAATGGAAACGTCAGCCGATGTAGTTTATAAAATGCATAGGCAAAATATCCGAGAAAGATCACGCACTAACAGTTCACATAAGCCGATCTTAGTCGAATTAACAATCAATGTTAATCACACCATAAAAATATCGCGCAGCGTATTGGTGCTTTATTGAGTAGGGTGTACTATTTAGCGAAAATGCTTTTGCACACTTCACTATGACAGCATATTTTTCCTGCTAAGACATCGATAACAAAGCAGCGCGTGCCATATTGCTTGTACAAATCCACTTGTAGCTGCGCAGATGCCATGTCGAGTGCACTGACTGAAATCACGGTTTCCGAATCAGTGAAGTAATTCGTAAGTAATTATTCAGCCAGCTGGGATCGGTAATCGCATAAACGGCTGCGTTGAGAATCCGAACCGCCACGACTAGTACACAGCCCTCACTGAGGATGGCCACGGGGTCAATGCCGATGACATATTTATCGTCTTGGTTCGTAATCAGCGGATTCATGTTCTTAAACCATAGGGAAATATTTTTATTTATCTTGAGCAGCCCGTGCAAAGTGTACACGCAGCTGACTAGAAACCTTAACATACCGTGGTTGCATGATGCGAGATTACTGGTCCGCGTTCGGCTACCGGTTTATTTCAGATGACTACATTTCGTATATCGAAGTAGTTTGCATTATATGTGTCTGTGAAGCTTGCAATAAATTACTCAGTCTGCTAATGGTTTACGTCTTCTGAGTTTTTTTGAATTTTGCAAATGCTTTCACGTTACCCGTTCTCTATTGCGTTTCTACCAAAGCTTCTCAGATTTGATAGTTTATGTAACACTAATTCAAATAGCGCTTAATGCAAACTTTTGCAGGTTGTTTAGGAATGCATCCAAGAAAACGATTTCAGTAGCAGCGCTCCCATATGACAGGCTTTTCTGTATTATTCTGCGACCGTTCAGGGATTTTATAGGAGCTTGATCCGTGTGGCTCAAGATCGTGAGTTGTGTGATACGTGGACATTGGTTTACCGAATGGCATCCTAAAAGTTGATGCAATGATGTGCGGAGAGCATTTGCACTACAATTCTCGGATGAGAGTTTAATCGTCAATTTGCCGCAAAAAGTTTTCAAATTCTGCAAATTCGCCGGTATGACGGTCAAAGCGTTAATGAACTTGTTCGACTAGAACAAATAGACGGTTCCAATAGCATCGGTTTCAACCTACGATCTGCCGTGTTTCCTGCCACCGACGACGTTCCTATACATCGGAGTAACAGATGCTCTGTAACACGTCCTTGGATTACGCTGTTTATGACTTTCGTATCTGTGTCATTTTAATCTATTTATTTTTGGCTCCTTAACGCTGACCAGATAATTGCGATGAAATACGAACGCGGAAATGGCCATTCATGTGGAATGAATCTACCGTAGAAAATTTCCGTAGGGTACCAGATTGAATGCTCTGCGATATAAAGAACTATTATTATCAGACGCTATTTACGGTCAAGGGAACTAGTGTCTTAGTCCGGAAATTGTACTTCACTGGTACTATGACAATGCTATCGAAACTTCCTGCTGAGGTGTTTGCCTAAGTTCTGGACGATTTTGGCTTTTATTGAATTTCCAAAATTCTAAACGGATTGGTTGTGCAATACATACAAGTCAGAGCTTTTTCTTCGTTTTGCTAACTCCAGTTTAGCATTAATTATTCTGCCACGCTTGCGGCGCAGATATGTACCGCTTTTACCGAATACAACTCTCTGGGTTACGGTATTGCATAAGTATGTCAACTTCTCGCCTGCCTTGACGATACAAAATCTGCCGGAACTGATGAGCTTCACCCATGGCTTTACAAGTCCTTTCAGTAACAAGCATTATTGACGTGTCAATCCATGAAACCAGGTTGCTGCCCGAAAGTTCGTTACGGTTTTACTAAATATTGTTTAATGGTAAAACCTATTACGAAAGACGGCGTCCATAGGAAAACAGAGAACTACAGGCCAATGTGACTTACATCTACTTTGGCAAAGCATGCTGTAAAAACCAGAAGATGTGATTGCTGAAATTGCTACAGTCAAAACGGTTCTGACGCTCGCAAGCCCCGTTTTATGAAGAGCCGCACCGCCATTTACAATTTTGCTTGTGACGAGACGTGAGTGGTTGTAGACACCATGCACGTCGTATCTGTGGACGTTATATTCATTAATTTCAGCAACCTTCGACAACGTTAACCATGAATTCCTTCATCACACATTCAGGTTGATCGGTGTCGGTGGCTCATCGCACCAATGGAACCGCGACATTTTGTTAAACGAAATTGGATGGTACATGTCGACGACCATCCTACTGACTGGTATTGTACTAAACATGGCTTATTTCAAGGCACTGTGCTGGTTCCCACTCCGTTTCTGCTCCAAATCAAGGACCTAGCTTAGTTTATCCGGTCTTCTGATGCGTTGTTTGCGGAATACAGGAAACGTTGGAGAGTAATCCACCCTCATGACGACTGTGGTGTAATTTAGCAAGAAGCTAATGCCTGTCCGCACGTTTTGCAAGGGTGCATCTCACCAGCCAATCTGTATTTATGAGCCACAAGAAAGGTACTGAGAGCCATCCGCTATATTCCGCTCGACCGTGTCCGACCTATGTGTACTATAGCGTTGTTTATTCCAGACAGTTGACAATAGTGGTAGTCTATAAAGTAACAAACTTCGTATAACTTGAGCACTCAAATACAGCTCAAGTAAGTGGGCTGAAGAGGTTGCCACTCATCTTTCCATTTCATCATTTTTAAATGCGGTACGCCCGCCTACTTTCCCCTACCCGACGGGTGGCACAGAAGATAAAACGGGTCCAACACGTTGCTAACAGGATCATCCTGACTTTATTGTGCATGCCGTATGAAGAAAATTGAAAGAAGCTTGTACTATGCACAATGTCCTACCGTCGGGCGCGAGTAGACCTCATTGTGACCCACCGTATTCCACATTTAGCTGACTGCCCCATGCTGTAGCCTATGCTGCAAAACGAAGCTATGTAGCACACGAAGGCGGAGGCAAAACTGGTGGTCCTGGATGTGAAAAGATTTCTTCATCTACTGTGCTATGAACGGAAACTGGTAAGTGTTTGAAACCAGTTGTCTCAACTTGTGATGGAGACCACATCTGTGTAGTAGTCCAACATCATTTTGGACAAAAATGTTACCACTACTCGAGAAAGAGAACGAATACACACATACAATGCAATTTCACAGTTGGGAGTCTGGCAAGACGGTTAGTCAGATATCTTAAATGTTACCTAAGAAGGATAAGGATATTTACCTGTGACAATTTTTATAACTTCATTAACGATATTTACAAAGATTTAACCAAACTTCATTTCTTCTCGCTCCACAATGCACTATTTAATATTTACACTTGAAAAAGTACCCGGTATGCAATAACACTTTTCCTTCACCTTGTTTAATGGGAGCAAATAATGACTTATTTGCATGAAACGCATGAATGGTCTTTTCGTCCTTTACATCGGTTGTTTAAAGGATCATTCTAATCTCGAGGCGACCCTCAGTACACCATGTTGACTATCGATTTTCTATCATAGAGAATGTGCGCTTTCCTTTGAACAAGCTGGCTTTGTTGCTTCGTTGGTAATGTCCTACGCATACCACCTAAAATTTTACTGCGCCGCGGTCTTTACAGCAGTTCAGGACAGAGCTGGAAGCGACGGCGTGTTTGTCAACCTTCCACTTGTGGCATCAGCCAGCAGAAAAATGGGACGCAACCTTACTGCGAGTAACCGAGCAAACAAACGTTCAAAAAGAAAAATAGCCAGTTACAATTTGCTAATTAATGGATTGGCGGCAGTGTTCCAGGACGTGGTGGGATTTCGCCTGACAAGCGTTTCCCTATAAAATGCCACAAATTTCCGTATAAAACACTGCAACGTGGCATATGTGACTCGCCAACGAAAAAAGTCACAGCCCATAAATTCGCAAAGGCAGGTCAACTAGCGTCACGATTCTAGATAGGATCGTTACACTGGAACTTCTACATCTGCATATACTGTCATCTTTCTACTTCCTACGATATGTTGACCTTGGCGTCGCTTGTGCACGAACTCAATCTATTAGCATATAACTCTTGAGCGTGCTCTTCCATTACCTTCTAATGGATCATACAGGAGTCTCAATGAAAGCCAAATTATTGTTTCGCATTTTCACTATTGTTCAATTCCCATCATGGATATATGAACACTTTTCTACTGTCACTGTTACAGTTGCAATAAAATGTTTGTACAGTTGCACATATCTGATCATGCCTCCATGGGTGTGCCTCGCATAGTCGAGAATAATATATGTATTTATTTATTTACATGAAATAGCTGTCCTCACCTCCAGCAGCCGTTGGACCATGCTTTCGACCGGTGTTGGTACCAAGGATATGGTATGACAGCACGTCAAACAGAATGAGGTCGTGACCACAACCAAAGTCATGGGAGGAATTGTTAAACAATATTTTGTTTGCAGCTATGTTTGAAGCTTTGATAAATGATACTGACTAAGAAGAAGCACAAAGTCGTGGTGTAAAAGCTGGGTCTTCCTACTTATAATCACGTTCACTTTCGAGCGCTTAAATAGGATTTGCTGTTTCAATATCTAATCCTTTGACGGTTTTATATATATATGCGTCGTTTCCGAAGTTGCAAGAGCATCCATCCTACCATTTATCGCACCTGTTTTAAGAGACGCAGACTCCGTAGGCAGTTAGAGTAGATCAAATGATAACCATAAAGTATTGCACAAATTAGTGTGCAGAAATGGAGCGGAGTAGTTATTGAAACGTTTTCTGCCGTTTGTAATAAGCTGTAATTCCCGCGTACAACTTTTTAGATGTATATGGTGTGAATCGTTACTAATGTGGGAATATCTGAAACGGTCAGACCACCGCTAATTAGGAGAAAATAGGGATGAAGTGTCAAATAAGACAAAACTTGGATTCGACATTTTAGCGTTTGAAGGATCCAGGGATAGACGATAGGGAAACCAATTCCTTGTAATTGATTTATGCACGTGTAACACATCTAAACCACCTGGTACAAGAAAATAAATTCCCAAGAATGCAAATTTTTCATCAGCCATGTAAAGAAACCAAACAGTATGGTATTATAAGATCTTTAACGAAAGAATGGCATTGCTTAGCACAAGACGCAAAATAACTTAGACAATTGTAGGATAATTAGAAGAGAGGTAGGCGCAACCCCTCGGAAGCCTTCGGACGGGCGGAGGAAAGTGTACATTATAATGTCGGAGTGCACAAATAATTTCGGTGCGGCTGTCCAATGTGCGTCTGAATATCCTAACTTAGACCGTCTGTGCCGAGTCGGCGGAATTAATCAAGCCGTAAATTATTGCTATATTTTTGCTTTGAGAAGCAATTGCGAAACACCGCTGTTAAGGATAAATTCATTTTGTTGGGAATGAACGTGATACTGTTTATACTGTACCGAGATCTTAATATAGATTGCTTGTCGCAATCCAATCAAATGGCAATATTCCAAGTCCAACAAGCAACAGGCAACTTTCCGTGGTTCTGCAGACGATCAACACGTCACATTGCAAACATATTCAATTGCTGACCTAACAATCGGGTCCAGACATTCACTCAGAACAGAACAGGATCCAGGAACGGAATAGGCTGTTGCTTGTCGTATCAGCCAACGAAAAACTAGGACACAACTTGACTGCGAATAACTGCCAAATGTTCTTATAAGACGCTACAAATGCCGTTTAACCACACTGCAACCACTTGAACAGATAATTTAGAAAACGGAACATGGGAAATATGAAAATCATACATTCCCGAGTGTATAATTAACAATTTACCTGGTTAACAGCTAGAACTACGCGAATTTGTCCATGTACTGGGTTGATTATACTACCATATTCAACTACCCGCATTACAGATTAGCTGTAAATTCACATGCGTGCCATACCAAATTGAAAGCTCGCTGATGCTGTCCAAATATTCATCGTATTTGTCTGATATGGAATAGCGCGTTTCGATGTAATTTGCATACTACGTATTGTTGTGCACCTAATACTGCAGTGAATTCAACCAGCTGTTGTTTATCTATTTGAATATGCGGAATAAAGCTCGGGTTTAACTAGCAACCGAGAAAATTATCATTCGAAAATGGCCTTGAACTGTTAATTTTTTCAATTACGCACATTTATCGTTAGGATGCATGAACCTTGAGAAGTAAATACCGAGGTTCTAGACTATATAGTAATATCAGCATATAAAGCCAAATTTATTTATTTAGAACAGTGAGTTACATGACGTACATTCACAGCAAACATGAAATAACCTCTTTATGTTAATCATTTAACCGTATGGCTAAAACACCAGATGACTTAAAGTGCAGCAGATTATTTTTCAGCGGCCTGCGTGCGAACCTGTACGAATTAGATGATTGCTACTTATTTGTTATTCACAAGCAAATGGTAACTACGAATATTGATCAACAGAAATAATGGGGACAGTATGAATTATAGGAGAAACTAGTGACTTTTAAGGAAAGTAAACTTAGGTATGTTTAGCAAATGATAACGCATGAAAACAAAATACTTCAAACTATCTGGTTAAATTTTTGAAAAAGAATTTAGCATAATAAGGTGAAAATCCGGTACTTAAAAATCACAAGACATAATGCAAAATATATAGATAGCATGAAGTAACCATTCAGCCATAAAGCTGATTCTAATAATCCTTCCCTAAAACTGTCCGAAATAACAGCAAGTGCAATTAAGGTCTTGAGCACAGTGAATAAAAGAAACATTAAAGGAGATTGCGCGGAGTTACAGGAGTTCACACCAATTGCTTATTTGATTCTGATGGCTGATTAGGTGCGAAATTGGGTACATTATTGGGAGTGCAACAATTAATTGTTCCAAACAAGATCCAGAGGGATTTTTCCTATTCATTCCTAAAATACACAAGTTCATTTGTGAAGATTCCCAATTCTCTCTGTTTCCTAGTCAGTTGCAAGTTCGACTTGCTTCTGTAGACATATATAATGTCATTCCCCTTTAAATCTTAATCATAAACTTACGAAACCAAATTAAATGAGGCCATTAGAAGTTATACTCGGGATGGTTGACTTCTGAAAGTAGTGTTGTAATAAATCTAGTATGACGCACAATATGGGAGAAATTAATGCACAGCGCTAAATATTCTGTTGATTTCTTGCAAAAATTTTGTTACGTATACCTAATTTTGGACGCGATATCCACCTTAGTAGCGTCTAAGTTATGAACAGATAAATTTAAAACAAGCTAATCAATGTATGGTGTCTATTTGTTTAAGATTTATCAATGACTGTATAGCGGGGCAACGATTTGTCATTTCAATACCGCCAGTTTGGGCAATGAAACAAGGTGAGTCGGGTGCGCCGTTTTGTGATGGTTTATACAAATTACGAAGAAATTCCCGCGCATTTCATGCTGCATACACTGTACCGCCTGTCTTAGCTGTTGATTTCTACGTTGGCCACTGCAATTTAATTTTAAGTATTTACGGCATGCCAGGTCCGGATTCTTTAGGATCAAAAAACCAAACATATGTCATGCGGGCGAAAACATTAGAGGCTTTAGAAAGCAAACATTTCCAACCGCACATGTTAAGGTCAAGAAACAGACCATTTAATCGCTTGGTTGCCCATTTATATGGTTGCATTGTAAATGCGGTACGGTCTTACTACGCCATAGAATCCCAAGCCTGTATAAAGTAACATATCAAAATAGAAGTGCAGGTGATAATTAGTGGCCCACCACACCACAATGACATCACATCTCCCATCGCCTTTAGGACGGAAAACAAATCGTGTGTCTTGGATCTCGTTGCACCTACAAAGAACTTATGTATGAAACGGCATCAATAGAGAGTAATTTGTGACCTAGCGACTATGCTACACTCATATACGATAACATCTATGCAGAATATTCCACAGAAAACACAGGGGAGTGTCAGCTTATTGGGGAGTATGCCACTCTAACCAAATTTATATGTGCTACAAACTGGGTATTCATAGCACTACAAACCCCATGTCGCCTGGTATAATTATGCATATCAATGCAACATTTTAGTAGCCAGCGCTTCTAGGAAAATTCATTTTCGAACGAAGACAATAAATTCATTCATATGCAGCGGAACTCGTAAGTGTATCGCCACGATTAAGCAAGGAGTCACCGAGTGCGGAAACGTGGGATTCCTACTATATCTAATGGAATCGTTGCGTACATCTGGTAGGTAAAGATATAATACAGCATTAACAGAATATAGCTGAGAAATTACTTTTAAACCCTAAGCTCTCCTGCCGACTCGTTAACAAGTTCCGCAATTTGCAGCGAGAACTTCCTGACTTACACATTTTATGTGGACACGCACAAAGCGCAACAGAGGCGGCCAAAGCCCTGTGTCACCAATTCGCCCCAAAATTCCAGAGCACGACATCGCTGCATGAACTGTTCTCGCACGTTGTACCACCACCAGAACATATTTACAAAAAAGTAATGACTGCATATGCTATGAAAACGGTAATTTCCCTGCACGGGCAAACCTTTCCAAACGCTGATACCATTCTTCCAAAGGCCTTGAAATTGGCTGCAGTAAACTTGGCGGACCTACTCTTCAAATTCTTCTAAATATGCCTTGATGAACTGCGGATGCCATCAATGTGGAAGCAGGGAATCGTCACTCTTATCTGTAAGGGTGAAGTCGCACTGGTCCGGCCAACTATCGCCCGATAACACTACTTCCCATGCTCTCCAAAGTTATGGCAGCGATTGCTGCTGAAACGCTAATAAACTAGTTGAAAGAACACAATATCATGGCACAAAGACAACCTAGATTTCGCTAGCACCTATATTTTACTGCAAACTTGCTACTAGATAGATACATACTGGCAAGCCGACCAGAATCCTAATGTAATATTTACTTGACAAGTTTTCTCTACAAACGGAATACCCAGCTTGTTTACACTACGCACACTAGAACCCAACTTGTCTTCATGATGGACGAATTTATACCTCAAGATTAATTTTACAATTTCCAAAGCCTGCACAACTTTCGGCTTACTGCCGATTACATACATAGGAACGTGTTTGTTGCGAAACATAATTGCTTGTAAACATTGATCATGCCTGATCTGGTGTGTCTCGTAAATTCGAGAATATACTATTTATTTATTTATTTATTTGAACTGAGAACCTTGAAAACGGAGTATGACTTATGCAATGAATCTGGACTTCTCAAAGCCTTTGACCGCCTGAATTACTGTATCATCCTTCAGGAGATGCAGTGCTACGGAAATAGCCACCCAATCTTCGGTTAAATAGGTAATGTACTGCTTCAAATATATCTGCAAGTAAGATTTGGCGGCGTTGTATCTGACTCCATGGATTTTAAGTTTAGAGTGCCCCAGGGCTCAATAGCTTGTCCACGACTATTTCTGTTTTATATAGACGATCTCGCGACAGTGGTCTCCTCCATATCCTTACACCCATTGATGTTCTCAAGATGCAACACTTCAGGATGATCTTAACAGGGTCTACCAATAATCGGCTAAGAACCTGTGTAACGTCCACCGTGAACGTTGAATAACGCGTAGCCAAAGATCCCGAAATCAAAACAAGTTGGATCGCAAATACTACGGTATGTTGAAATATATACAGTTGATAATTGGGACATACTTCTATTGCTCAGTATCCCGGTGTATGCAAGTTGACACAAGTTGTCAGTAAACAATAGGAGGGACGAGTTGTTTACGCCGGTCAATCGAGGGAGCAAATCACCACACCTGAGTGCTACGAATATTAAGACTAATAGTGGTGACCAGTCAAGGGATACTCCAATCACAAGGTGAGCGTTTAATGGCATTCATAAACATGGTGTTTGGACAAGCGACCAGTGAATGGGGGAGGGGTGCGAAACATGTCCGGGCTGAACGTGTCCCTTTCGGTGAGGAGTACGGTTGGAGATCCAAGGTCGTTGGTAGACGCACACGCACTGAATCAGTGCCGGTGATTAGCATGCACACACAGACACACATGAAAGCTAGTCGATATCCATCAACGATCGGCCCAGGTCTATAGACTAGACTACGGAGCGAAGAGTAGAAGAATTTCATGGGCAAATAAGCGCGTTACACTGCCTCCGAAATTCTTCTGCAATTGGCGTCTCGTACGCCCCCGACTCCACTCTGGCTCTCGGTCCTACAACTGCCTACAGTAGCGCTCCTTAGAAAAACAGAAGGGAAAACAACACAATCACACGAGAGCGTCTTGGCAGGAGCCGTTTTCCATGACTCCCACCAAGCGCCGTTCTTGGGCGTCTGTGGGCATCGAAGCGCTTGGGTGACAGCCGTTTTCCATGACTACCACCCTGCACTCCAAGTCAGACTTACGCGCTACTACTCTGCGCCTTCTCCAGGCGGCACAACTTTCTGACATCTCTTTTTAATACACCTGAGTTCGTTCTAATTTACACCGTCCTTACTGAACCGTCATTGCTGGCTTCACAGATCACGACTCGACCCAGCGGCCAAAAACCCCTTGGTAGTTCCTCGGAAGCCACCAACACTAATTCGTCCTTTTCTACAGACTTGGTCGGAAGCTGCCACTTCTGTCGAGATTGTAATGTTGTTATATATTCTCTTAACCATCTCTTCCAGAATCCCGTGGCTATGTGGGCTACTTGCTTCCAGCGCTTACTATACCTGTCTCTGATGTCGATGTCTGGTAGCTACAAGGTTTCGCATCATATGAGAAGTAGGCTGTTCGGGGTTAATGGAGGAGCATCTTGGCTATCGGAGGTGGGTGGAACTAGCGGGCGATTGTTTGAAATCCGTTCTACCTCGACGAATACAGTGGCTAGGTAGTCATCAGTAAGGCGTTGCTCGTTGCATACGCCGCACAATATTTTCCTTACGGAGCGGATAATTCTTTCCCACACCCCGCCCCTGTGACTTGCAAATAGTGGATTGAAATGCCATTGCACACCACGAAGGCATAGCTCTCCGTCAATCCGTTTTTGATCCCACTTTTTAACACCAACACGTAATTCCCTAACCTCCCCGACGAAATTCGTTCCATTGTCAATATATACTTTTGATGGGCAGCCCCGTCTGCCGAGGAAACGGATAAATGCCGTAATGCATGCATCAGTCGTGAGATCGTGGGCTGCTTCCAAGTGATCTGCCCTGGTTTGCAAGCAATTGAATATGCACCCGAAGCGCTTTTTCACAGTCCTTGGCTTTACAACAACAGAGCCAGTTAATCCACACCCACATTCTTGAAAGGAAACCAACCAATTTCTGCCCTGGCACAGGGTAATGGTGCCACCTGTTGCTGGCACGGTCTGGCAGTGCGCTTCCAGCAGCGGATGCAGCTTCCGACCACTCGCTTCACTGTTTTAGCTCCATGCAGTATTCAGTACTTGGTGCGGATCGCACTTGGCGCACTCCACTGTTGCCTTCTGAGACGTGGAAATGACGCACCAGCGCCTCGACAACTGGGGGCCTACTGGGAAGGATGGCAGGGTGCTTCAAACTCTCCTCGTAGTCCGTGTAGTTCAGCCGCCCTCCGACGCAGATAATTCCCTCGATCAGAAGTGGGTACAGGCGACGGATTGGGTTTCGTTTTTTCCATGCGTGACTAAGGTGGGTCGATTGATTGCTGCACGCTTTAAGGTTTGTCAGTTCGTTGCTGAACGTCTCGCGTTGCACCATGCACAGGATGTATTTCCTTGCATCTTCTATCTCGGAAACTAACAGCGGACCTCCAGCAAATACCTGATGCGCATTTTGACGGGATGGTAACCAGCAATTGAAAAGAATCAGCCAAGCTACTGCCTTTAGTAATTTGGCCCAACTCGAAAAATACATCAGCAGTGGGTTCGCGGGGTTTGTTGATGTAGCATTTATGGAACTACTTGGCTTTTTTAATTCCACATTTGCCATGCTTTCCGTTGGGGTATACCCGTCTACCCAGGAGCAGTCGGTTTGTAGTAGAAAATCCGGTCCTCCTACCCACGCTCTCCATTCGCTCAACTTCAGGGTTCCCCTCGAGGTCAAGTCTGCTGCGTTATCCTTCGACCGAACGTGGTTCCATTGCTTCGGTTCGGACAGCTGTTGTATGGCAGCAATTCGGTTAGCGACAAATGTACTGATTCTTGTCGACTTTTTATAGATGTGGTGCAGCACGATTTGCGAGTCGGTCCAATACCGTGTATCTCGTGGACTCATACTCAGACTATCTGCAAGTATCTGATTAACTATCGCTGTCAACACTGCAGCTCCAAGTTCTAGCCGGGGTATAGTTGTTGCCTTCAATGGAGCAACCCTGGACTTTGCAAGCAAGCGAGAGCAATAAGGCGGGCCCAACGCAGAGGTGTGCCGCAAATATGCGACTACCCCATACCCAATTTCAGAGGCATCACTGAAAATGTGCAGCTGTGTGCGTTGCTCAGAGGTCTCTATGCCCCGTAGCACACAACGAGGAACCGAGAGTTGGCCAATAGACAAAGTGTGATTAATCCACTGCTTTCACTCTTGCTCGTCTGACGGCTGGAGAGGGTCAACCCAACCCAGTCCTCTTCTACACAATTTCAGTAGAAGCACCTTGGCTGGTAGAAGCAAAGGACACACTAATCCTAGGGGATCGACCATCGATGATACGGTTGACTAGATGCTCCGTCGGGTCGCCGGGCAGTTTTGAACGCTGAATCGGAACCAAAACTGATCTGTCTCAGCGTTCCATTCGAGCCCAAGCGTACGATCATTGCAGTGAGAGCCAACGAGTTCCTTAGGCGCTCGTGCCCACTCGGTAGGGGATATCAAATCTAGGGCCTTCGTCTTATTCGAGATCCATTTCCGCAGCCTGTATCACCCTTGGCTAGCAGTTCACATATGTCTTTGGCAAACTACGCTGCTTCCTCTACTGAACTAAATGATACCAGGCAGTCATCTACTTAGAAAGCATTGGTGATTGCATTCGTTACCGTAGCGTTGTGTAAATGAACGGAACCACTCACCGTCTTGCGAAGGGCATAAGTGGCACAAAACGGCGAGGACGTCGCCTCGAATGGGTGGGCAGTCATCTGGTAGTCGACAGGATCACTAGACAGGTCGCATTTTGGCCACCATAGAAACCGCAGTGCTCCTTGGTCGTCCGCCGGCACCTTTACCTGCATGTACATTTCTTCCACGTCTGCTGCTAACGCCACTAAATTCTTCCGAAACAGGGTAAGTACCTTGGTCAGGTTCGCAGTGACGTCGGGGCCCTGGCAGAGTTGGTCATTTAGGGACGGGCCTCGAAATTTTGCAGCACAATCCAAAACCACTCTAAGTTTCTCCGGTTTCTTAGGGTTAACTATTGCGTGATGAGGTAGGTACCAGTACCGAGGTCCGGTCTTCGCCGGAGCTCTATCCGCATAACCCTTATCCAGCATCGAGTTTATTGACCGCGTGTATTTAGAGAAAAGTCCGCCATCTCGCAGTAGACGACGTTTAAGGTACTCTAGTCTTTTTATCGGCCATAACCCTGTTGCTACATAGAACTTCGCTACCGTCTCGCATAGGGATAGGAACAATGTAGTGTCCATGTACTAAGCGCGTCCCCGCCTCGGTCTTAGCAACTACCGCTGAATCCTCACATGACATGGACAATGCAAGAGCAGCAAAGTCTGAAAATTCAGCGTTGTACAGCATTTGAATTTGGTCAGCAATGGGTATGTCCGACGCCCAGGTGCCGTTAACGGATGAAACTCGACGCACCGCGGATCCCAGAGGGACCAGCACAATTCAGCCCAGCAAGGTTATGATAGTGTACGGTTCCTTGCAAACACCAAGTCGTTGGTCTAACACCAAATGAGCCTCCGGAATGTCGCAACCAATCAACAATGATATCCGCGGGTCGCGGATCTCTCCGAAGCCGAGATCGGCCAGGTGCGGCCACTTGCGCGCCTCCGCTTGTGTCCCGTGACAGGATGCTTGAATAGGCAGATTTGGCACTGCGAACGCGCGCTCTACCTTAATCTCTTCTAGCCCATTTAGTGAACGCAAGTAGAATTTGTCCACGGAGCTATCCATACTGCGGTCTCCGTTGATCGTCGTAATCGTGAAAGACGACGGCTGTGGCTCCAACCGGAGGCGGCCGACGAGATCCTGGGTGATTAATGTTGTATCTGAACCGGTGTCGAGAAGTGCATAGGTTTCTATTGACCCAAACGGACCGAACACAGTCAACGGATTCATCTCAAGAGCGATACAACGCGAGCCCGAGTCTGTGACTCCACAGCGAGCCTGATCTGTGGATACTGCGTGAGTTAACTTGGGGACTTCGCCAACATGCAGCAGGATGTGATGACGAGATTGGCAACCAGCGGCATTGCAGGATGTGGCGATATGGCTCGGTCTTAAGCAACCGAAACAGAGGTTATTGGATTTTAACATTTCCCATCGTTGCGATATGTCCAGTTCTCTAAATTTTCGACAATCCACGGCCTAGTGGTTGCCCGAACAAACGTGGCAGAAGTGGGTGGGGCGGGCAGGCGACGTAGTTCTCTGACCAGTGTAATGGCTACTTATCGCCGGATACTCTTTTCTTGGAGGAGCTCTCGTAACAGTCGTTTCGACACCACGGGGTGATCGATCGGCTAAGTGTCCGAACCGGCTGCGGGCTATGCGCGCCCGCGATGAAACAAATGTGGTTAACTTCAGAAAACTGGACTCATGACCACTAAGCTTAGCTGATCGACGACTTCGGCCCATTTGTGCTGCAGGGGCTTCGGTAGGGCACGGACTATATATTGTAGGGTAGTTGAGGATTCTACATCAGCCTCATAGTTCCTTTGTTTTAATGTGATGTGGCAATTCCCCATCTTCGTGACCGATTCCAACAGGGCATCTGCGTTGTTGGGAATGGACTTCGCGCCTTGAAGTGGGCCTTCTATCGATGCCCTAGTAATGTAGTGTGCTTGCTCGAAGAGGCCTGGACGGATACATGGAGCTCTTTCATAAACCTGACCGGGCGGCAGCATTACGCAGTTGCCAATAGTCAGTCTAGCTCGTCCTTTACAGTAAGGAATGAGGTAGAGCAGATGTCTTCCGTCATCTACCATCTTGCTCTCCACATAGAACTCAAACTGCTTAACGAACCCCCAGTAGTCAGCTGGGTGCCCATCGAAATAAGCCATCTCTACTTTTGGGAGACCAGCTTCCGCAATAAGTGGGACGAGAGCGGACGCTATAGCGTTTCCCAACGTGGCAGTGGGGGTCAATCGGCAAAACTTCATAACAACCGGCGGATGGTTGATTCGCAGCCACCGCAGCACATTCCGTGACAAACTCGTCAACTCTGTTTGACCAATAAATAGGGAGTGCGGGCAGGTCTACATCGCCTTTTTCATCTTCCAGCAAGGCTTTACACTGGGCGAATTCGACCTCCTGTCTAGCCTTCAACAGTCTACGCTGTTTGATAAGTTCCTGCTCCCTAGTTTCTAGTTCTAGCTCCTCCTTGAGAAGCTTTTCTTTCAACTCAGCAGGCAGGAGCTGTGAGCGCATACTGCTAACCGTATTTCTAGGGCTAACCCGAGGGCCAGAGCGAGAGACAGCATGAAGAGGGACTTGTCTTGACTTGGATGAGTCTTTTGTCCCGGGGGATGCGCGGGTAACTGGCATTGCGAAGAGGAACCAATTTGGCACTTCCGGATACGAGTACCTCCAACTGAGGGATCCAATTAAGCAATCCGTCGAAGCGAGTACCAAATTGAATACTTCCGCCGATAATTGTGTACTTCCGCCGATAATTGTATACTGTAACATCCACCGTGAACGATGAATAACGCGTAGCCAAAGATCCCGAAATCAAAACAAGTTGGATCGCAAATACTACGGTATGTTGAAATATATACAGTTGATAATTGGGACATACTTCTATTGCTCAGTATCCCGGTGTATGCAAGTTGACACAAGTTGTCAGTAAACAATAGGAGGGACGAGTTGTTTACGCCGGTCAATCGAGGGAGCAAATCACCACACCTGAGTGCTACGAATATTAAGACTAATGGTGTTGGCCAGTCAAGGGATACTCTAATCACAGGGTGAGAGTTTAATGGCATGCATAAACCTGGTATTTGTACAAGCGACCAGTGAATGGGGTGGGGTGCGAAACATGTCCGGGCTGAACGTGTCCCTTTCGGTGAGGAGTACGGTTGGAGATCCAAGGTCGTTGGTAGACGCACACGCACGGAATCAGTGCCGGTGATTAGCATGCACACACAGACACACATGAAAGCTAGTCGATATCCATCAACGATCGGCCCAGGTCTACAGACTAGACTACGAAGCGAAGAGTAGAAGATTTTCATGTCTAAATAAGCGCATTACAACCTGCATCATAACAGAAACTCTAAAAAGCATGATGTAGTTCACACGTCATACCGCTACTTGCAAATACGATGTTAGGTAACAAACCATAAATTTTAATTCAACGGAATGCCCCTTTCCGTGATAGTGCAGGAATATCTGCGTTGTTACTGTCAGGCCAAGAAAACTTCAAAATCCGAAGCAACAGCTTGACCTATGCGGATTGCAGCTGGGCGCGTTAATGCTTCCAAGTTTCTCAGATGCTGAAAGCTTACATTCATCCTCACTCTAAGTGCGACGTCAACGCATGGCAGCCATAGCCAAGCAAGATGTTACCGCTCATGAACTGCCACAAGGATGGGTGACTAAGATGATAAAGGGCCTGTTTCATCTCCCTTACCGATGGAGGCTGTATTCCCTCGACGCCTATAGTGGATAATATCGAGGCCTGCGTAGCGAATTAATAATGACCTAAATGAACATGCGGAGCCCAAATCATTCTTATGGTCACCAAGTTAAGCTGCATTTTAACACCACCCTCACAACTACAATACGGATAACGATATAGAAAATGTCTGGATGGTTCGCTTATCCAGGTACATTACACCAAATAATTAGTGGTCTGTACGTCAACCAAACGCGACCGGACGTTGCACATTCTCAGCTTTTGTGCTTTGCTACTTACACGCTGCTGCTGTGGAATGTCGTTCGAATATACTACAACTGAACCCATCAAAGGCTTCATTGCAAGCTAGCAGCGCACGGTCGGGTGTCGTTTTGATTTGTATTTAAGGCATCTATCCTGCATCTTACTTCTTCATATTACTCTGCGGTGACGGCTCAATGCGCATACTAACATAATTTTTATAGAGCAGGGCATCTGAATCGCTAGCCGCTTTAATTGACGATTTATACTTATGTTTGCTTGCACCTTAACCATCCAACAAGACTTGTAAAGCAATCGCGTTTTTATCTGCAATATATCATTGAGCATTGTTCAGTTAAAGAGACAACGAGTACAAATGCCTTTGCCAAAATGGCGAAAAATTGATTCGATTTTATGTTGCTTTCTTTGTCTGATATGAAACACAATATTCTCTTGTACTAATACACTTAGGTCACGTTCCATAGAAGCGCTCCGCTATAACTTATATTGCAGCATTTACTCATATCGCATTGACGGTGTATATGCATTAACTTATCCTGGCGGCGATTTAGTGAAAATTACTCTAAGTCGCCTATTCGGATACCATATCAAGGTTATCTTTAAATGCTACGTAGGCACCCTGTACTTGGTGGCCCGCAAATCCGTAAGTTAATTATCGTTAAATAATAAATGGAAGTGTTAAAATTCCTAAAACCATTTATGTAAATACTGAATAGGCGTGGATCACTTACTTAGCTCTGGGGCACTCCACACTGAATGTCTATATGATCATAGGTGGCAGGCAAACCAATATTGCCGAATTTGTTTTTACCATCTTACGGAATTGCAATTAATTTGCGCATGCCGAAAAGAGAGTCTCGTAAACCCGAACTTATGCTTTCTTAACTAGTCACTTAATAATGTTTGAAAAGAATTAATCTACCAAGCCTTACCGATTCTCTAGTCTATCTGCGTTCCGGGTTCACGCATTGATTTCGCTAAACATTTTAAACATAATATGTTTCCGCACATAATGTCTAATTGTAAAATCTCTAGGAATATTCTTGTGACTCCACATATCCATGACCTGCTGCGTATGAAATACTTTACTGTTAATAAGCTCAGGACTTTCAAAGCAATGGATATTAGCTTGTTAACCTAATGAATAAACCCACAATAGGAAATTTTATTACATGTTTGAGTTAGAAATATCCAGTTAGTTATATTAATGAGTTTCTTCAGAATCTTACAATTGCTAATGAGCGAAGACACACCAGCGTTTTCTGCAGCTAATCTTCATATCGCTTGTATTTTATGTTTTGTTCTCCGTTCTGACTGTTCTGAGGGAATTAACGTAGACGTAGATTAGTAAGCCGAGGATTAGCAAAAACAGTTCCATTTTTGAATTTTACCCATACATGCTGGGGGTTTCCGGGAGTGATGAATAAATCTACTAATCAGGAGAATGTGAGGTTGCTACTGTGCAAGAGCTAGGCGAATGCATATTTCCAAAGTAGACGACTTGGAGCGATACACGGCACCTATTATCTAGTTGTCACCAATTCTTAGGTAATGATGGCACAGATATGAATTTCCGGGTTGTCGATGAAGTCATATTATGACTCACTGCGGTAATGGAGTAATAAACCATCGCAATTCGATCAGTCTTTGTTCAGAATAGACATCCAAGTTAGTACTCTTTCAGCACTAGTGATCAATTCAATCAAATTTGCCTCTGTTCCCATGGTAAGGTCCCAATATATGGAGGCCAGGCGCAGCTGAGTTCCTGTCAGCTTGCTGAAAATATATTGTGCGTTTTTATGAAAACAAAAGTGCGCCTCAAATGTTTAACTATTGCTGGAATGTGTATACCGCTAACTTGAGACTTGGATGAACCTCATGATGAAGAATGCTACTCGCCTTTGAGAAATGTCAGAGTCACGTAAGGTAGTTTGGATTCACTGATGCGCCAGACACTACGAGTACTCGGCACGTGATGGTCCCTAATATCCCGTTTGGTCCCGCGGGTTATAATGACGGCTTTCGAAATAGTTGCTTTGCATGATCTACGACGGTTGTTTTCACAAACATGTAGCCCCCATGAGAAACCAGTAGCTTGTGAAAGTGTCGCGTGCACATTCGTGAACCATTTTGTTAATATTATACCGCATGTTGCCCAGTTATTCAAAAGGAGCTGTTTCGTTAGGTCGGACTGTAAACGCAATCCAAACAACTTAGAACCCCTTCATTTGTAGTTTGTTTAAACCAAATCCTTGTAGCGGAAGTAATAACGTCTTTCTGTAGACAGTGTGTCTCATGACTGTATCGCCATTGCTTCTGGATATGTGAGTGTACATCTTCCGAAATAAAGGATGTAGTATTCGAGCACAATGCTAACAGTGCGATTTTTCGTATCGTGTTATCTACAAACCAGTCGGTTTTTCCTAATATTTTAGAGCTCTTCTAAGGGACATCCGGTGAAATTCGCAATTCGCTTGATGCACAGTGGATTCAGTTTTAAAGACATCAGATTCGATGCTGTCTCAACCACGGAATTTCGTATAACTTGAAGTATACGTGGATCATCGTAGCGCAATGAGGTTGCCTGACGCGCGATGCGTCTGAAACTAGCGGGATCAGTAAGGCTAGTGTTGACACCAAAGATGGAATCCAAATGATCGAAATCATCTGGCAGCTTTCTATTAAAGTAATAGAATTCGGATAAGAAACATAATTTCACACAGGAAGTAATGCACAAGGGTCGCACCTAGGGTGGTTGGCTTAACAGCACTATGTTATCTTGATTTATAATAATTTCTAGAGGGTAGGGACAATTCCGTTCTGCTATTTTGTTAAGTGAACTCACGAGCTTCTTTACCTGTGTTTTCCTGAAAAAAACTGACGCCTATAATGCACAACTTTTACATTATGGACTAGTTGTAGCCTGCGTCATAGTTATTAAAACTGAACTACTGTTTGATACACAAACGGGGAAATTAGGAACGGGCTACCTCTAGACGACTTGACCAGTTACGCGAGTAAATGATTTTGGACAGATGGAATATGAGACGCTGAGAAGAGGGTGCTTAAGTGGCCTATTTTTCCATTTTAGCGTTAAAGGGAAAGAGAGATGGATGCCTTATGTTGCGTGAGTGGCTACCTTTAATTACAGTGTTGTGCGACCAGCTTTCATTATTTGTTTAACAGCTCCCGTCAGCTTATTGGACATGCTAATTAGGACGGTTACACAACGAAAACCAAGATGTATGGGCGCACCTGGCAGAAAACATGGCTAATGATGTATACAGCATGACTTGTGCCAAAGGATTTAAAGTTAACCGAATCGAAAGGTTTGTAATGTGTGTTAAGGAAAACGGTGTGAAGATGTACAGAAAATCAAACAAGTACAGGAAGCCTAAGGTATAAAAATGTTGTCCGGAATGTCTTGGAAAATTTGTGGTTTTACTATATACGCAGGAGTGAATGCAATATTTTCGTGGTGAAAGAACGATACGCCTGTAACGTTTCTTCACCTTTCGAAGTAACAATATTAACGGCTATATATTACGGGTTTGATGCATATGCCTAACCTTCCCGTATGATGCTAAGCATATCACATATTGTCCGTTAATTAACCTAAATTCAGAGTAGATCTTGAACCTCATTGTTTACTTATTACAGGTGTTTCCTATTACATACAACATAGCTGCATCCATGACAATCCAAGTGCCCCAAGCGGTGAACCCACGGCTGTCTGTTCTAGGGTTCAGACAAGTTGCGCAAAACCGAGCACTTGGGAATCCTTGCTGTGGTTAAATCATGTGCTCGCTTGCATAAAAGTAACTCACGAGTGCTCTTTTAATCACCTTCTCCATCACTCGCAGGTTAATAGAATCGTGATTAATTGGGAGAGGGTTACTAACTTCCCATATGGTTAAACCCATATGCCGTGGCATAAGGATGGAATATTTCCAGGCAGTCAGGTATTTACCTCTCTAGATTGATAACGTAAAGAGTTTTGAAAGACCAACCGAAGTATCTTCGTTACGATTCTTAAATAGTGTGGGCGGTAATGCCTCCGGACTAGGCTTTAAGTATGACTTGATGATTGCAATCGCAGAACGGACACCATTTATGTCAAAATGTGCAGAAGACAGGAAACGGCTAGTGGAGAATGCAGAGCCAGAAATGTTGAACATATTTCTAGGCATTGCGACTCTTTACATATAATACTTGCGTCAATATAAGAGTCGTTGAGACTAGATGTTAGAGTAGAGATCCCTTGTCCGTTATTGAGGGCCCGGCAGCGCTGCAG